>CM026411.1:13680540-13692180 GCA_014858505.1 Corymbia citriodora subsp. variegata
AATTTAAATTATATTATAAAAAGAAAATTCAAAACAATAGAAAAGCAATGATTTTATTCATATTATTTAATACAAATTTTATTAGGGAATGATGGAAGGGAATAAAAGAAAAATAAAAATAGAAAAAATAATTAAAAAATGAGTAAACAAAAATGAAGCAAAAGAAACCTGTTTTTAAATGAACAAATTCAAATTCGGAGTGGATCTTTCTAATTCACTTCGTCTCTTTCATCTTCATATCTTTCTATTCCATAACAATGATTTCTATTACATTTAAGTATGATTTAAAAGTTTCCATGTCAACAAGTCAACCGAATAATTTCTTGTATTCCCTCGCTTAAATCCATCAGGAGCATAATGTTCTACTGATCAGCGATTATAGCTTTTAATCATTATCTTGAATCAGTGTAGAGTCTATACTAATCATTAAATCACGGTAGAAATTGATTTCCCTTTCTTTCTAAAGAATCCTCCTGCTTTTCCTTGAATAATCAGAATCTTATGACAATCTTGAGGGAATTGTGATCGTTTCGATCTAATCTTATGGCGCAAATATTTAATGAATTTGCTTTTTTTTTTCTTATTAATACTTGTCCTTCCACAGAATGAGAAAGTTAAATACTTTCCTTACGAGCAATTCAATGAGATAATACGAACATACCACTTTGTTGTATTCTTTTGATATTTAGGAAGAAAGTTTCTGTCGCGGAATTTTGATTATGGAAAAAATTAGAGTTAATACTATGAAAAACTCAAAATTAGTATGCCTATGACAAATTTATCCAAAACTAATTTTTTTATCATGAAAAATCCTAACTAATACATTCTTGACAATTTATCCTATGTCAGAATTTTACTGTCTTGATAAGTTAGATGACACGTGACAATTGACATGCATAATTTTTTTTTTGTCATATGCGTACTAATTTGTGATTTTTCATGATATTAATATAATTTAACAAAAATTGACAAAAAGTAAAATTTTCACAAATATATCAAATTAGGGATTTTTATAAATTTGTCACATGTATCAATTTAGGATTTTTGGTAGTAAAAAAATTAATCTAAGATAAATTTATCTTGAATATATTAATTTAGAATTTTTTACGATATTAACATAAAGATTTACAATGCAAAGATCAATTCAGACACTTTTAAATTTTTTCACAATTCCATTTGGCGATTGGTTGGCCAACTTATGTGCGGTCGACACGAAAGGCGCCAACCGAGAACGTTGATGCGTCGTGGTTCAAAACTCATCATTAATTACGTCTACATCGGTCACATTTTACACCTCTTTAATCATATGTTATTTAATTCTCGTGATACTCCCGAGAAACCACCAAAATGATTATTTAATTTTAATCGAAAGTCTCAAACTATTTGAAGCCAATCCCGATGAATCTTTTTCAATCTTTATATTCTCGATCCATCAACCCCTCAATCCCACGTAGAAACCACTTTGCATAAACAGATTCAACCCAGCCATTTCCCTAATAGCATCCTCGAGAGAGAGAGAGACGGAGAGATGAGGCATCACCAATTGGAACTGCGAGACTTTAGAACACCACAGCACCCATCCCTCGGCACCAACCACTGGGGCGGCGCATCTCCGCTGTTGGCAAGGAACGTGCCCAAGGAGTCCCTCGAGCAGAAGTACTTGAAACTCACCTCCATCCGCTCGTGCGACGAGATCTTCCTGGTCACGGGCGGTGACGAGGATGGTGACGCCTTCAGCCATCTCCCTCGGCCTGTTGGATCGGTGGCGGCCCTAGAGTGCACACCCGGTCAGTCCACCGAGAGACGAGTGGCCCGCCGGGGGCTCTTGTCGAAGCTTGTGATCAGGCCGAGGTCGGATCGGAAGGCCGAGATTCGCTTGGGATCGAATGGTCATGCTAAGGAGAACGGTAATCCGAAGAAGAAGAGGTGGTTGCCTCGATGGGACCCTCGGGATAGGTGGCCTCAAGGTTGGTGTTGATGCTCTCTCTTTGGTAAATTCTCGTTGAGGGGAGGGCTTGAAAGGACTGATTGGCGATTGATGATGGGGTTGAGATTTTGCTGGGAGTTTGAAGCGTGTATGGGAAAAGGTTCCAAATGCAGAAAGATGTAAGTTGTTGCAAAATGCTTGATACGAGGTACCGAGCCAATCGATTCAGTTCGATTTGTATTCAATTGTGTGCTATTTTCGCCATTTTGCCTAAGAAACTTTGTTTCATAAGATAGTTGTTTGAGATAAGATTGAGAAATCTTCGGTGGGTTTAATTTCATGTCGATGGAATGGATGTGATCAAAATGATCTGAGCAGAGAATTACATTTTAATATAATTAGTGCTGTCATGAATTTCGCAATACAATTAATATTGCTCTTTATGTTGATTTCAAGAATCTTTTGTCGGAGATATCCATGTATGTCACTATTAAAGATTCATGAACCACCTGCAATATGATGGATACATATCGACATTCTCTAGATATATACCTGTTCGATCCTTTTCCTATAATTTATGTTCATTTTAATATACACTCGTCACTAGCCCTAAAGATTATGGAGGCGGGTTTATTTTATCTGAAGTTTTGTCTCATCCTGTTGGAGTACATTGAAGTCTTATGTGATGGCAAATAATTGTTAAAGTTTAAGACACAATATGAACAAAATCGAAGAAAAAGAAATTGCGCTACTTTATTAAAGTGCGAAACAAATGTCTTACATAATATGTGTTGACTTCTTCCAACCTTGTCGTGGGGACACCTTTCAATTTCTAAGATAAGCTAGACCTAGCAGAATTAATTAGTTTATGTTATTGATGTATAAGAGTAATAGGGGTTCCTAATATCAATTAACTAATCAAAAATATTTGAGATTTAATCTTGCTAATGCTAATATTATATGAACGGCACTTGACATTCTTCCATAATTAAACACATGCATGTATAAGAAAAAGTTGACATCAAAAATATTTTGCAAAATCACATTTTAAAAAACAATTTGATTTGTAAATTGATGGCAATAAACTATGGATATAATATGAAGAAATTATACTTATAAATTTGAAAAGTGATAAAAAAATTTCAACATTTGAATTTCTTTCCATAAGGTTAAAAATTTTAAAATTGACGTACATGACAAACAAAATGGAATTGCTAACATAAACATTTATCCATTATTAGAATATTTAGAATATAACGAAATGCATGTACCGTGGGTAAGAAGAAAAAGAACCGTGACCCCTTAAAGTAGGTCTTTTTTACTTCATATATGTAATTTGAAATGTGAATCTTCAAGTGTCGCTCGAAGTCATTTTGGAGATATCGTGATATGTCATGCATGAGGAAAAAACCGTTTTCTATATGATAAACAACCTGATATTCAGCACCTACAATCTAAAGAAAAACCCACAATCCTACTTCTATTTCCATTGATGCATTCCCGTTAACCAAACCCTATCCGAAAGTAACATATGGGTTAATCAAGTGGATGACTTAGTCAACCCAAAATATATTTATGTACCAAGTTATTAAGGGCTCTCGAAGTTTACGTGGTCCATAGTTTCATTCTCCGAGCCAATTGAAGATCGGTCGGTCAAAAGGATCATTACGGGACTACAAAGAACTAAAGTTTCCTCATTTTTCTACCGCCCTCTTGCTTCAATCAAAGCTTCGGAATGCGTACTCCTTTGACATTGTACGCAGCAAGATTCTATGTCAAGATGGATGAACACGTCTCGTTCCCCCACGATCGTCATGGCCTTGGAAATAGCGCGACGTGAGTTTAGACGACGTCCAAGTTCAGCTGGGAGAGAGCCCTTTTCGATGAAAAAAGGGTAATCGCGATCTTGTCCCTTGGAAATGCAGATTGTCTGTCCCGATAGTTGTTTTAGTGCATTGCGTGGAGCTACATGAGCTCGAATCATTATTTGCCAAAAAGAATTGAGTAAACTATATTTTACACTTTCGAAGTACCTACCCCTTTCTTGAGAATGACATACAAGATGACTAAACTATTTTTTAGGGATAATAACGTAAACAGTCTCTAAAATTTGACCAAATATACAATTTTATCCTTGAATTTTTAATTTATTCAATTTAATCCCCTAACTTTAACCTTATGTGTAATATGATTCATGAACTTTTAATTTATTTAACGAAGTCTCTGAACTTTTAGTATTATATGAAAATGTTTAATGTAGTCTATGGTCTTGAATAATTAGAAATGACTATATTATTGAACAATTTGATACAGTTCAAAGATTGGATTAGACATATACAAAAATTTCAAGAATTATATTGAATAAATTAAAAGTTTAGGGACCATATTGTACATTAAGTACAAATTCAGAAATCATATTAAATAAATTAAAAATTCAGAAATCAAATAATACATTGAGTTAAAATTCATGAATTATTTATGTCAATTTTCATTTTGTATTTCAACCCGCCCTCCCCACTACCCCCTCGGCACCTTCTTTCCTTTTCTTCGCTTTTCTGCAGCCCTTCTTCCGACATTGCCACCCACTCCTTTTGCTATCCCATCCATCTCAGCCATGCGACGTGGTCGCCTTCATTGTCACCCGCTTTGTTGTTGTCACCGTTTGTGTGTACGTGTACGTTCAAAGCAAATGCGCTGTCCAAGGTAGCCGACCTTAGGCAACCACCGACCCGCAACTAGTCACGTAGGGGTCAGCACTCACCACCTCCACGTCTCCATTGCTTCACGCAAGTCTCTGTGGCTTAATTCTGCTAATGAAAGAGAAGGGGGAATCGGCATACTTAAATAGGGAGGAGAGGAACAGCCAAAGTGCTAAAATTTAGCATGATAAAATATTTAAATGCCAAAAGTTTTAAAATATACACTTAAATGCTATTTTTTTTATATAAATTGGATTACTTAAATACCAATTATAGTAAAGGCCGCCGAAAATCCGACAAGACTTATTTTAGTAATTTCTAACATCTACATGGCTCGCCGGAATTTCACGTCAGCTCACATTCACAAAAAACGACACCATTTTGGACAAAGTTTGATTTTTAATATAAGTATTAAAAATTAAAATTAAAAAAAAAAAGCAGCAGTAGCACAAGCAAGGGAGACTCCGCCTGTCGGCAATGGACAACGAGGGTTGTCGATTCCTAGGTGCGGGTCAACAACCCTCGTTGACCGTAGGCGAGGACCGGTCAGTTCTCGCCAAATGCCAAGAGAGGGTAGTGGCCCTCTCCCAAATTTAGGCAAGGGTCACCCACCCTCGCCTCGGCCTAAGTGACTCGGCCTGGGTGAGGGTTGCCCAAGCCAAGGCAGGGGTAGTTGGCCCTTACCTAAATTTGGGAGAGGCCCTTGTCTAGGCGCCGACGACTCTCATGGCCAACGTTGCCGCCCCACCGACAATGGGGTAGCGGCCACAGGCAAGGGAGCCCCTCTCGCCTATCCTCTGCCTTTTTATTTTTATTTTTATTTTTTAAAAATATTATTTAATTAATATTTATATAAAAATCTAATTAAGGTCAAAACGATGTCGTTTTGGCTTTATTTGGCCATGTTACCACCTAAAACAACACCATTTTGACCTCAACTCGTCGAAAAAATACCACGTCGGCATTTTGGTCGGATTTTCTCGCCATTGACACTTAACTGATTCTTTTTGCTCTAATCTTGGCACTTATGAGTACATTTTTGAACTTTTGGTACTTAAGTGTTCCCTCATGCCAATGCTAAGTTTTGGCACTCTTAGGGTCTGCATGTCTTAAATAAGGCCATCTAAAGAATTTCAACTCTAGAATCGTATGAAGCTTATGCAAAACTTACCTTTTGTATGCAAATTATTCTTGTTTAGGGCTACCCATATAGGCAAAAGGCTTGTATTTTATCATTTCATTGGTGTGAGATTTTGTGGGATTACATTTGGCAATTCTAAAACCTTAAGCTGGTAGACAAATACATGGTTTAATATTTAATTATATTATAACACTTCCCCTTATGGTTAATTTGGTCTTTCTACCTAGCACTAATCATGGATATATTTAATTGGGGAGGAAAATGGGGTATTTAAAGATTCGAACTCATGACCTTTAGTTTTGATACCGTGTGAGATTTTGTGGAATCATTGTTAATTATTCTAAAAACTTAAGCTGGTAAACGAAAATGTGGTTTAATATTTAATTATATTCTAACAACTTGACTTGCACTAGACTTGTGCCCCTAGATGAGAGAGAGAGAGAGAGACAGGACGCTAAGGATAAGGGGATGGCGATGGGGATCAAGCACTGATTGTGGCATTGCATTTGCGGATTTGCTAGACCAAGTTGAGTAGGGGTGTAAACTGTTCAGTTCGATTCGTTTTTTTTAAAAAAAAATGAACTGAACTGAACCGATAAGGGATAATACCGAACCAAACTGAAACCATCCCAAACCGAACCGAAAATGCGGTTCGGTTTGGTTCGGTTCAGGACGGTTTTTCAATTTCTCTATTTTTATTTTACTTATTGGGGCCTAAATGAATAAGAGATGATGATAAAGAGAAATTGTTCACTTTTAATTAATAATTCCAATTTGGTTCAGTAACTAAACCAAACAAAAAACGCACAAAATTTCGGTTCGGTTTTTGGTTCGGTTCTTGACACCCCTAATAAACATGGAAGCACAAAATTCATGTGATCGGTGCTAATCCTAAAAGACAAAACAATTTTATTGAAATTGTGTGACTAAGCCATGTTGCATTCTCAAAATGTATGATGGTTTGAGAAATAAAGATCATTCCATGCAAAGTCCCTATAAGAGAGAGGGAGAGATTACTAGTCTTCCATTTTGAAGGGCATCCGAAATAACAATCTTGAAGAAATGTGGAGTCTCGGACTCAAAATATCCCCTTCCCACCATTTCTTCAGAACTCGTTAGGAGTTCATGTCCGTGTAGGCGTTTGAAAGAAAGGCTCTGGTGAGTTACAATGCATGATGAAGAGGTTTTGTATCCTTAGTTTAAATTTCGTCATTTTCCAAAAGAAGAAAAAAGAGGTACAATAAAAGCGCAAGGCAGCATCACCCATGTGAGTCCAATTGAATGCTTCAACAGTTGAACTTCATTACTTCTGCCCTACACTTTGCAGGATCTGGAGAAGACTCTCTGCCCATTGTCAGTCTCGTACTGTGGTCACGATAGAAACTGAGGTGGTGTCAAGTAGGGGTGTAAACGGTTCGGTTCGATTCGGTTTTTTTGAAAAACCAAACCGATAAGGGATAATACCGAATTAAATTGAAACTATCCCGAACCGAATACGAACCGAACCAAAAATGTGGTTCGGTTCGGTTTGGTTCAGGACGATTTTTCGGTTTCTTTATTTTGCTTTACTTATTGAGGCCTAAATGAAGAAGAGATGATGATGAAGAGAGATTGTTCACTTTTAATTAAGAATTCCGGTTGGGTTTGGTTAACCGAACCGAACTGAAAAGTTAATGGTTATTTTTCGGTTAACCAAACCGAACAAAAAATGCACAAAATTTCTGTTTGGTTTGGTTTGGTTTTTGGCACCCCTAATAAACATGGAAGCACAAAATTCATGTGATCAGTGTTGATCCTAAATGACAAAACAATTTTACTGAAATTGGGTGACTAAGTCATGTTGCATTCTCAAAATGTATGATGGTTAGAGAAATAAAGATCATTCCATGCAAAGTCCCTATAAGAGAGAGGGAGAGATTACTAGTTTTCCATTTTGAAGGGCATCAAAAAGAACAATCTTGAAGAAATGTGGAGTCTCGGACTCAAAATATCCCATTCCCACCATTTCTTCAGAACTCGTTAGCAATTCATGTCCAGGTATGCGTTTGAAAGAAAGGGTCTGGTGAGTTACAATGCATGATGAAGAGGTTTTGTATCCTTAGTTTAAATTTCGTCGTTTTCCAAAAGAAGGAAAAAGAGGTACGATAAAGCGCAAGGCAGCAATGCCTATGTGAGTCCAATTGAATGCTTCAACAGTTGAACTTTATTACTTTTACCCTGCATTTTCAGGATCTAGGGAAGACTCTCTGCCCATTGTCAGTCTTGTATTGTGGTCATGAACTCGATTAGAAATTGAGGTGGTGTCAAGTAGGGGTGTAAACGGTTTGGTTCGGTTCGATTTTTTTGAAAAACTGAACCAATAAGGAATAATACCAAACCGAGCTGAAACCATCCCGAACCGAATATGAATTGAATCGAAAATGCAGTTTGATTTGGTTTGGTTCAAGGCGATTTTTTGGTTTCTCTATTTTTGCTTTACTTATTGGGACCTAAATAAAGAAGAGATGATGATGAAGAGAGATTGTTCGCTTTTAATTAAGAATTTCGGTTGGGTCCGATTAATCGAATCGAATCAAACCGAAAACCAAACCAAACCGAACCGAATTGAAAAGTTAATGGTTATTTTTCAGTTAACTAAACCAAAACCGAATCCAACCAAAAATGCACAAAATTTCGATTCGGTTCGGTTCAGTTTTCGTTTCGGTTCTTGACACCCCTAAAGTTGAGTGTGATGGAGATGGAGGTAGAGGTAGAGGGGAGAGGGAAGAGTTTTCAATTTCTCTTCATTAAGGGCAATTGACTAAATGTACCAAATGTAGTCATTGCCTTATGTTGATCGATTAACATGGTGTCACTAATCAATTACATTACTTTACATGATATGCTTGTCGTCTTACATGATATTTTAATTTAATAGTCACTTCTTTTTCTTTAGCCTGTTACATAAAAAATTATTGCCACATGGTGTGATTATCACATTAAATAAAAAAAATATCGACCAAATCTAGAGGATCACTAGTAGATCACTTCCTTCTAGAACGACAACCAATGTCGCTCAATGTGATTTTTTCCCTTGGAAAGAGTTGAATTTACTTGTAACTAATGTAAAAAACCGTTTCCCAATGGGCTCTCTTGGAAAATATCAACCCTTACAATTACCTCAGAGGGATAAATACATTAGAAGTGCCAAAACTTGTGTACGGTACTCACTTTAGTACCAAAAGTTTATTTTGGATTAATTGAGTGTTACAAGTTTGAAAAATCAATTACTTGAGTGCCATAAATTTGAAAAACCAATACTTGAGTGTCACTTTAGACATGGCTATTAAAGAAGTTGACGTGGACACCGAAAAAGTTGACGTGGTTGTCGATTGTCCGACGTGGCCATTGGTCTATGTCAGCTTTTCTAGCAGACATGTTAGCTTTTCCGATGTCCACGTTAGAAGTGGCACTCAAGTGATTGGTTTTTTAAAGTTGTGGCACTTAATTGATCCAAAATAAACTTTAAATATCAAAGTAAGCACCATACAAAAGTTTTTGTACTTCTAGTATATTTACATCTACCTCCGGCGTAAGGACTAACCGTTTGCCCAAGCCTTGCCTAGAAAATATCAAGGCCTAACAAAGTTAGCTAGGCCCGTCCAATTGGAACTATTTTCTCACCCAAGCTCACTTGTTAGGTGGATGGGCTAAGGCAAGCCTACGGGCTGCCGAGCCCATAATTGTCTAGGGCCACGGTGTCAGAGTTACTCATGTATTAACATTGCTCAATTCAAAGATTGTGAAACACCATTAGATTCTTCTTTTTCCAAGTTTAAGTTACCATTCATCCTTTTCTTTTTGCCCACTTTGTCCAATTGTTAAAGCTGAGTTTAAATAGCTTGAGTATCTAAGCTAGTATCGTCAAATTTTTTATATTTGGCTCAAGTTGCTCATAAGTTTAATTATATGTTTTATGTGGTTCAAACGGAAAAATTCTAGATAAAAACCTGTAATATTATTATTTTTTCAAATAAGGATCTCAAGTGGACTTTGTATCAAATTTAAGCTTTAGTTACTCCCATTTTTTCATATAAATGTCTGAATAGACATTGTTTCGGATAAAGGCTTAAAGTTGTCATGTTAACAACAAAGAAGGGCCTAACTTCACTGATTGATAAGGGCATTTTTGTCCTTTAATTTTTTTTCCTTCTTTTTTTTTTTTGTATTAGATGAAAAAATAAATTTATAAAAAAAGGTAGGGGAAGAGAAAAAAAGGAGGGCTCTATAGGTCTTCATCGCCGCCATGCCACCATCATCGGGAAGGGCGGGCAATGGTGGGGTAGCGCAGGTGAGGGCTTAGCCCTTGCTTGATTTCCTTGCCATTTGTGTGTGTGTTTTTTAAATTTAATTTATTTTTACTATAATTTAAATAATATTTAAAATTAAAATTGTATTGGATGAAAATGCCATTGATTGGCTAACCGGCTAGCAAGGTTAGGCCATTATTTGAAATTGTCATGACCACTTTAACGTGTTGATATAAAATATGCTTGTGTCTCTATGCCTCGGCCCCGACAGACGAAACAACCCCGACGCTGACCGAACAACGCAGAAGTGATTCTCTTGACCTGTGAAGCGGACCTTATATCGATTTGATTGTTAATTGGTCTGTCCTTTAGCACGAAGGCATCGACTGCATTTCTCAGGAAAGAATATGCTTCTCAGGCATGGTCACCTCACTAACACCTGAGTTTCATTCTATAAATAATTCCCAGAACTGAGGATTGGCCACCACCAATAAGGAACCAAGTTGTACATTGATGGAGAAGCTGATTTCGAGCAGATGCGACTTGCAACATGTGCCAGATTCTTACGTGCTGCCTCCAGAAAGCAGACCTGGGGAGGAAGAATTTGCGCTCTGCGAAAACATTCCAGTAATTGACCTCGAACGAGACCGAGCAGAAAACGTCCGGCAAGTTCTGAAGGCGGGCCAAGAGTTTGGCTTCTTTCAGGTTTTGCAAAGCATTGCATCTGCCTTGAAATTTTTTGATGTTTAATAGGATCAAGGATTATCATCATGCATACATAACTTCATTTTCACCTTCGTTTTCAGTACTGCATTAGTATTAATTCAATCATCTTAATTCGCCAGAAAGAATCTGCTTCTTGAAAACAATCAAATTTTGGAAATAGATGAGTCTAATGGTGCACAGGCACTACTGAATTTATTCTGAATGCGATGTTGCAAATGCTGAAGAGAAGTAAATGTGCTATTTCATGTCAACTGCAGTTGACGAATCATGGGGTTTCAAAGACGCTAATGACTGATGTGTTGGAGGTGGCGGAGGGGTTCTTTGAGCTGCCGATCGAGGACAAGGCGAGTGTCTACTCGGAAGACCCAAAGAGGAGCTGCAGGTTGTACACGAGCATCGACTATGACAAAGAGAAGGTGCACTTCTGGAGAGACAGTCTGCGACACCCTTGTCATCCTGTGGACGAACACGTTCAAAGCTGGCCCGAGAAGCCTGCTCGTTATAGGTATCCTTTTGCTTGCCTTTCCGTGTATTATAGATATACATACGTTCCGGTCTGGCTCATTAGCTGAGTTTATCGACAGCAGAACGGCTCAACAGACTCTTGTTGAGTCCAAATCTTGGCCAAAAACGTTCAATGTCCATGAATACACATTTTAGCACTTGCACCTGTCCACGGTCCACACCTTTTTCCTCGTTTCTTTCCGTTACTAGACTTGACTCGATCCAGTTATTAGTACAGGACATGTTGGTTCCAACCAATTTGATTGTATTGTGATTTATGAAACTGATCACAAGGCCTAATATGGGAACCAACTATGCATGAATCGCTATTTCAACATGTATCAGTAAGGATTA
>CM026411.1:13692280-13828544 GCA_014858505.1 Corymbia citriodora subsp. variegata
TAAGAGAAACCCCAGCCAGGGTTATTCTAATATCCTCCCATCTGAAGGAGTTACCACTTTCCTCCATGATAAGGGGTTCGTTCTATCTAAACTAGCATCGGCTCAGTCCCAAGATCAACTCAAGGGATTTTTAAAACAGGCAATAAGTGAGTTGGAAGAATCAGAGTCCTCCCACTCCCACCATAGCGGCAACACCAATGAAGATGATTGCTATGGCATTAATCTAGCGGAAGATGAAGATTGAAAAGCAAAGGTGGGACAACCAATGCATCACGTGACTACCCAAATATTCTGTAAGTTCTGCACAAAGACTCACCGAATCTCGGTGCACTTTAGGTCGAATCAGATTCTATCTTTTGAATTCAGCACAAAGATTCTCACTGTATCACTGTGCACTTTCCATCCAATCAAGTCACTTCTCACTGCAGACAAATAGTAACCGCATGTGAACACACTGTTCATCATTTGTCTGTAGTAACTTGACCCTTCTATAAATAGACCATTTCATAAGAAGAGGAGGCCGGTTTTGAAACAGACAAAGCCCTTCGACTTCCTTCTTACCCTCAAGAAAAACATCCTCCATTCAGAAAGAGTTCTCTCATCCTCTCCCTCCTCCACTTTGTCATCCATCCAACAACCATCCCTCTTTCTTTTCCTTCCAAGATCAATAACCAAGCACTTGGTTCTGATCGGTCCTTGGTAAGAATTTCATATTCCCATCTTACCATTTTATCCTAAACCCTTGTTACCCCTGTTAGATCAATGGTTGCAAACCTCGTTTATGGTTTGTAAATCAAAAGATTTTTTCTATATTGCACTTGTATTTCTTATGCATATTTAAATATCTGTACTTATGACTTTCAATTAATGCAATATTTTATTTAAGATTTCCTACTGTCTATTTAAATTATCGCTCATACCCCACAATCGGCTGGTTTAACCGCCTGTGGTTGGTGATTTAATTACCTGTCTATACCCCACAATCGGCCGGTTTAACCGCCTGTGGTTGGTGATTTAATTACTTGCAATTTATTCATGCAAATTTATTTAAATATTCGCATTTATTGACGTCTTTAAATAATCCTTACTTCTTCTTACTGTTTTACCCTTATGCTTACAATTATATTCCATTCCTCTCGATTATAATTTTGCTTCATCTGTTTTATTTCATCATCACCATAAGTTCTGTCAACATTTTACTTATTGTTTACTTGTTGTTTAATCACCATTAATTAAGACTAATCCTTAATTAAGACTAATCCTAATTAAGAGTCTCTTTTTACAAACGATCTCTTTCTGTTTATAACACCCCAGATCCTTGGTACGTTGTATAGTATCAGAGCCAAGGGGGTAGATATAGTGACTCTTTATAAGTTCCTTTTGACACTTGAGGCGATTTACCTTCATGGAATTCTTCCTTAGTTCTTTATGTATCTGTTGTGGTCCCGGCAGTAAAACCCAAGTTGGGTAGTGAGACCGTTGGTCAGCATCAGTTATCGAACCATAGGAAGAAGAAAGTAGTCTCGTGCAAATGAACTTATTAAGAAGATCCATGTCTTCTTCTAGTTCTATATCACAGATGTCCTTAGATCAAGGTCCTACAAATAGAAAAGATATTATTATTATTATTATTATTATTATTATTAATTAAAAAAAGAAAAGAAAAAAGACACAGGCCCACGGTAGGGCTGGCCCAGCCCCCTTCCTTTCTTCTTATCTGCGCCACCCAAGGCCCAGCCCTTTTCATTTCCAGCCCGGCCCGGCCCCCTCCATCTTCTTCCTCCCTTCCTCTTCTTCCCTGCACGCGAGTAGCAGGAGAGCAAGAGCGGAAGACGGAGGCCGGCGACGACAGGGACGTCTCGCATGCGCCATCAATGCCGCCGCGCGAGATCTGGCGCAAAACCCGGGCGGAGGGGACGTCTTGGCAAGAAGCCTTCAATGCCGAGCAAGCGTAGCCGAAAGCGACGCCGGTCCGGCCAAGAGGGAGACTGGTCGGCACACCGAGGACCGGCAGCCAAGCTCTCCGTTGACCGGGTCCTCCTTGGCCTATAAATAGAGTTGAGCGAAGGTTGAAAAAAACACAGAAAACACAGAAACAAGCAGCGAAATAGAGAGAAAAACCAGAGGAAAGAGATCAGTGAGGGAGAGAAAGAGAGAGATCTGAGAAAGAGTGAGAGCAGAGGTTCTGCAAGTCCAAAAAAGAGAGAGACATCGAGAGAGATCTGAGAGAGAAAACGTTTGAGCCTCGGTGACCTTCGACAGCCGACGACTGGTGGGTGTTGTTCTTTTGTTTTTTTTTTTCTGTCGTTGTTGTTGGTTTGAAATCGGGGTCGGCTCCCCAATAATCTCGGCTCGGAGGCTGCGCGAGGCAGACGGAGGCAGCTCGGTTTCTGAGCTTGTCCGCTGTCCGACGCCACGAGTCGCGTAGGGAAACCTTCGCCGACCCCTTACTGATTTGCTGCGTGTGTCGCCATCGCCGGTTTCGCCTCCTGAAAGCAAGTTCATCTTGTCCCGGTCATGCATGTCGTCTGTCGCCCCCTCCCTCTGCTGCCTTCGGTCTCCGCTGGGATGGAGGTCCTCCCGACCAACGGTGGCCGCTGCCTTGACACTACCGGTCGGTCTAGGACCCGACCATCCACCCCACGCAGCCAGCAACGGCGTCCCGTTAAGCCCTCGGCGGAGGAGAGGAGGCGACGCTTGAAGTCGCCGTCTTGGTCGCTGCAAGGGAGCCGCGGCGAAGGAGGAAGAAACCAGGTCAGCCGCGGGTTTGCCTGACCCGGTTTGCTTTGTTTCTGGGCTAGGGTTCTGGTCTAATGGGCCATACTTGGCTTTGGCGGGCTGGGTTTTGAAAAATTGGATGGGCTTAATTTTACTTTGGGCTCAGAGTGTTTTATTAAAAAATATTGGATTGGGCTGGGTCTATGTTTCGGGCTGATGGTGGACGATCCGGGTCGAGCCCGACTCGGGAATCCGACCCGGCTCCTTTTAATATTATAATAATATTTTAAAAAGTATTTTTTCAGAAATTCAATTTTTTTTTTAAAATAGTTTATAATTTCCAAAAACCAGAAAATCCAGAAATATTTTCTATTTTCCAAAAAAATCAGAAATTTCGAAAATATGTTATATTTTCCAAAATATCAGAAAATCCAAAAAAATAGTTTTTATTTAAAGAAAATCGAAAATCGAAAAATATTTTATACTTTTTAGAAAAAATCAGAAAATCAAAAAATAGTTTATCATTTCAGAAAAACAGCAAAAATCTAAAAATATTTCTCATTTTCTAAAAAAAAAAAAAACCAAAAATGTCTAGAAATATTTTATATTCTCTAAAAGATTAGAAAAAGCCAAAAATGTTTGTTTCAACAAATGCATGGAAAAATCCTTGAAAAAATGGAAAAATATCAAACCCAAGGGTTTAAACAAGATTAGGTACCGAAAGGGCATTAGTGATTAACTAGTGTAATCAAGTCTCCGATCCTAGTTTCTCTGGTTGCGCAGGAGTAAAATATTTCTCCAAATATTTTACTTGGGTTTCTAATCGACCCACCCCAAATTGATTAGTGGCGACTCCTTTTTTAATAAAATTGAATTGCAGGTTAAAAACTTGACCCTTAAGTCGTGAATTGGTGAGCTTGGGAGAGCCCTGGCAAAAGCCTTGATGAAAGGCGTTCAGCCGAGCCATTAGCCTCCCGGGACGCGAGGGGGAGGTCGCGACAAGAGCCTAATGCTCTTGCATCAAACTTGTATGTACTCTCGCTGATTCTCTTGAGAACTTTAAAGGGACCATTAGCTTTAGGCATAAGTTTGTTCTTTTGGCGTGATAGAAATTTCTCTTTTCTCAAGTGTAATCGCACTAGATCACTAGGTTAAAATTGAGTCTTCTTCCGATACTTATTTGCTTTTGTTTGTGAGACTCATTCGCATTCTTGCTTTTGGATCATATTTGTTCATAGCTTTTTCATAACCGCGGCTCTCTTTTCAGCATCATAGTTAACTTGCGAGTTGGATGGAATGGGTATTATGCCAATAGGTGTAAGAAGATTGATTCCATACACAACTTCATTAGGCGATCAACTAGTGGCATAATTTTATGATCAATTATAAGCAAATTTAGCATGTGCAAGTTTTAAATCTTAGACTTCGTTTGTTTCACAAAAAATAACTTCCAAGAAAATGTTTTCCAGATTTTCCGACATTCATTTAACGGAAAATAAATTCATTAGGGAAAATATTTTCAATGAAGGAAAAAAAGTCTTCTAAAGTGAGGGAAAATATTTTCCACTTTTCAAGTTGGGGAAAACATTTTGTACACTCACTCTCTCCTATCTCACACCCACTATTAGTCCTTACTTCTTTCTTTTATTTTTTAAAATCAATTTTTTATTTTATTTTTCATAAATTCGAATTTTTTGTTATTTTTAATAAAATCGATTTTTTATTACTTTTTCTTTTTCTTTATGTCTTTTTTGCTGTTTTTCTTTTTTGGCCGATCACCAGCCACAACAACGGCCAACGACCAGTGACCTGAGCTCACCAATCTGGCCTTGCCAGATAGCGACGAGGCTCTGGCCTCACCAGATTGGCAACACTCGAGCCTCGCAAATCGGCAACACTTGAGCATCACCAGACTGTGGCAAGGCTTGGGCGTCGCCAATCTGTGAGGTCCGAGCCTCACCATCATCTAGTGACATTGAGCGTTGCCGATCTGGCGAGTCCCGAGCCTCGCCACCTCGAGCTTGCCTTGTCGGTGAGTTGATTAGGCGAGCTCGAAGTGTGGCCAACCATCGACTGACGACTAGCCAAAGGAGGAAAGAACACAAAAAAAGAAAGAAAAAAATTAATTAACAATCAATTTTAAAAAATAATAAATAATGATTAAAAAAACAAAAAAAATATTGAAAATAGTTTATAAAGTAAAATATTTTTCCAAGTGAATAACGGAAAATACTTTCCACTTCAAAATCAAGTTTCACTCGAATACTGGAAAATAGCTTCCTGAAAAATATTTTCCAGAAAAGTAACATTTTCCGTGAAACAAATGGAGCCTTAATTCTTAAAATTTTTACTCATCATGCTTCAAAGAAGAGTAGTAATGGTGTAGTTGGTTATTGCAATATGACCATCAGTTTGAGGATGACAAGTTATGTTGATTAAGAGTTTAGTACCAAGCTTCCTCTATAAGGTCCTCCAAAAATAACTCAAGAACTTAGAATCATCATAAGACACAATGATATTAGGGACCTCATGCAGATGAATAATTTCCTTGAAATATAAATTAGAAACGTGAGAAGTATCATCTGTCTTGTGATAGGGAATAAAATGTACCATCTTCAAAAATCTATCAACAACTACCATAACAGCATATTTACTAGTAACCCTTTGAGTTATTGTGAGTGCCACCATAAAATCCATGTTTACATCTTCCCAAGGTTGTGTTAGTACTGAAAGGGGAGTATAGAGACCTTCATAGAAATGGCTTTTCACCATATGACAATTCGCACATCAAGAAATGAGGGAATGTCATTGACACCTAAATTTTGGTGTCCCATTTAGTAATTTGTTGCATAGAAAATTAGGGATCGACCCAGCCCCTAGCAAAAAAAAAAAAGTTAAACTGCATATAGATTTTAGGAGCATTTCATAAAGCCCATACACTTCCATATTCATCGGACTGATAGTAGACGGACTTAAGTGGATGGTCTTGAATCTAAGCCCATATAAACAACAACTTGGTTAAGCCCACATTGCCCTTTAGATATACCGAAATTATGTGAGATTATTCCAAAGATTTGGTCACATAATTAATACTCGGCAATAATCTTTGGGCTATATGAGCGTACATGAATTTTGAAAAATTCCGTCAAGATTATGGAATGTGCAAGAAGGAACTTGACTACCACTAAAGAGGAAAGAATTGGCATAGGGGTTGCATCTCTGTCACATTCACGTGACATTGGCAATATAGCAAAAAGGAGAAGAACTAAAAACAATCTCACTTGATTGGGAGGAAATCAAAGGATATGTTTCTTTTCCTTGTCCCAAAATTTGATTTCTTGGTACTGAGAAAGGCACAGCAATACAAAAAAAGGAGGAGGCTACACAATAGCCGTGCTGAATTCTTAAAAAGTGCGGGGAAGAGAGAGGAAGAGAAGGCTACGAAAGGGGACGGCCATCCTGTCATAAAAGAGGGAGAGAATAGAGAAGGAAGGAGGGCAGACGTCTCCACTATTGGGCAACACATAGGGAGGAAGCCATGTATTAAAGGAACGACCAGCGAATTCCTCTCTGGGCAGCCTACGTTCGAGCTCCATCACCGCCTGCATCCACGTCAGCCTGTCACTCCGCGCGATGCTATCCAAGCCTCATCATCGCTGTCGTGACATCTCCAGTCGATCCTAAGGATCCAAGTAGCAACCCAGCAAACTTCACGCAGATCCCGGCATCCTTGCAAAGTGTAGCCACGACGGCAGCCTCCGCTACGATCAGTAACTCTATAGTGTCGATCTTGCAGTCCAGCTGCCGGCTTTCCGGACATTGTGAGCAGCTCCCAACGAGGTCCCAATAATCCTAGGCGATCATCTAGATCCGGTAGCATCCAATATCGCCACCTATGGGGTCCTTCCTTTTGAAGTCCGGTCACCTATGGCCTCCTTGCTGAGCTTCTCATCGCTCTTACTCGTATATTTGCAGCTCTAGCCGTGCTGAATCCATCGTGCGTATCAAGTCCTCAGGAGGCCACCAGGCACTAAACTCATACGCACCTTATTTTTTTCCCCACAGATGACCTCATAGTTCTCATAGACGACTTTGTTGTGACATTTTCACATTTGAATTTTTTAGACAAAAAAAAAAAGAAATGTTATTTTTTTAATAAAATTATTTACAGGACTTCTTTACATTGTTGTCAAAATATAAGTTAAAAAAGTTATGCAAAGAAATTGCTAGACTTGCTTGGTGGTGAAATCTTTTTCGAGAAATTTTTGAAGTTCATCAGTAATATGAGGCTCAGGGTAATAGGTTCCTTTTTTGAAGCGCATGCCAATGAATTCAATTTCCTTTTTGACAAGAATCATTTTTTTTTTAGGAAAGCATAATTCCATGCTTT
Source organism: Corymbia citriodora subsp. variegata (assembly GCA_014858505.1). Lineage (NCBI taxonomy): Eukaryota > Viridiplantae > Streptophyta > Magnoliopsida > Myrtales > Myrtaceae > Corymbia > Corymbia citriodora. The sequence continues at coordinate 13,699,389 of CM026411.1, forward strand.
TGACGATATCAGCAAATTATGTCAAAAGTTGATAGTGGGATTCTTCATTAGGGCTGAAGATAAGGATATCATCAATATAAATCTAGGAATTAGAAAGAATGGGCTCAAAAATTTTACACATAACCTTTTGAAAAAGGGAATGTGCAATTTTAAGGCCAAAAGGAACAACTGTCCATTGGAAATATTGATTTGGGATACAAAAACATATTTTGGATCTGTCTATTGGGTCAATACCTAATTGCCAAAATCTTGCCTCGAGGTCAAACTTTTAATAGATTTTTGCTTGGGCAAGGCTAAAAAAGAGAGTTTCAATGGGGCAACGAGAATTTATTATCCTAGAGGAATTAATTTAGAGGTTGATAGTTCCTCATTTTTTCATGATTTTGTTCAGCTCACTTGTTGACATAAAATGCTTCACATGCCCATTGAGAATCAAATGGTTCAATCAAACCTTGTGACAGTAGTTCTGCGCATTCCTGTTGAGCGAGTGCAAGGTGTTCATGATTCATTCTTGAATGGCTAGCCTTCGTAGGATTTATGTCTTCATTCCTCTTGAAAGAAAGTTTGACATAAAATAGAGAATTTTTCCACAAGGGTTAGGTACAAGTTTGGGAGGATTGAGAGTGTGACTTAGCATAGGAGGAGAGTAAACTTTAGATGATTAGATCCAGCATGGCTGGTTGAAGAACATAGAATCTCTTAATATCTACAAACTCATGAAGTTGATTTTATTAGAAAGAATTCTAAGCTTGAGGAGTTGGGTCAAGATGTCCCAACTAATGATGATATCTTTGTCTGGAGATCTGGAACCACGGACTTTGGTGGCGATGAAACACTGGGTAAAAAATTGGATGGTGATAGCAAAAGTGTCGCCAGAAACAAAATTGAAATACCTGGTATATAGTTTTTAGAATTCTTCTAAGAGAATCTTTGTGTCCAGCATGGAGGAGCTGCCTCTAGTATCTCTAAGTGCCATAAGAGATATTGGTTTGTGGTATTTGAACAAGAGAATATGGATGGGAATATATGGGTGATAGACTAGTTCGGTGACCCGAACTTCATCATGTACCAAAGGGGAATCAGGGAAGAAGGTGAAGACGTCATTCTTAGAGTTTGAGGCTGAATTTGAGCTACATCTAGATGGCAAATGAGTGTTCTCAGAAGGTTGATCATCTAGGGAGAAAACAAACTCAATGTTAGAGTCGTCGAGCAGAATCACAGTGCTTTTGGCAATTTTATCAACTAGATGGCTTTCGTGCTTCTTTGCCTTCGGATAATTTTTGGCAAAATGTCTTTTTTTTTTTTACAAACATAACACTTGTCTTTGCTATGCTTCTTAGAAGAGCGATGACAGCTCTTACGTAAAAAATTCCACTTACCTTTGCTTTTCCTTTTGCGTGTCTTTTTGGAAGAGAATCGTTTAAAATGTCTCTTCTTTTTGTAGTCTGTGTAGGAAGGATTTGAACAATCCTTGGGACATTTGATCTTCAATTCTGAGTTTAGGCATGCTTTGTCCAGATGCCTATTCTCTTTAAGATAGTTTCGAAAAGCTTCTCGTCGAAGGCAAAGTTCTCCATAACAATGTAAATGGCTTGCTGAATTTCACCAAGGGTAGTTTCAATCAGGCTTTTCTACCTTTGTTGGAGGGTTTTTTCTGCAACTTGTCTGACTTCTTTTGGGATGGACGCAAAAAAGATTGGTTTGAGATTCTAATCTGCTCCAAGAAAATAGAATAGCTTGATCATAGCTTGAAAATGTCGGTCTAGATCTTTACGTCTTAATAAGCAGCATTTCCATTTGAAGAACTCCTTTCGTTTGAGCTCTTTCGAATCTTTCGACTTTCCTATAAAGTACATGTGGATAATCTGGATGGCATTATCCAGAGGTTGTGTTAATAGGTACAGTTGGTCTTGTTCTGAAGCAGTATGCCACCAGTCTTTGAGTCCTCTTGTGAAATAGCTAGTGAATTCCAAGAGGATATCATAAGTACTTGGTTCAGAAATATGCCTAGTGGTGAGGCAGGTATGGAATTCTTGAAGCATTTCAGGCCATTTATAGTATGGCATGTCATCCAGAGTAAAGTAAACTTTAGATGATGATGTAGTAAAGGTCTAAGTTGCATCCGACTGGTCATGGTGGGGTGCTTTGGGTTTGGAAAACATTTCTTCCTCTTTAGGAATACTGTTTGCCATGAACAATGTTTCTTCCATCGAGAAGGATTCAATGAGAGTGTCGGGCTCAAAGTCGGAGGATGTGTCAATATGCCATGTCTTGGATGGCTTAATGGCAGTAATTGAAGGGATCTGGTGTTGAAGGAAGTTTCCAAGTAGATTAAAAATAATCAAAGTGCCTGGAGGTTGGTTGCCGAGGGGGTGTTCTAGTGTACCAAGAGGTGACACCGAAGACTCAATAGGAGTCGATGATTTCTTCTGTTTCCGTTTAAGCTTGCGAAGCTTCTCTTGAAGAATTAGGAAATTATTTTGAGGGGGTGAGGCGGCTGAGCTTAATACAATAGCAAAAGAGGAGGATGAGCTAAGGGGAGAAGATTCAGGTTTTGGCTGTAAGGAATGAGAGGGGAAAAAGGTTTAGTCTGCAAGAGGAAATGGCTATTGGCTTTTAAGAATTTGGATCTGGCACTTGAACTTTTCGATCTCTAGTCTTTGGTCTTCCAAATAATGGCTAGGGTGTCTGCTTGGTTTCCAGCAGATGAAGCCTCTTTTGGAAGTCTTTCAGCATTTTGTAGGATAATTCAGTATTCTGATCTACACATTCAAGACGTGTTGCAACAAATCTAAGGATCTCATTTTGAGTCAAAGCATTCTCAGTTTGCCAATTCAAGGTAGTTTCAATAGCAGAGGGCTGCTTGTGTTGTCCCTATGTATCAAGGCCAATGGGGTTGGGTATCTTAGGAGAGTGTCGGTACCATTGATGTGGGTCATAGAATTTTCCAATGGAGAGAACTTCCGTGTACTAGATTCAAGTTCATTTGGCTTCAAGTGGAGGAAAATCATCGAGAGAAAACATGCATATGCTAGGTAGGGCAGAAGGAGGTTCGGGCTTTGGTACACAAATACTGGATCTAGGTAAATTTATGGGACAAGAGGGATTTTTCTTTACCCATTTTTGGATGGGCTTATAAAATGGGGAAGTGGTCAAAAGTTTGACTGGCGATAGTACTGAAGAGTTTTCTAGCTTGCATGGGGATGGAGAGGATAAAATCTTGGGAGGTTTAGGTGGTCTATAAGAGATAATGAACTGGTATTTTTCACCATTTTCTCCAAGAGTTCGATAATTGGATCTCCATCAAGATACATTTGGTAAATGGTATCTTTCATTTTCTTCTTTTTGGAAGAAGGGCGGTCATCTTCATCTTCAAATTTTGTGCAGGACTAGCATGCACAGTCGGGATCCCAAAAACAATGTCCAGTGGGATCTTTGAAGAAGTGGATCGGCTGTCCTTGTGAACCAAAAGATTGGACAAACTGTTTATTGTCTAGTTCGCATGAAACGGGATCAATATGACAGGGTGTGAAATGAAGAATAGTATGGAAAATAGAGGAGGGTTCCTCTTTGGCCTTACTAAACTTGATGGCAACAGTACCATTTTTCTTCCGGGTGAACTGAGGTTCACTCGATTAGACCAATTTGCAACTCAGGTGGAGTTTTTCATAGTTGGTTGCCTAAGTATCAGAGAGGAGCTTAACAAGCTCATTTCCTAGAATCTGGTAGGAGACATGGATACCGGAGGTCTGGTCATGATCAATTGAGATAACAATGGCATCTTCTAAGTTTGGAATATTGAGATCAATGGTATGGTTTTGGACACAGTAGATCATTTGATAGTGTAAAGTAGCAACAATTGATCAAAGAGTCTAATCGGCTCCAGTGATCTATAGCTAAACCTTAAGAGTAGTAAGCAGGTTGGGATTTGCAAGAGCAATGTTGAAATTTATGAAGAGTATCACAAAGACAGTTCCCGCATTCATTATTGTCTAGATGGTGCCAACACAAACTTGTTGGTATTCCAAAAATCTAATGTCTAATATGGCAATTTTGGTAGCAACTAAGAGGTCATTTCAGCCATGAAATGTTAGAGCAATGTGAATAGCTCCAAAATGGAGATGTGTATATTCCCGATGGATCCATTGAGCAGGAAACTCGAGTGGTATTTGAAGAGTGACAAATTGTTCTTGTTCAATTGCCTGGATGGGGTGTTGATCAAATCGAGGAGATTGGACATATTCCTTAACTATGCGAGGAGTATGTTTGATCAGGTGTTTGATGGATCAGAGTGGAGATAAAGAGGGTGGCTTGGCAAAAGCGATGTAGAGATTCATCATAAGAAGCTGAGTTTCCGAGATCTTACTATCTTCAGTGAGGTAAGCAACCTCATAGAGATAGTCTATTTTGAACATGAGGACTTGCGAAGTTCTAGAGGAGGCTGAAGCGAAAGATTTGAGGAAAGGGAAATAGGGAGAGAAGTGGGAGAGGTAATTTGCGGTGTATCCATGAGAAAAGAAGTTCTTTTCTAGTTTCAAATTGTGGTACCTAAACAAACAAATATGATTCAAAAAAAATCCATGGCTCTGATACCATAAAATGACTATGAAGCTAAATTCATAACTTGATTGCAAACTTATGAGGTATGCTATCCCACACATATGACTCTCCTAGTCATAATAAGGACTGTCTATTAGCCACCAAGTTCCTTCTCAAGTCATGAACTCATATCATAGTAATCTCTTAAAATATCGGACATTCTGATGCATAGGATCCCAAGAAGGCACGTGCAAAGCATACCCTAGGATTTTTCTCAATTATAGGGTTTGTTTAGAATCGACATTATGGATTAGAAGAGAATGTGAGTGTTTAGAAAATCATGTTGATAGTAGAGTACACAATACATTTCTTATTTCACTATCTAGTTTTTACAATGGAGACTCATTACTTATATAGGCAAATGAGGATATAAATGATAAGAGCAAGCAAGCTGGCCTTACTCGAACATAATTATGGGAACATACTAGCCACTTATGGGCTACAAACATTGGGAATCATCAAGAAATCTCGTGACATACTATAAACGGTGATTTTACGCCTTATGCTATAGTGAGCAGTTGGCTAGGTGAACAATGAACAGTGAATAGTGAACAATGACCGGTACTATAGTGATTTCATGGCGGTTTCATTTGTCTCTTCCATCTCTAGTGTTGTAGTCATAGTCTAAATTATCAGAGCTATGAGCTAACCGTGCTTTGAGCATTATTGCATCTTCATCTACATCAGACGGACTAGAGCTTCTATTTTTTTCTCTTTTGAAAGCACAAATGAGATTCTCAATCTCTTCTACCAACAGGTCAAGTTGGTAGGAGGAGCTAGCACCAAAAGGATCAGAAAAAGGGCTACGGAGAGGGCCATGATTTTGGGTGTCTCTCCAAGGGTCTTATGAAAGTGGTCCCCTCCAAGGGTCATAGAGGGTGGATGAGTCTGGGTTGTTTTGTTTAAAAACATTGAGAGCCTCTTGGATTTCTTCTCTTATAGGATCCTAAGCTTCAAAGTAATCCTAGGACATGGGGGCATGTGCGGGGACCATGCTTCTGGTGCGATGACTCGATTTTCTTGATATAGGATCCTCTAAAGTTCTTAAGATGCAGACCTGCTAGTGGTGATGGAATATGGAAGTGTCTAGTGAATTCGTGTAACTTCTTGGAAAACTTGGGGCTTGCAAAAGGTTTATCAGAAATCCATCTGGTGGGATAGCAAAATGTCCATGGGCGATGAAACAGGATAATAATGTGTCTTTCCGATTCAGGTCTTCCTTGATGATTCTGGATTTTGAAGAGTTCTTTCTAGTAACTGAGTGGTTTAAACCATGTGAGGACATCCATGAGATATTTATGGGTGATGTCTTGTCTGGGCAAGGCCTTTGTAAGAACCTGCAAGATTTTGTTAATAGGAAATTCACTGGCTATTGTGTACAAGTTGAACATGTACCAAAATAACCATTTCAGGTCTTCTAGAAATTCATCATCATGAGACTATTGGAGTGGATGAATAAATGGATATCTAGGATGGAGTCCTTCAGGTTTGAGTAATAATCCTCCATAATCACGAAAGATCCTGAGGTGTTATTCTCACATGAATTCTTGGAGTTTCTCTATGTGAATATTGTCTCTAATTGTAAGTGGGACATCGAGAGGATACTTGAGACTTGGCCATGCACCATTTATGTTGGTAATATGATATGTCTCTAGGAGAGGCTCCTTTTTGACATACATGTTGATTGTTTCCAAAGGTTCTTTGGGTCTGGACAAGAAGTCAGTAAGGGTGTTTTTAGTCCCTGCAATGTGTTTGACTTCAAAGGAGTATTTTGAAAACCATTTAGCCCATTGGAGTAATTATGGATGAGGAACCTGCTTTTGTTAGAATTTCAACATCTAAGAGAAAGATGACATTCATTTCAATAAGGAAATGATGTCCAATGAGATGGAATTCGAACTTTTTGATCCCATACTTGACTACAAGTATCTCATTGAAAGTAGAATAATAATGAATTTCAGCATGAGAGAATCGATCACTTTTGTAAGCACAAATATGCCTAGTTCCTTCAATTTTTTCGAAGAAAATGGCTACCCAGTATTTGTCGCTGGCATTAGTTTGAAGAATCCGTTTTCCAATGGAGGGGATTTTCAAAGAAGGAAGGTGTTGCCAACGACAAATTAAAAAAATTAATCATCAAAATGGGCTTTTCAAATATGTTTTCTATTAAATAGCATTTCTCTCAAAATTACTTCTCAAAGTAGAAATTATCAAATAGTATTTACATTTTCCCAAAGCCCTTTAAGCAAAATTGCTTTGCATTTCTCTAATAGACTTTTAAAATGCTGACCCAAACACTCCTTAATTGTACCTCTCTACGGGCTCGACCATTTTGAACCACCTTTTTCTAATATACAAGTATATCTTCCCCGGTGTCATCGAAATCATATTATATTTTAACCGGTAAAGCCGTTGACTAATCACCCATCGCTCATGACGTGGCACTCGAGAGCGTGATGGAATCATTATCTCACTCTTTCACTCCATCGAGCTTAGCTGCTCCTCAGGCAAACAATTTTCGCTAGAAACGAAAGATGACCAAACACTATCCCCTGATTTGACATTTTGCTAATTTCCTATCTAAGGAAGGCCTAACCAAAGTATATCTCCCATTATATTTACTAAATTTTCCTAACTTTTGAGAGCAAGATTTTCCCAGTTAGTAGTCGATTTTTTGCATGAACGAGACAAAGGGTCCCAGTATAACTCATTCAACGCCAAACTACGTCTCGAAAGAGCGTCCTATAGGCTCTTATCAATTTACTCCAGTTAATTACTCGATTTTATTGCTAATCAGTGGACTGTCGGGACATAAAGAAATCAATTAAGGCGGTGGGCCCGGACATGCAACCTTGTTTAGATGGAAAAGAAAAAGGAAAGACGGGTCATGTTCCAGGCAGACCAAGTTGTAAAGGAGAAGGAGCGAAACTGCTTACTGGAAACCGGAGAGAAATCAGCATGTCCTATTCGAGAAAAGGAAGCCCAGAAAATTTTGGAATATACGAGAGTTTTGTTTCAGCTTCAAAGCACCCAAATCACTTGAAATTAAACAAAAACTGAACCTTAAAACAGCAAAATCCAATCTCAGCCTGGTTTTACATCAACCTGTCCTCAAATACAGAGAAGCTCCTTCAAAATGGTTTACTACGAACTGATTTCAGAAACTGTATCGTTGGTGTTTAACGTTAGACACCTAAGATGCAACAGTTTATTGAGATGAAATAACTTTAGCATCCCAGAAATCTTTGTCTGTATGAATGCTACTGCTTGAAAATGCACTCACCTACCCTGGTTTACCCTACTTGTCGCTGTGCGACTTCAGTAGTTCCTCCAACAACTTATCGTCCAGATACTCAAACTCGATCACATCTCTGGACTGCTCGGCAGGTGCTGACACAGCAGACGACGATGAACCTGCTGAAGAGAACGATGACGACAGAGACAGGGGTGTGGAGAAAGAACTGTGGTGGCCAGGGGCATTGTGAACATTCTGAGTGTAGTATTGTTGCTCGTTGGGGAAGTTAAGGATGGCCAAATGGCCCCGGAAGGCGAAGGCCGCCCGGTCATAGGCACGGGCGGCCTCCTCTGCCGTCTCAAAGGTCCCCAGCCAGACGCGGGCGCCGTTCCTTGAGGGATCCCGGATCTCGGCTGCAAACTTGCCCCAAGGCCGCCGCCGGATCCCTCGGTACCGGGGCGGATCGCATTGGGACCTGGATGCCCTGTTGTTCCCAGGCTCTTCACTGTTCTCGCTGTTCTGATTCCCTCTTGAAGAAGACCCTTCCATGGCCGATTGAGTTATATCAAACGAGGAAATGAAGAATATGATGATCTGCCTGGAAGCTTTTTGGGTATACTTTAAGAATTTGGATTTCAAATGGAGGTTGTCGGTGTATATATAGGGTTTGGTCTGATGTGATCGAAGGCGTTGAAGTCCATTGGAGGAGGTCGTATCTGACGAGTGGAAGGTTTGTGGTTTTTCACTTCTTTTTCTCAGAAAGTTCGGGGAGAGAGAGAGAGAGAGAGAACGGAACAAATTTGAGCAAGTAGAGGCCCAGGATGCCTATTGGAATTCCGATTTGACGAACCCAGGTGAAGGTGATGGCCTTGTCTTCAAATTGGATACCATTGCTATGGCTCTGACACGTTTATGTATTGTGGGCCCGGGTAGGGCAAAGGTCAGATTACGTGTGCATGACCGTCACCTCCGCGGATGAGGTAGCAATGCGTAAGCAGTAATTATAGCATGTATTTTATTTTTCGATCTATTGTTAAAAGGGTAATAATAAGGATTTTTATTATAAAAAATTTCAAATTAATATATTTATAAAAAATTTATCTATAAATTAATTTTTTGATCATGAAAAATCTCTTATTGAAATACTTGTGATGATTTTTTTTTTTTTGTACTTTTCCCACCTAGACTATGACTGTGGGGTGGATTGGAATGCCATGGCGAGAGAGTTTAGGGCTTCTTCTTGGTCGTCTTTGTAGGAATTTCATCGCTGTATCTAAACGAGCTAATGGTGGGTGTTCAGAGAAATGGGCATTTGAAGCCCAAAAAACAGAGGATTTGTAACAATATAATCGTTGATTAATCGAATCATGGCATATATCGATGCTCTGTTTTTGAAACGATAACAGAGCCTCATTCACCTGTCAACGAAACCTCGCTAAACGAATTCGTAAGAATGATTTTTTCTGCCTCGAGGGCTCCGCTCGCAGCTCAGCCATGTCGATCTCGGGTTGGTGCCCATGAGACCGCTCGTCCGACCCCTCCACCTTCCTCCTCCCCTGTTTCCTTCATCGACGCAGCACTGCTTCTTGTGGCGTTTGCCACTTGTAGACCCGTCAAATAGGTGAGTTGAGTCGGATTTGGATCGGGTTGAAAATGATCAAACCTATATTGACCAATTTAATCCGTTTTGACCAATATTCATATAATGTAGATCTAGTGACCCATACCCAACCTGACCTATATTGTTAAAAGCCATTATTATTGTAGAGAAATACAAACTCACTTTAAGTTCTATGCTAAATCAATAAAACTTCAAATCAAATTAAAAAAATTAGAAAATAGTAAATAAAATAAAAAATGATAAAAACCTATAAATTGAAATATTTTAAAAGAATTTCAACAATTAAATATATATTTATAAAAAAGCTATAAATTAAAATGGGGCGGAGGCAAGTGGCGGAATGTCGCGTCACTAGTAGGTCACCATCACTTACCGAGCTTAAGGATGACTTAAAGAAGAAAAACACATTTTATAATTGGGTTAAAAATGGATCGAAAATGGGTCAAAATTGTTCGAAAATGACTCATACGTTTTACAGTTTGGTTGAAAATGGATTACGCATTTTGACTAATTTTCAACCCATTAAAATAGAACATGACTCACAAAATAAGTCCATGACCCATCTTGATGCTACTAGTCACTTGGGGCGTCGCACCTCGTGCCATTGCCGAATACCCACACTTGTAATTTCGAGCAAAGGGTGAATTGAGTGAGTGATTGGAATTGGTTTACTCCGGAGATGGAAGAGGGATGCATGGGTGGCGTATGATTTACCAGGCAATGATGTTGGAGACAGAGGCGAAAGGAGAGAGAAACTTAGCCTTGCCGCCCAGATCTTAGCGAGGACGTCACCTCAATTATTATCTAAATCTGAGTGAGGGCCACTAGCTCGTGTGTGGTGGGCCAAATTGCCGACCATGGCGGCAAAGGGGAGATGATGAACAGTAGAAGGAAAGAATAGGAACATAAAATAAATAAATAAAGATAAAAATTCAGAAATTGTTATTAAAATCACATAATGAGGCTGTTCAATTTTAGATCGTCCACGTCAATCGCTGACCATATCACGTAAGAAGATAATCAACACTAATTAAATAGTCACATTAATGATATTTGGCCTAAATTGATTGAATAGACTATATTGGAGAATTGTCAAAAGATTTAAGTTTCATTGGTCAAATTAAAAATAGAACTGAATTGATAGCTGCATAATAGTTTTAGAATTCTTGAACAATTTTTTCAGCTTCTCGATTAAAAAAAGGAGGGAGATCAAAAAGTGATAGTCTCAAATAGTTAAATAGTCACAGTATGATTGTGACTTGCAAGAGTATTAGTGTAAGGTTAAATTCTTGTCTAAGCTTAGTCCATGATACTTATTGATTCGAATGCTTAGTCCACGATACTCACATATTTAGATTACTTGGTCCATAATGAATTGAGGCTAGGCAACAAATCTATGTACTTCGAGACTTTTTATCTCCCTTCTTTGTTTGTCCTCCCTTTTCCTCTAGGTAGTAACATCGTCCATTTTGGAACTTTTGCACTATTCTCTAATTAGATCTAAAAAAAATTCAAATTATTCATTGTCGTTCCATTATATAGAACTAGATGCCATGTGGCTTTTGCTATTTATAATGTCAACCCAACCATTACCGAACCAATTCAATAAACCGGAAACACCAAATGCGCACTGAATCAAAAAGAACTTCAAATGTACCTTTGTTCCATCTAAATCACGAGTGATGCAAAATAACTATATGGGATCTTTATGATAGCATTTTGTGATGTAATTCTAGTTTCCCGGCCCCAACTTTTTCTTCCCAGCTGGAAAAAGAAAAGGTAGATAGTGCAAAGAGTAGAGAAATTAGAAAACCCATCCTTTGAAATATAGGCAATATGCCTACTAATCTTCATTAATTACAAATAAACTTAACATCTCAAGTCAAATTTTCCTCCTTCCTCCCTCTCTATCGCGTCCCTTCCATTTTGCTTAGCCAAGCAGCTATCACCATCGCAACCCTCACTTTCGGCGGCCAACAGTAATTGATATAGATTTGTAAAGAGGCTTTGAAAATGGGATTTTATTTTAATTTGAGAATATATAATAGCCACGTTTTTATTAAATTTTATTTTATCTATAACACTCAGCAATGGGATACCAAGCACGAACGTCAGCACGAACGTCTCATTATCCGTATCGAATGACGATCCTATGACAATCAATAACATAAGCGCAGATGATGACGAAATCACGCGGGGCCAGTACGGACAACCTTTTTCTAATGCATAAGAATATGTTCCAACAAATCCATCGAGGTGTCAACGAAATCACAATCAAATCTTAAGTAGTGAAGTCCTCGACGTAATCGCTGATCATTATAATGTGGCACTCGGGAACGTGTTGGAATCGTTGTGTCACTCTTCCGCTGCATCGAACAATATTCACAATAAACGAAATTTGACCAAAGACTATAGATAGGAAAGGCTTAATATAATTTAATTTAAAGTGGCAATAATATGGGTCCATTTCCTATCTACTCAACGGCTTACCCGATTTGACCACAAAAAAGGGCTTAGCCTATCTCAGATTATATTTTGCGCGGTATTATCTCTGCAACTTGAGAAAAGAATTTCTTTTGCATATATTATTGGGGATTGGGAATGTCCTTTACTTTGAAATTCTTGATGTTTACTAAATGAAATTTGACTTTATTATATTAAACCTCCAATTAAATCTACATGTAAGATGAGACACCCGGGGATATTACTACTTTTCACGGATGCAAACAATTTTTTGACATGTATTGAGGAAGGCTTCATGATAGCCAGATGCGATAGCTTGACGATGGATCTTGATTCCAAATATTATTTCGAACCTATTTGAATGCGGGTGATTTCAATTTAGAAAACTTCAAGTACATACCTAGTTTGATGTGGGTCAATGCGAGCTCAACTAATTTCAAGTTGTCTGATTTCCAAATGCAATGGATGTGATTCGGGTCATTGCCAATTTCAAATTGTGTTGGATTTAAAATAGTTCAGATAAGGATCAATTTCAATTTCAATGATTTTCAATCGATTATCATATACGCATTTTAGTTTGAACTGACTAGTCAATTCTTTCAAATAAATTTTGTGCATACTATGCCACGGTTTGGTTCAAGTTTGGAGGAACAACTTTGAGAAAATGCAAATATTTTTCAGCTAGTGAGGTTTTCCAAAATGCTATCACATTTGGCAAATTACAACTTTAAAGTGTATTGAAAAATTTCTTGATTGAAATATCGTTCGGTAAAACCACATATACAAAGGGCTTTAATTATTATTTAAAAAAATAAAAAGAGCACTCTAGCGTAGCTCCACCTCCAGCCAATGGCCAAATTTGGCCACTGGGTAGCCTTGCCTGAGGTCGGCAACCTTAAGCGAGGCGGCTTGAGGTTGCGCAACCCAGGCGATGCTCAAGGTCACATGACCTAGGCAACGACCGAGGTCATGCAACCTCGGGTGATAGTTGCTTGAGATCGCGTGACCCAAGTGTCAGTCGTCAACCTCCAGTACCTCTTTGATACATATGGAAAAGATGATGAATAGTAGGTTAACAGTATAACTTGCATTCTTAAAATGCTGAAAGCCCAAAGTACCATAAACCTACTTTGGACTTTCAGCACTTCCAATACTAGCATTAGGCCAAGGGAGTCCCAAAAAACTAACCAATGCTTTATATTTTTCCAAAGAGACTTTAGATGCTCAAAGGTCCTTTAGAATATTGAACCAAACGAGGTCTATATCTCCTTTGAATGTCAAAGAGCTCTCAATGATTACGGCCAAACTTTTTACTTTACGATCCCTAAATTAGAATAATAAATTATATGTAAAAGAGTGAAGCTTGAACTTTCAAGTACATCAAACACATGTGCGCCAAGAATACTATATGAGTTTTCGGACAATTTTCATGCTGGGCTCCCGACGGACTTCAATTTCGCTTTGCATGAGTTTTGGCCTCGTCGTATCAAGTTCACCTTAACATTTGGTTTCTATGCTTTCAGGTTATTTGAATATCAGAGAAGTCAATTATAACTTAAAATTAATATCATTAAAAAACCTCAAATTAGTATTACGATAAATTTACCCCAAACTAATTTGTTAATTACAAAAAACTTCAAACTGATACACATGTCACAAATTGATCCTTTATTAGTTTCTATTTAATTTCACAGTCAAATTGTTGAGTTGAATGACATGTACCAGTCGATGAATATACTAGTTTAGGGTTTTACTCTCTATTTGTCACAAGTGTATCGGTTTGTAATTTTTCTTGGTATTAATCCAATTTAATAGAAACTGATAGAGGATAAATTTGTCACAAATATACCGATTTAGGGTTTTTGTGGTCAAAAAATTAGTTTGAAGTAAATTTGTTACAAGTGTGTATCAATTTGGGATTTTTAGTAGCCAAAAAATTAGTTTGTGGTAAATTTATCACAAGTGTACCAATTTAAGTTTTTTTCGTGGTATTAACCTTATAAATTATTTATTTTTCTTAGTCAATTCAAGTTGGGTTAGACCTAGAAGATTTGGATGGGTATTTAAAATTAATTGGAAGAAATTCAAAACCTCGTCATTTTTGCAAATATAAAATCCCCAAACTATATAGTATGACACAAATACCTCAAACTTTTTTATATAACTAAAAACCCTAAATTTGCATATAGTGATACTATGCCCTAAACTTTTTTTGTTCATAAAAAATTTCGAACTTGTATCATTGTGACAAATATACCCAATGTCATACAAATAAAAGTTTGAGCTTTTTCATGCAAAAAAAATTAGAATTTTTTTTATTGCGCTTCCGTGCATGCCGATAACACCCACAGCACATGCATCCAAATAGGAATTGAAATGGTAACCTTTCCTTCTTGGACCTCCAAAGAAAAGCATTGATTCCCTGTCATATGGGCATAACCAAAATGACTCAAGTCAAACTTTTCTTGAATTCTTGGCAAGCGAAAAAGAAAGAGAAGACTTGTGCGTAAATATGCATGCAAATGCAGAAATAAAGGTCAATTGAAGCGGAAAAAGTAGGATTTGCTTCTTCTAAGCATTTGCTACTCGAGTAGGACACTAATGACAGATTCACGATGTTCACGATGTGAAAATCCCGTACCTAATCATCATGGGGAAACTAGAAATTGAAAGAGATAGGGGAATTCACACCCAAGTCAACACATAACAGATAATTTTTTTTTTTTGGTAAAGTAAGATTTTTTTATAAAACAACCAGAGATCTATACAACAGAGGGGGGAGACACGGTACCAACAAACACTCATCTGGACTACGCATAACAGATAATGAAACCTGAGCAAGTGACATAAAACCATGTTACTCGGAAGGAGCAGGAAAAATTATTAGATGAGTGCTAAATAGAATGTGCGTACAACAAACTGTGATTATAAGTGGGTCCCATCAAATTTGACCGTCCTGATTTAATTCGTTCCATGTGGTGGATTTACTTTCTTCGTGGAAAGAGAGTTAAAAAGCGATGCGTCTCAATCACGTGAATATTATAAATAAGGTTGCAATTTGCAAGAATATTGTTCTATGATTAAATTATAGTCTAAGCTCAGTTCATGATATTTAATGATTTAACTGCATGACTCTAATAGATGCTAGATGAGAGTTGCACGTTTCTAACTATTTAGATTGTGCGATCCATGATATATCGATAATTTGACATCTTTGACGATGCTAATCACTCGATCAATGGTGAATAGAGGCTGTGCAACATTTTATGTACTTCAAGGCTTCCTATCTTCCTTCTTTGTTTGTTCTCCCTTTTCTTTTGGGGGTAAAAACATAATCTATTTCTGAAATTTTGCAAAATATTTAATCTCCCTCATTTCTGGGTTCCTTTTAGTTCAATTACATCTCGAACTTTTGGAAATTGTTCACGATCCTTTCCCATTGCAAGAAAAGATTGATTAAGCAAGCGGGCCCGGACATTTAATCTTGTTTAAAATGGAAAGAAAAAGGGAAGACGGGTCACATTCTAGGCACACAAAATTGGAAAGGAGGAGCGAAACCGCTTATTGGAGACGGGTCACATTCAGGTCAACATGAAGAACAAATTTTCAAAGTTCTCGGTCGCCATTTTCGTCATGTCCTATTCAGAAAAAAAAAAAAAAACCCTAATAATGTTGGAATATACTAAAGTTTTGTTGCAGCTTCAAAGCACCTGAACCGCTAAAATTTAAAAAATGTACTATGAAAAGAATCAAAAGAATCTAACTACTTACTCATTAGTGGGAGGTGAATTTCCACTTCAGTGAAATTCTCTCTTTTTACGAAATTGTGGTTCCCCCGAACCAGATTAACTTTTACGTACACCTGTTGTCAAGTACAGAGAAGCCCTCCCAAAATAGATTGCTGAACCAATTTTGGAGATTGTACCTTGGTATTTAACATTAGAAACCTAAGATATGTTTCAAGAATTTGTTGAAATGAAATTGATTTTGCATCTCAGAAACGTGTGTTTGGATACATACTACTGCTTAAATTGAATGCAAGTACGACAGAGAAGTATCTTAGAAGATATAGGCATATGCGTGCCACTGGCATTTATTCCACTATTATTGATTGAAGTTATCATACAACATTAACTTGTCTTATTAAGCCACTGCTGTGAAAATGCAATCTTGAAGATTGCCAAATGTAATTTACATGAGCAAACCCTGCAAAGGAAACACCACCGCGATCCCTTTCCCCGACTGAAAATTCTCAAGTACGAAGACATCTTGATCGAAACAAAAAATAACAAATTTCTTACCATGGAATTTCAAAAAACCTAAATGTGCACTAGACGACCTGCATTTTACCCTACATGTCGCTGTGTGACATCAGTAGTTCCTCCAACAACTTATCGTCCAGACACTCGAACTCAATCACATCTCTAAGTGGCTCTGCAGGAGCTAACACGGTGGATGAAGAAGAACCAGCTGAAGAATATGACGACGGCAGTGACAGGGGTGCTGAGAAAGAACTGTGGTGGCTGGAGACATACTGGTCATTCTGAGCGTAGTATTGTTGCTCGTTGGGGAAGTTGAGGATGGCTAAATGGCCTCGGAAGGCGAAGGCGGCCCGGTCATAGGCGCGGGCTGCCTCCTCTGCCGTTTCAAAGGTCCCAAGCCAGAGGCGGGCGCCGTTCCTCGAGGGGTCCCGGATCTCAGCTGCGAACTTGCCCCAAGGGCGCTGCCGGATCCCTCGGTACTGGGCTGGATTGCAACGTGACCGCGGTCTTTTCTTCCCCTTCTCTTCGTTGTTCTCATTGTTCTGATTCCCTCTTGAAGAAGACCCTTCCATGGCCAACTTAGCTAATATCAGATGAGGAAGTGAAGAGTGTGATGATCTGGCTGTAAGCCTTTTTGGTAAACTTTAAGAAATGGATTTCAAATTTGATGGCGACAAACAAATGATGGAGGGTAGCGGGTATATATAGGGTTAGGTCAGATAAGATCTAAGGCGTTGAAAAGGTCGGAGGTCTTATCTGACGGTGCGGAGTTCGTGTTTTTTTTTGTCTTTTCCTGAGAAAGTTCGGAGAGAGACAGAACGAACTCGTGCAAGTTGAGACCCAAGATGCCTATTTGGATTGTGATTTGACGAACCCCAAATGATGTGATGGCCTTATTTTTAAATTGTATACAATAGTCTATAGCCACGTCTCTGATATGTTTATGTACCGTGGGCCCGGGTAGGGCAAAAGTTGGATACGTCTGGATGAGGTAGCCATGTCGAAAGCAATAATTATAGCATGGATCTGATTTTTTATTTTTAATCATTAGTTAGATGGGTACTAGTAAACATTAATCTACACTATTAAATTAGGCATACTTCATAGTAATAGCTACTGCTTTATGTAAAATATGTGTACAACTCACTGATGGGAAATGAAGCACAGTCCGGGAGTAGGGATTTTTGTGCAATATAATTGCTCAAGTAAAAAGAGCAATGTTGCATGTGCTAAGGTTTTGTTCCTTTGTTTTGTGTACTAACTAAAAGATAACAATATCGCTCTGGATATTCAAACGGATGGGACATACTCTCAATTCATCATACTATTGTTAATTCACTTGATAGACAAATTATAGTAACTATTTAGTGAGCAACATGTCCCATTTAATTCAAAAACCAGATTGAATCGAACTAGATTGGTTAGTTGAAGGCTGGTTCTTAAAAGAACTTGTTTGGTTCTCAATTTTGTGAACTTAAAATAGACTGACTAGTATGATTTAGGTATTAAGGCCAGAACTGGATTTAAAGTATATATATATTTTGTTGGTAACCATCGAGAATTGAATGGCGTCTTCAACATGAAGAAATCGTAACGGACACATGACCAACAAATGCATTTGTAATGAAATGGTAAAACTTTTATATTTGGGCTAGTTGGTGACTAGAATAAGAAATTAGACCAAAGCCCACGAGTTAGGATTCAAGGAGCGGTTGGTTGGATTCCCAATTCCAATCCCAATCGAGGATAATCAGTCCTAGATCAGGAAACGAATAACGCTAGCACTGAATATCCTTGGTAATGAGTTCTTTTTCATGTCTCATTTAGTACGTGTGATGACGATTCTATGACCGTCAAAAACATAGGCACGAGGATGACACCAGTCTTGTCATGCTGACGTGGTCATCCGTGTCCAGCCATTTTGCAGTAGGACCTGACTAAAAGCACACGAATGGCCGACTGATTGGACTTTCTCTGTGGATCCCCAGGGCAGCATCTTGAACAGCCTTTTTCTAATATGCAAGAATATGTTCCAATGGTGGGTAGACCGTGAAAGTCATATTAAAAATTCTACTAATAAAGCCTCTGACACAATCGCTTATCACTTATGACGTGACACTCGAGAACGTGACGTAATTATTGTGTCACTCTTCCTGCATCGAACGATATTCACTAAATACAAAAGTTGACCAAAGACTATATTTGCATACATATGTAAGAATTAATATAATTTAATCTAAAGTGGCAATAATATGGGCTCATTTCCTATCTCCACGAGGGCTAACCCAAAGCACATCTCAGATTATATTTTGCTCGGTGTTACCTCCGCAACGTTGAGAAAAGAATTCATTTTGCGAATAATATGGTGATTTGCTTTTAACTATTGAGGATCTGGAATGTCATTTACTTTCTAATTCCTGTTATTTATCATATGAAATTTGACTTTTATGATATTAAACCACCAATGAATCTTTATACAGGATGATGGCAAAATTGTCCAAAAAGTCCTAAAGCTTTTGCATTTTTGATAATTCGGTCCTAAACATTTTAGTTTTGCCAATTAAGCCCTAAACCTTTTCACATTTTGCTAATTGAATCCATTCGGCCAATTTCGGCCGGAATTCGCTGATGTGGATGGCTGGTGTTGATGTGACATATCATTAAAATATTATTAAATAGTGTCACGCTAGTAACGGCTATCCATGTTAGCAAATTCTAATCAAAATTGATTGAATGAACTTAATTGATAAAATGTGAAAATGTTTAGGTCTCAATAAAAAAAGTTGAAAGGTTTAGGACTACATTAACAAATGTGCAATAGGTTTAGCACTTTTTTGATAATTTTTCCTAGGATAAGGCATTGGAAGATTGACTAATTTTCACGAACGTAAATTAATCTTTGACCTATATTGGAAAAAGCTTCATGGTAGCTAAATGCGGTGATTTTATGGGTTGGATGAATTTCAAATTTTTTTTTTGTTATGATTTCGAATCTTTTGTGGATGTGGGTCGTTTCAATTAGAAAATTTTCAAGTGTAGGCCTAGTTTGATTTAGGTCAATGCGAGCTTAGCTCATTTCAAATTATTTTTTTATGTGTTAATACCCAAAACTACCCCCATTATCATTTGTTGATCACGAGGGCATAGAAAAGAACAATATGCCCTGTTTTGCTCATAAAAACCTAGAACCGTTGGTATTCTTGAAGGGTTTTGGAGCTGGGGGTTGACAAGAATCCATATGAATATATTTGAGTAGATGGTAACATGCTTAGTTCCCATAGGTTAGGCTGTGACTATAATGAGTTGTATTTAGATGGTAAGTTAAATTGGCATTAAAGCCCAAGTAGAAACAACCATTACGGATAAGATGTTAGAAAGTAGGAAAGCAGTTATTCACTTGGTTGTAGATGTGTCAAAATGGGTCATAAACCCATATTATGACTCACTTTTAGTTAAATGGATCAAATATGGATCAAGTGAAAATTAAATATGGGTCAAATATAGGTCAAATATGGGTTTAGTAAGTTATTAGGTAGATCCATCATCTCTTTCCTTCCATCCCTCTCTTCTATTCGTTCTCGACCTCCGTTACCGATCTCGCCATCACCCCACCATCACCATCGCCAATCTCGAGCTTGCCATTATCGGCTGGAGCTTAGTTTGGATTTGGGCAGGCGAGCTGCAATAGAGCTTGAGCTAGCAACCTTAGGGCTCGCTAGCTGAAGCTCGACCTAAATTTGGATAGAGGAGCCGCGAGGTCGTCGGCCTTGGCCAAGTTGCAGCTCGCCCGGATCTAGGTTGGCAAGCCTCGAACTCGTTGGCCTCAATAGAGCTCACGGCTCGCCAAATTCGGGCGAGCCTGAGCTTGACCATTGCCAGCGACCTCGGTAGAGTTTAGATCGGCCGAGCCTCGAATTCATCGGCTTTGGTCGAGTTCGGGCTAGTTGGCCTACGTCTTGGCTAATCCCTGTCGGGCAGCACTAGTAGAGGAAAAGGGGGAAGAAGAAGGAAGAAGAAAGAAAAGAGAAAAGAAAGGGAACATAAAAAGAAAAGGAAAAAGGAGAAAGAAAAAATAAAGTAAGATAAAAAATTAAAAAAAAATTAATTTTTAAAATAATTAAAAAATCGATTTTTTAAAATTATTTTCCAAAAAATATTTCAATTTAGAGGTATCTACATTTTTTTATTTACTAATTTTTATTATTTAATGTACTTTATAAATTTGATGTGAAATTATTATTCAAATAATTTATATGTGAAAAGTTTAAAATTGATTAAATAAGTGAGAGTAGCTTTTCTTAAATTAAGTTAAATATCAATATGTGTTGGTAATATGGGTCGGGTATGGGTCAGATCAGATATAGGTTATCAAATTTACATTGTATAAAAATAGATTAAAACGGATTAAATGAGTCAATGTAAGTCGGACCATTTTCGACCTGACCCAAACTCGACTCGACCCACCCATTTGACACCCCTACTTAGTGGACAAGTCATGCAAGTGTCATCGACAAGTCAAAAGGCAATCAGATATAGATTAGGTGGTTAATGAAAGAAGGAAAACATGAGCAAAATCAAGAGTGCTACTCAAGGAAAGCAACCAACCGAGCTACACTATAAATACCACAAGTCGCATAACTAAGAGGACCCCCCTCAAACATTACAACAAATATTTTTTTTTCATCTTTACTTTATCACATTTTAGCTTATAACTTTCCAGATTCTCGTCGTTGATTAGATTTCGACGTGTATCTTTATTTGGTTCAGCATTGTCAATTAAATTCCAATGTTCCACAAGCTCGATGCCATTGATTAAATTCTGGTGTTGATTTTCCTATCTAGGAGTATTGTTGTTGATTAAATTCCAACTATATGCCTAAACAAGTTGTATCATGATTAAATTTCAGCATAGTTTGAGCTGGAAATATAAGGTTGTACATACAAGTTGAGAATAAACTTTGCATTCGCATTTGACATTCCCTGTCCATACTCAGTGCAAAACTTGGATTCCCTATAATAAAACTAAAATGCATTGTTTGGTAAAAGATTTACTGTGGGAACCTAAACTAGTGAAACATCTTTTTTGGCATGCCTAGTGGGACAATTGTGTTGAGTTGAGAGAATGCTATGCCACGAACCCAAAGTCGAGCCAACCAGAATAGTGCTACCGATGAACATATATCATTGATGGATGAAGATAACATGTGTGGAGAAATTATCATCAACTCAACTTCCTTGTAATGAGGCCACAAACCACTTCTAAGAGGAAGCCACCGATACTCCAAGGCAACACATGGAGGAGAGAAGGCAATAATCAAACGTCACACTAGTGATGATTGTTACTATGAGGCAAACAATTGAGGAGGCTCAAGACAAGTTTGCCAACCACATAGTGAGAAGGGTGATTGATGTGGTTAGACCCTTGATCATAATGCCTATCATGAATGTGCTCAAGGATAACATGGAACTTCAATAGAGCCAGCTCAACCACAAATAGGGCAAGTCCAGTGACAACCAAGTACG
This sequence comes from Corymbia citriodora subsp. variegata, assembly GCA_014858505.1. Classification (NCBI taxonomy): domain Eukaryota; kingdom Viridiplantae; phylum Streptophyta; class Magnoliopsida; order Myrtales; family Myrtaceae; genus Corymbia; species Corymbia citriodora. Next base: position 13,721,092 of record CM026411.1, read on the forward strand.
TTCCTACAACACCTATATATATAGTAACATCATGTAAAGTAGGACAAAATTACTGGTTTGGCCCCTTGTTAGGATCTTACAAAGAGGAGAAGCCATTGCACCTGCACAGACTGATGGGTTAATCAATATGAATATACACATAAATGTTGATCAATATCTTACAATGCCCATTCCACTCACGACCCGATAGCCCACAACACTCGAAAATGGCTTAGGAGTTGGGATGCCACCCTAGCCAAACTCTATTCCTATAGATGAATGGATTACTAGTCATGATGGAAGTTCCAGGAGTTGCAATAACTCCAGCTAGGGGGTAAGAGCAAATGCAGTGGACAAACATTTATCCATAGGCAACGATGCTTAATGTACAACAATAGGTGCCTCTACTTGCTATGCAAAATGTGCAGCAACAACAGCAAGTGCCTTTACATGCTATGCCTAATGTGCAGCAACAGCAATAGGTTCCTCTAACTGCTATGTATAATGTTCAACCTCACACGACAATGCTTAACATCCAACAATAGATACTGTAGGTTCCAATTCCTAATATTCAGTTACAAATGAATATTTTTAACTCTCAAATAAATCAAGCACCTATGGTTTAGCCACAACCACATCTATAAGGGCCCCTACTTTATCAAAATCATCAACAGCATGTTAACCTAGCAATGCAACCCAATTATGCTGTGCAACTTGCCCCAAGGTTGCCTCTTATAACCCCTATTTAGAACCAACTAGTGGTTGATCTAGCATTAAGGGAATATGGTCATGAGATGGCTTGCCTACCCAATATCTATAGAAAGCCATATCCAGAGATCGAATTGTGTTAGTGTCTAAAATTGATTTCTTCTTGGATGGATACTGTGCCATATCTTAGGGGATTTAAAATGGCTAAATTTACATTGTTCATTAGAGAAGAAGATCAATCAACATTCGGGCATATTAATCATTTTTTGGCACAATGTATAGACACCACACATGCGGATCATTGGAAACTCAGGTTGTTTACTCTTTCATTGCCAAAGATTGCTTTCACTTGGTATATGGCATTACCACCGAATTCAGTTAATTCATGGGAGCAGATGAAAGATTGTTCCACAAGCAATTCAAAGGGTAGTCCCAGATCTGTTAGTAGCTAGGAATTAATACATAGTTCCAAGTTCAAGAGGGCTAGGAATAAATGCATAGTTCCATTACCTGAGAAAATCTTTGTGGATCTTGCCTTTAATAGATTGAAATTTGAGATTCGTGAGAGGATGGCAGGACAAACTTACTCAAATTTGTTTCAGCTATCTACTGTAGCTACAAAAAATGAGAGCTTGTTCAAAGATAAGGACAAAAGACATAGCAAACGGCCAGATGTTAATTGGGCCGAGTTAGTAGAAGTTGATGAGGAACTAGAAGAGCTAAAAATGGCAAAGGTTGTCATTGCTAAAATGATTATTGACAAACCTTATACGTGTCAAGTTTTGAAACCAGCCATGATGAAGGAGGAAATCTAACATCATGCCAAAAGCAAAAGACCTGTTTATTACTCTTCAATGTCAATAAAACTGAGGAAATATTTGATCTCTTATTGGCTGATGGACAAATAAGGCTGACCTAGGGAAAAAATATACATGCTAAAGATGAGCTAACAGTAAAGAGGTATTGCAAATGGTATCACTCCTAGGGCCATAATACTAATGATTGCCTAGTATTCAAGAGAAATATTCAAGAGGCTTGTGGATGACAAGAACAAGGCTCTTATAGAAGTTGATGTCGATCCTTTCCCTATCATGATTGGTATGATATCTTGGAGAGCTAATCCCCAGAGATACCACTAGCCACAATTTTGCACAAGATGCAAATAGATAATTGAATAAAGACAATATCATCCTAGTTTCTAGGATCATTAATTCAAAAAAAGAGTTGTTAGCCAAGGTTCAATACCTCAGTCCCAAAAGAAATTTGCTTGGTATAAGCCAAGCCACCCTAAGAAACATTACCCATATCAGAAGGGAAGACTTCCTTCATTAGACTCTGAATTTGAACACTATCATAGTTATCTATTGTGTTCAAGATGTAGGCAATTGATAAATCAGCAGATACATTATCCTAGGGGGCAGAATGATAAATATGACACTATGGTTATAGGCAGAGTACAACAATACAATGATCAGAGGAAGCTTTTTACCCATTCAACGAAATAGTCTAAGAAGTATCGTGCCCGTCGAGAAATTTCTAAGTCATTAAGACAGAGATATGAAGAGGGTGATCCCATAATTGGAACTTTGGGAGAATATAGTGGAAAATATGATTATTATGCTAGTTATGCCCCACTTCCCATTTACCCTCAATTAATAAGTCCATTTAGATGGGGATTTGAATTCAATTACGAGGATAACATTTCACCAACAAATGATCGCCATTGGCGAACTTTAAAAATATCTTATGATCCACTCATCGACAGGTGGTATAAGATTGACGACTTCAGGTCTTCAAGGAAAAAATTGACATGAACACAAAAGAGAAGAGTGTAAAGAAAGAAAAATGTTTATATGCTCTAGAAATAGCTTGATCAAATTCATATTATACAAGTCAAGCCCACTTTGGTAACTGTACATGTACAAAGGATAGGAATCTAGTAGAAGAAAATTAGATAATGAAGGTGCCATTCCCAATCAAAATGGTAAATTAGACACAGAAACAGTTGCCTAATCACCCGAACATATGAGAAGTCCATTGTTAAGGTTAGTTTGACTATTGAGCTCTTACATGCTATAGTTAAAGCTTCCTAAGGAATTATGTGGGGTATATTCTGATGCTAAATTATGTGAGGAGAATCTAACATATGAGAAGGAAGTTATAGAGTTTGAGAAACCCAATACATAGAGTTCGAATCATTTAAGGGCATTAAACATTAATGCTAAAATTAATGATTGCTCTACATTCGCATGTTAGTCAATGGAGATTCTACTTTGAATCTCATTTCTTACCATTTTTACAAGAAAATAGGAAGGAAGGATGATGAGATTATCCCATCAAATATTTAGTTGTCAGACTTTATTGGAGATGTCTCAGGCATCAAAGGAATATTTGTAGCTGATTTGACCATGGAATCCAATACCTCAAAGACTTCTTTCTATGTCATTGATGTTGATGGATCCTATAATTTGTTACTCGGAATGGATTGGATTCATGGAAACCAATGCATTCCACTGACTTTGCATCAAATGTTGACATTTTGAAATAGTGATAAAGTAGAGTGTGTGAAGGCCAATGCGAGACCACATGTGGTTTGTTCATAAATGGTAAAGGGTTGTAGGGGGCAATATGTAACACCCTCAATTTTGACTCCATGAGGAATGGCCATACCTATTCACTTTTAGGTTAATTTATTGGTCAAGTAGGTTTGCCACTTAAGGATGGTAGGCAGGCCACTTGGAATAATTAGAATGGACTGCTTAGATCGGTAATGATGACATCGAGTAGTATAAATGGGAGGACTCCTCTTCATTTCTCACTCTTTGCCATCCATTCTCTCATTCCTCCTCTTTTGATTGCCCTCCTCCTCCTCACGCCTCTTTACTCTTTCGGCCTTCAAGCAACCGCCCACTCTCTATATTTCGTGTTCTTAGATCGAGGGCTATTCAAATAAGTGTAGTTTCTTCCTTTTCCGAGTATCATTCACAATATCCTTGACCCTAGGAAACTCTCTCGAACAAGTCGAGGGTAGGTCAATTGATGTGTTAATGTATTCTATGCTTCATGTATTTGAATTCTTGAATGATCGGAACGAAGTCATGTTTCATTGCTTTGATTTAGTACAAGTCGAAGTTCATCCATAGCCATAAGATATGATTCGGTGTTGAGGCATACCAAGTTCAAATCTTGGATTGGTACGGGGTTCCTCCATGCTTGTTACTCAACCATGGCCTTGGGCTTAGGCTCGTTCTTGGAATTATTGATGAGGAAATTCATGAATTCATGGTACGTGCATCATGTTTAAGCATGAAATGTATGATTCATTGCACGTGCATGAGGCTTGAGTCCACCCTTGAAAGGGGATAGGCTCTCGAGCAAAGATAACAAAAGATGAGAACAGGGTTTGAGTCTTCGAAAACCTGGCAAGAACGAGATTTGAGTCCCGAGCATAAGAACTAGGTTTGAGTCCAAGAAGCCGACAAAAAGCCAAAAGCCTTAATTGAATTGGGTTCGAGTCCCCAGACAGCTCTAGGAAGACTTGGGTTCAAGTCCCAAGCAAAAGAGAAAGCTTAGCAAGCATGGCATGCATGAGTAAGAAAAAAAAGGCTAGACTTACATAAGCTCATTTGCATAATTGCAAATTGATTTGCCTTCAACACAGTTTGCATGTGATGCTTAACTGAAGTTGATGATTTAGTGATGTGCTAGTAGAAGATAAGGACTATACCTATTGAATATTCCAAATACCCACCCTTGTTTTCTTACAAGTACTTAGAAAGAATGGCTATAATTTATTTTGGATGTCTTGTAAAAATTGATGCATCTTACACGAACATTATAGACATAGACATGGATATAACATACCATAAAATCACATCCATAGTTTGGGTCAAGAAGGGACTAGATGACTTAGTCCTGATATATTTTGAGGCATGGTATAAATGGTATGAGGGAACTTTGGTTGGACCATTTTGAGGCTTTGACGTTCCCAATTGTGATGATGATCCATTCGAAGATCCGTACTAGACTTTTATGTACCAGCCCTAGATAAAATAGGGTTCCCAATTTTGGTTAATACCTCCATAGCAAAGTTAGGGAAACCCTGACTTTTGAGGTATGTAAAGTGGCCCAATTTTGAAGTAAACATATATGGTGAAAATAGCCTTGTACTCATCACCGCTATGTAAAATATAGTGCATGTTGTGATATTGTATCTCATATTCCCATGCTTATATTTTGTCGGGGTTGTATGTTCATGTATTCCACTTGTGCATAATCATGAGACAAATGAATTCAGGATGGCAACAAAGCCTAAGATGTTACAAAATAACCCGCAGCTTAGCCTCGAGTAAAAGGGGGCATGACACCATTAGTAAGAAGAATCAAGGTTCATGGCATGTACATGATGCTTGAGTATGTCCTCAAAAGGGGATGAGTGCTTGAGTAAGATAAGAAAATATGAGAACTAGGTTCAAGTCACAAAGATCCTAGCAAGAACTAGGTTTGTGTCCTAGAGGTTGGCAAGAGACTTGGGTTCGAATCTCAAGCATACAAATGCGTTTAAGTCCTAGAAGCCGGAAAAAGCCAAAAGCTTGGATTAAAGCCTAAGTTGAATTGGGTTCGAGTTCTGAGATAGCTTCGAAAAAGACTTGGGTTCGAGTCCCAAGCACAAGAGAAAATTTAATATGCATGGCATGCATGAGTAGGGAAGAAACGCTAGAAGTGCATAAGCTTATTGCATGTATCACATGGCATGGATGATTGCAAGAGTTGCCATTTATATGTGTAAGAGGCATAATATGTACATTTGCAATTGATCTACCTTCAACACAGTTTGCATGAGATGTCTTGATTAGAGTTGATGATGAAGTGATATGCTAGTCAAAGGTTAGAAGTTATACTTACTGATTATTCCAAGTACTCACCCTTACTTCTTTTACAGGTACTTAGAACATAGATGCATCTTCTGCAGACGTAATAGATATAGATACGGAAATTACTTATCGCAAAGTCATGTCTACCTTATGGGTCGATAAGGGATTGGATGAGTAAGTCCCAATGTACTTCGAGGCTTGGTATAGGTGATACAAGGGCACTTGGATTGGACCTTTCCATGGGTTCAACAATCCAACCAATGTCAATGATGATGATCCGTCCGTAAACTCAAACTAAAATGGATAGTACCAGCCCAAAGTTAAGGAGGGTTCCCAATTTTGGTTGATGGTCATCGTAGCGAAGTTAGGGATACCCGAGCCTTTTGTTGTATGTAAGATAGCCCTTTTGATGTAAACAAAGTAGATGTGGCCGGATGAAACTATGTAGAAGTCACTACTTTTGTAATATAAGTAGTGTGTTTTATAATATATGCATCCCATGTTCCCAATGATATGTGTCGGGATTGTATGTTCACGTATTTCGCATGCGCATAAATACGAGACAAATGAATTCGGGATGGCAACAAAGCATGGATTGTCACAAATAACCTGCAACTCAACCTTTGAGTCAAGGAGGCGTGACACAATAGAAGAAAATATTTGTATAAGCAAACCTCCAATGGTAGATTCTAGCAATATTACGTTCTGCCATTTTTATAAAGGGATTGTTGAATGAGTCCTAAATAGTCAACTGGTGGAGCAATTTGATAATGTTGTTTATGAAGAACCTTATATTGTCCAGAGACCTCATCAAGAGTTACTCGGCCTATAAAACCAAATTAGCAGAGCAAGACGAGGAGGCTATCGAAGGGATCTTGGACTTCGCTGATTCACCAATGAGTGATAATGATAAGGTCATTAAAACTCAAGATCCTTTGGTAGAAATTAACCTTGGCACAACTACTTATGAAAGCCCTATTTATGTAAGTTTCCTCCTTGATAATGAACTAAAAGCTCGATTAGTAGATTTGTTAAAGAAATACGGGATTGTTTTGCTTGGGATTATCTGAAATGCATCAACTAGGCAGAGATGTTGTAGAACATCAATCACTAATAAAGAAAGGATTTAAACCTCATAAGCAACCTCCAAGACTATTTTCACCAGAAGTCAAACAAAAAGTCAAATAGGAAATTGAGAAGTTGTTGGGAGCAGGCTTTATAAGAACTACATGGTATGTTGAGTGGCTATCGAATATAATGTTAGTAAAAAAGAAGAATGAAACTTAAAGTTTATATAGATTTTCGTGACATAAATGTGGTTATACCTAAGGACAAGTATCAAATGCCCATGGCCGATGTGCTTATTGACTCTACCTCAGGTAATGAGATTATGCCACTCATGGACGGTCATTTGGGCTATAATCAAATATTCATAGCTGAAGAAGTAGTCCATAAAACTGAGTTTAGATGCCCAAGCGCGATCGGTACCTTCAAATGGCTTGTCATGCCATTCAAATTGAAGAGTGCAGGTGCTACATATTAGAGGATGATGAATTTCTTTTTCCATGATATGATTGGAGATTTTATGAAAGTCTACGTTGATGACGTCATCGTCAAATCAGACTCGGTAAGTCATTTGGATTATCCAGAACAAGCCTTTATTAGGATGCTAATAAGGCAATAGAGCTGCTGGACCCGGCTAAAGGAAATCGCTTTGTCCTGTCCTGTGGCCAAATTGACCAACAACCCGCCAAAAGAACAAATAAAAGAGTCAGTAAGGAGAATTTGCAGCACTTTCATTCGTTACCACCTGAGAATGTTAAGGCCAGCCAAGTGGGCCCGAGAGATGGTGGGAACGGCAAGCGACTGGTGATGGAAGGCAGAAGACCAGCAAGTCAACAGGGAGCCTCAGGGATGCTTGTGGAATACCGGGCACGTTGCGAGGCGTAGAGCCCGGCAAGAGCAGCTGCTTGAACTTGGACTGTTGAACAGGAAATCAGCAACACTTGCAAGTCCCGACCAGGAATGGCAGCAGGGAGAAAGGAACGCAACCGAGGAACGAGGGCGTGATTCGCTGCTGGGCGTTGATCATGGGCTGCAACAGGTTGGCTTGAGACAGCAAGCAGCAATAATTTCCAGCAGGTGGTTTCAGTACGGTGAGACAAGTTCGGTGGCGCAGCAGCGTCACAGGCAGGCAACAACGTCTTCATGGACTGACGCCGTCTCAATCAGATGGTGCGCAGTGAGTGGAAGGACAGCTATGAGGAAGCCCAAAAGCAGCAACCGTTTGCAGTTGAGTGGAGGAACTCACGGAATCACGACGGGCAGCCTCACTGGTGCAAGCTTGGTGATGGTGGTCAGCAGTGCTCGGCAACAGGGCGCTGGCAACGAGGGCACCGATGCAAAACTTGGAGCAAGAAAGCAGCGCTGGAATGGGGCACCTTGGTCGTGGTCGGCCGAAGAAGATGACTCTCTTTCGCGTCTTTCCTTTTTCTCTACGTATTGTCAGGCCCAAGAGAGCCCCCCACGATTTCTCCTCTCTCAATTCTGTGGCCGTAAATTCACCATGTGCGGCCTCCTCTCGTCTGTAATGGGTCTTTTATAGGCAGGGACGGCTAGCGCTATCGAAAAGAGAGTCGATCTTCCCTCCTCTTAAGAATATTTAAAACAGGGTTTTGTTTTGCTACCATCTTAATTTTTCAACTATTATAATAATAATGATTTATTGTAAATCATAAATTTTTGAATGAGTAGACTCTATAATAATTTATAATTATTTGTTATTTATCTCTTATGATTTAGAACATATTGTTATTCTTATAGTTATTTTTTAGTAGATTAAAGGCTCATATATGAATGTCCAAAGATGGTCTCAAATATGTCCCCCCACATTGACCGATTTGGCTTTCCCCTCTTGTATTCTTCATTTTTTTTTTAAAGATATGAAAGGGACACAACCTGCCCATCTTCCTTCTTTCATTTTCTTGGTCCGCATTCTTTATATCTACTGCCACTTGGGGTAAGCATGATTTTAGGATAAAACTTGAAATATGAGAACTGGATCAGTTGGAATTTATCCAGTTCCAGATTCCAAACCATGCAGGGTAGGTTCCAAGTTCCAAAAATTGGAGAACCTATTTTAACAAGTAGGTTCCAGGTTCTCGATTTGTATAAGTTGGAACTTGTAATCTAAAATTTGGAACAAGTTTTTGTGTTTTTTCTTGGTCCATATCTTTGTGCAATCATATGATATTCCATAGCATTTGGTGATAAGTATATAATTTGAAACCACTAGTCTGAACTTCCATTTTATTATTGAGATTTTTATTTTGTTAATATTTTATATTGTTTTGTATGTCTAAACATACGTTATAGTCAGTGAATTATAGCAGTAAGTGGTAGTCATTAAATATGATAATTGACTGCAATCATTTAATTAATAATACAGTGAAACTTGAATAGACCCTAAAACCGACCCTAAAACCGTTGAATTATTAAATAGCATGTCAAAATTTAGGTGCCAACAATTAAGTCTTCATTAACCTCAATATAAGGAACCTAAAACTACTCACCCCCAGCCGGGGCAATCCAAACCGCTTTCCTTAATTAATCGAAATTCAGATGCTCGAATAAACTGGATTCTTCTTGGGTTATTCGTTTATTAAACAAGTTGGTTATAAATTACTGACTTTTTCTTAGTCAATTCGAGTTGGGTCAGACAAACTTTTAGATGGGTTAGAAGCGTATTTGAGATTGATTGGGAGAAATTTAAAACCCTCGTCACTTTTGCACATAAAAGTCAAACATTTTCGTTTTCTTTTCTTTTTTTTCCCCTTCAGCACCTACCGAAATCATCCTAACTTTTGAGATCCCTTCGATGTTGCACCCATGCCCCTAAAGTCGGCCCCACCTCCTGGGCTCCCCACGACCGCCGCAATGTCACTCTCGGACACCACAAACCGAGCCAGCCCTCGTCGCAAGACATCTACCCCTGGTCGAGTTCGTCTGACGACCTCTTCTACTTGGACCTCCAAAGGAAAATCATTGATCTCCCGTCACATGGGCATTTACGTTGTGTCGGTGGCTAACCTAAGTTCCTATATATTTGTTCCTTGAAGATATAAACTAGATTTTGCAATGTTTATGTTACTGTTTTGCCATAATTTAATTGACGAAATATCTTTTTTTCAAAAGTCATTTTTCGGCTTTTGATGAAAGGAGATAGGTTTTGTGGCAATTCTGAATAAGAAATATCTAGATGGACAAGAAATAATTGTAAACATTTATTTCGAACTTTAAACCAAATTATACATACAAATCATGCTGGAAATCAATCAACAGCAAAGCTTGAAGATACAGTCACTTTCACAGTAACATGCGTACACGAATTGTGTCAGAATTTAATCGATGACAAAAGTTTGAAAATGTGCAAAGATATGACACTAGAATTTAATTTACGACACGACAACCATGATAGAGATGCACATCGGAATTTGATTGATGACGAAGTATTGAGATAAAGATACACGTTGGAATTTAATAGACGACGCAAATTGGAAAGCTTTAACTAAGGAAAAATAAAATGTAGGAAATTAAAGATAATAAAATATTACATTTTGATTGTCAATGGACCTTTTTAGCCAATGAGAACTTAGTGTTTATAGGCCTTCTATCATAACCGTTTGGGAGCTATTTCTTCGTGTTTGTAATCGTGCTTCGACGACTCCAAAAATTCAGTCCCATATTCCAACGTTGGCCTGTCTTCTTCTTCGAAGTAGCTGTCTTTCAAAACAGCAGCCTCAATCTTCCCATGTTCACTTCCCATTGCAACTGTTCTCCACGATCTCCACTATGAATGTACACGTACGAGAGCACGATTAAAGTCTCTTAATCAATCACCTTCCTCCTTAGTTAACATGCTCATCAACAACTTTATTAAAATAATCCACAATCATTTGTCACTTGTCAATATGTTCAACAAGTGCACCCAAGTCATCAATAACATATAATATTGACCAATCTTCAATCCATTCAATTGGCTTCCTCTACGGGTGAGCAAATATGTCTAGATAGTATATTATTCACTCTTTTTCCCTTTTCATCGCTACTTTTAACGGTTGCATATGAGATTATCGAGTCCACTTCTGTCGCTTGTGAACAGTTATCACATGTCGATAATAACTACAAATCATATTTTTTTGAGTGCAAATAGTTATAATGAGATATTCCAAGTTGATGGTTAAACACCATGTCTAATAATCATCTTTCGAGTAAAGTCTCTTCTAAAAGTGGTGACGTGCAGAGCCATTTCTCCATCAGAAATGATTAAGTGACTATTCTTAATCCATCCTAAGATTAAAGGTATGTTCTAAATAACAAATAATAAATAATTGGAAATTAAGGAACCATTTTTCAAGAATTTGTGACCCTCAAGCCATTATTCTCATAGTGTCTAAAGACTCTTAAGCAAGCAGGACTCTCTCCGTTAACGATAAATAAATAAAAAGGAAAATTCTTGTCTCTATTTGTAAATTCAATGTAATCGCAGTTGGCTCCCATGATCAATGCCATGATATGGACACTTTTTAAGCGACAACTTTGTGCTAGTGAGGGAAACAAAGAAAATGCGAAATACATATTTTACAAAGAATAATTATAACTATGATCCAAAAGTTGGATAATAGTTGCAATTTGTCCCTCGATTATTAAAATTGAAATTTTAGTCCTCGTACTTTTATTTTTATTTGATTTGGTCTATGCTTCTCTTTCATCAAGAGTGAGTGATTTCAGAGTAAGTAATTTCTAGACTTGAAACACACTTACCTTGTCAAGATTTGTTCCTAGCTTTTTGAACCTGCCATCTACCCTTTAAACCTTGGAACTGACCCTATCGGTCCAGTCTAGTTCCAAGGTCTACCTGGTAATCAACCAATTCTCCTTCTTCTTTTTTTGTTTCATCTTTTTTTATTCCATAGAAGGACAAACTTTAGTTAAACCTTTCCTATTTGCAAGAAGCAGAGGCGGTGATAGCAAGCATTCAAGTGCAAGGTAAAATGAAAAGAAGAAAATTAGGATTTCTTAATTGGGTTCCTGGTTCGGTTCGATTCTGCACCAAGAATCAGGAGCTAGACTTGTTATTGCAAGTTCTAAATTTTGGAATCAAATCAGAATTGGCTAGATTTGACTCTAGAATTTACATTGAACCAGTGCTCACCCCTATCTTTTTAGGTCGAACATGGATCGTTACTTAAATTTGAGAAAGTGAATTATGAGGTAAGCTCGCCTCTCTATATTATTAAGCAAACCAGTGCGCCCTTCAACTTGAAATTTTTGCCAAAGAACCCTATGAAGTGCATGCCAATATTTAGATGAATAACAATAGTATATTATAAAGAATAGACGAAGTGTTATAAGAGTGAATATAGAAGTCATCGTGTCCCGTAAATCTCTTATATATTCTACATTAACATTATATTTTCCTCATTCAGCAATAATTTTAAATTCAATTCAAAAAATGACTTAAGTCAAACTTTTCTTGAATCCTTTGCAAGAAAAAAAAAAAGAAAAAGGCATGCACGTCAATATGCATGCAAATGTTTAAAAAAAAAAGTCAGAAAAAGTATGATTTGTTTCTTTTAATCATTTACAAGTCGAGTAGACTGATAGTTTGGATTTTTCATTGCAATTAATTTGGATTGTTAAGTTTTATAAATATGCTTTTTAAAGAATTTAGTTGGGGCAGACGTTAAGAAGTAAGGGATCAAAATCGTACATAGGTACTAGGAAAATATCATTGGCTTTTTTTTTTTGTAAATATTAGGACAATTTACGCTTTTCAGAAAATTAATAATAGTAGAAAAACAAATTCATCCACAATAAATATCTCAGATTTGGCAGGAATGGACCCTCATAAGAGATTCCTGATCAGAAAAATCTCGTACCTCATTCTTATGAGGTTAATCACACAAGCGTTGACCTGCTCGACAATTCAAGAAAGACAAGCAAATCACGTCAAAACATGTTACTTCGTAAGAGGAGAAAAATTTATTAAATGAGTGTAGTACATGTTCTAAATAGAATGTGTACTATTAAAAATTGAGGGTCTACGTGGATTCATCAGATTCAATCGTTCCAATTTGTGGGATAATCCTAATATTAAATGCTTGACTCCGATAGATGCTAAATGAGAATTGCACAAACCTCACCATTCTATTTCGATCAATTGGGAAAGCCAAGGTTTGAGACAATTTGCCACAACCTTGATATAATCTTGTACCTAAAGTTGTAGGCTAATAAGTCTATATTGGCTGAGATTCTCTGGATTAGGAACTTTGGGTATAAGAGAAATCAGAGTTCTGTTTATAGATGGGTCCAACACTCACTACTCATGAAATCTCTCACCATCCTCGGTATATCAGCATGAATATCCTCCCAATGTTGTTGATAAAACTGTCCATTAAGTCCATTAGGGCCCGACGCTTTGTTGCTCTCATTTGGAAAACAGCATCCTTAACTTCTTATAGAGTTATTTTTGCTATCAATGTTTCGTTAATATCTTCCCAAACAAGAATAGGATACTACTTAAGGATGGGTTGAAAATCATGAGGGCCTACTGATTTGTACAGGTCCTTGAAAAAAAATCTGCTGTTGGGGCACCAAACTAGATCCAAGAAGTGTTGTCACGGATGCCTATACAGTGAATAACAAGATTATTTATTGGAGCTGGAAAGAACCAGAAAAGGGAAAAGGAAGGAGAACTAACAGATTTCTTGGATCCCATCGCGCTTGGGATCTCTGAAACTAAATGTAGATGGAGCGTCTCTGGAGAGAGAAGCTGCTGGAGCGTGTCGCTGTGTGCTGAGACTCCTCCAAGATGCTGATTGACGGATTCGCGAGCTCTATGCACCCTCCATGCCAAACCCAAGCTTTGTTGGAAGCCTTGAAGTGGCTGAACTCACATGGCCTCAAAGAGAGAGAGAGTGAAAAGAGATCTGAGTTGGAGTCAGACGATCTTTTTTAGTCAGAACGCTTCAAGGCACAGATCAAGCTTCTTGGGAAGGCGCTGATCAGAGAGTGTAAAAAATTGCTAATCAGAGTAAAAGACCTCTGGTTGGCCCATTGTGCACGGGCTTAAAGCAAGGTTGTGGACTGGATTCCAAAAGCTCAAGTGCATAATACCCTTCTACTCAACTGGGTTTTCGATCCATCATAAGCCCTTTGAAATTTGTTATGCTTAGAAGCCAACTTAGGGTATTTATTAACTTTTTAGAACGAACGAAATGGCTTCTTTTTCTGACAAAAAAAAATCTGACTATTTAAATCATGCAGTCCATGATACATTGAGAAATTAACATCTTTGACGATTGTAATTACTCAATCAATGGTGAATATAGGCTCGACAACATTTTATGTACATCAAGGCTTCCTATCTTCCTTCTTTGTTTGTTTTCCCCTTTCTTTTGGGGTAATAACAGCAATCTATTTTCAAACTTCTTCACAATATATAATCTCCCTCCTTTCTGGCTTACCTTCAGTTCAATTACATCTAGAACTCTTGGAAATTGTTCATGATCCTTTTCCATTACATAGAACTAAATTTAATGTGGCTTTTGCTCCTGTGGGATGTACCAACTCTGGTCAAAACCTAACCAATTGAATAAAACGGAAATGCCAAATTGGCTTTGAATTGAATTCCACCTCAAATGCCCTTTCTTCCCTATAAATCAAGAGTGGTGTTAAGTTGACTTTCTCTATGTATTCCTTAAATCCCAACATTTCATAGCTAGTATGGGATCCTTATATTGGAGTCGTGAGGTGTAGTCACGCTATTTCCCCATTCCTGCCTTTCTTTACTAGCAAAAAATGGCGTGTGGTTTGAAAAGATTTGAAATTAGCCAGTCCATCTTTTAAAACATTGGCATATGCCTAATAATCTTCATGACTTACAAATTCAAAATAGTATCTCAGTATGATTGTCGTTACTATTATCTCTAGCAAGCACCAACAATTGATCTTGCTATGTAATGAGGATTCTGAAAATAGGAAATTGTTTTTGGTATACATGGGAACCACCATTTTAGCTTCGTTTTTTTCGTAAAAAATAAATTATTTAATTTTTTTAAAATATCACATGTATCGTGTTGAAATAATTAATTAACAAAAAATATTTTTATCATCGATAATAATTTACGTTTAAATATTTTTATGAACGATAAAAATATTATTCATTTATTAATTCTTATAAATGATATAAATGATTATTTTTAAAAATTAATTTTCAGATTATTCATTTTTGTAAAATTGATGGACCTTTTATGTAAAATTTTCACTAGTAACTTAGCCAATGGGAGCTCTTTATCTATGATCAAGCACAAATGCGAGCTCTTGCGCGGGAGTGGGGATATATCGTGCAATAAAAATTGGTAAATTAAAAAGGATATCGTTGCATGTGCTAAGATTTTGTTTATATTTTTTTACTAAATCTCGACAAAATCACTTTGGATATTCAGACAGACAGGACCACTCAAGAGTCAATGAAATATTGTCAATTCACTTGATAGACAAAAACTATTGTGAATTCTTTTCCATCATGTCTAATCTGCTGATGTGGCCGTCCTTGTCCAGCCATTTTGCGGGAGGACTTTGACTTTCAAATTCCAGTTATTTTGGATTACGGTTTTCTCTCTTCAAGCTTGAAGCGGCCGTCTCTTTACAGTGCTCTCTCTTATGGGTCCCTCCCTCCCCACTCTTCCTTCGTGTTGGTCTCTTTCCTCTTTTAATGCTTTATATATTTATTTCCTCTCCCATTCTATTCCAAGAGTTTTTGTGTGAATAAATTATTTCTATAATTAATCTTGGGTGAATGTAGAGACTAGTTGAACATCCTCAATTCCGATCCCATAAGGAATGACCATAGGGTCCAAAATTGATCAACCATGGATCATTGGTCATGAATTCGATTAGTTCGATTGATAAAGAATCATGGATCAGTCACGGTCCGACCACTCAACTAACTATGAACTGGCCATAAGATTGGCCATGAATTGACCATTAATCATACAAGTGGGATCAGATCACTAGCTCATAAAATTACTTTTGGATCATGAAAATTATTTATGGGATGATCATGAATCGGCGGACAGTCGTGAATCGATCAGTTATGATGGTACGAGTGATTCTGCCGACCATGCTCCTATACACAGACGATCTGACTTGATCCCAATCAAAAATGCATTCTTTCCTATTTAATTCTTAGTGATCGAAAAGAAATCTTAAATTGGTGATGTTCAATTATAGATCGTGGACCACCGATCATGGACCCATGCAATGGATCAAGAACCAATTGGAATGAGTCTCAAGATGGACCCAACAATTCCATCACTACATCTAAGATCCATGAGTGCCTTGCTTTAGTGTTAGGCCATGCATAATCCTAGAAAACCTTGAACTGATCAATGAACCAAGGACCGTGAACAAGGGATCAATCATGTACATGCCTTACGACAAGCCCAAGGACCAGGCCAAGGGCCAATCTTGGACCTGAATAGACTAGTTGTGCCAATCCTAGAACCGACCAATGGGCCAACCATTGTGTTGACCCTCTGGTTGACCGACAGACCGATGATCCGCTAGAATGAATGGTTTTGTCTCATGAAGGGCATGATGGCATGAACCTAGGGTGCGTGAGAATCGGTTATTTGGAATGTACCTTATGGTCCCTTTCTTGGCCTTAGAATAAATTTGAACGATTGGTTGGCTTGAAGAATAGAATTCTCTAGAAATCATCATTAAATGAAGGTGATGAGTCATGGCATGTTGTCCAAGCCAAGATTTGGTCATGATAGCCTTAGATTTTCCTTGGGAAACAAGTTAAGGAATTATGACATGTGCTTCTTTATTCTTGAGGAAATGGACAAAAGGATGGAACTCTCTAGAGCATCTTCATTTAATGAATGAGGATGAGTTGTCCAAAGGAAAGATTTGACCATGTTGCATGAAGATTTGCTTGGGAATCATGGGGATGAGTCGCCACCCTCATGGACCAATTGGAAATGCACGTGAGAAACTTTCATCATGAACCTAAAGGGAGTAGACACTAAGTTGGCAATATAGGTGCTACCTCCTTAATAATTACTTTAAATGCTCTTTAACGCTAAGTTGGCAATATGGTCAGATGAAAAAATGACAAGTGAGCTTCCAATAGGGATATTTAAGCCCTAGGTTGCCACATGAGACCAATAAGTATGCCACCTCATTTCCTTAGACAAGATATTTTGTAAAATAGACTTGCCACCTAAACAACTTAGATGTGCCACTTGGAAAAAAATGATTGGACTGTTTGGCTAGCTAATTATAAGGTCGGAAACTATAAATAGGAGGAGCCTTTTTCTCATTTCTTATCACTTTGGCCTTCTCTCCTTTCCTCTTCTCTCCTCCTTCCTCTCCTTAAGCATCCTCTCTGCCTTTCCTCTCTCTCCATTCGTGCGCCCTTCCTCTTCCATGAAGTGATTTCTCTAATTTTTTTAATTTTGTCCAAGTAAGTAGAGCTTCCTACTTCTCCCTGGTATTGCCATTTTCATAATTAAGTCTAGGCAGCACTCTCTTGACAAGCCATGATTAGTATGGGAGACTATATGTATGTCTGCTTGTATGTAAGTCTAATGCATGTGCTCGAGTCTTTCACAATCAGAATGATGCCACAATTCGTTGGTTGTGTCAATGCATGTTCAAACCCAAGTCTTTTGCAGCACGTAGATCGCTCAAAGCTGTAAGGTCTTGGATCGTCATTGAGGCGTCAAAGCTGTAAGGTCTTGGATCGTCATTGAGGCATGTTGAATCCTAGTCTCATTTGGTACGGGAATCACGCAAAGATCATGTTTTGGATTGATGCAAGGTCCTTGATACTTGATGATTGGGTTAAGCTTTGGGCATAGGGTCATTTATGACATCATCGGAATTGGGTCATAGAAAGCATGACACACTTGATTATGTATAAACACACCCTAATTGGGCTATAAAAAGTGTCGACTATATGAAAAGACAAGAACCAGCATGTACAATATACATGTGATCACTTAATGGAAGATGAGAACCGTTGCCACTTGAAGTGAATGATGATGACCCTATGTCAATGGGATGCCTTACCAATGAGAACGAGATGCTTCCATGCCAACGAGATACCCGAGTTAAGCCTGGAAGTCTTGAGAAGCTAGCCCCAATAAGCCTCACTTAAGGCGAAATACCCTAGTTGAGCCAAGAAGTCCAGCATGAAGCTGGAAGCCTCAGTTGAGCCAAGAGGGCTTAGTTGAGCTAGGACAATGTTAAGTGGCTACATGATTACCAATCAAGTTAAGCTTAGCTTGCATATGTGCTTGCATTAGTCGAAGATTGAGTAAGTAAGGTTCTTGCATATAATTGGGGCATAGCTTGTGAAATTACTATTGATTTGCCATCGACACTATTTGCATGAGTTGATCTGGCTAGTCTTTGATAAAAAAATGTTTTACTAACCAAGAGTTAAAAAATTTTACTTATTAAGTTCCTAAGACTTGCCCATTGTTTTACAGGTGAATAAGTATGGCTATCAAATATTTTGGCTATCTAGTAAAAATAGTAGATTCTACTATAGATGTGATAGATGTGGATATGGATATTGCATATCGCGATAGTAGCAGAACTAAGGGAACCCAGCCTTTTGTACATATTAACCAAGAAAGAAAGATCAAGGTTGTAATGTAAACTTGATATAATATGAGTAGTGGGTTTGAAAGTCTCACATCCCACATTCCCCTCTTTTATATGAACTAAGGTTGATGAGTTAGGTCAACAACAAGCTTGGAATATTGCAAGAATAACTTGCAGCTCGACCCTTGATCAGGGGTTGTGACACTAGTTTAGCCGTTCGTCCAGTTAACAACCATTGAGGAGGATGTTTTTTAACATGGCTCCATAACCTCTTTGAGATTGGGCCGCTCCCCTTTTTTAAATTTAGGTCGAGTTTTGAGAGTTTTACTCTTTCAAACTAGATTTAAATATAAATCTAGGAGCTTGTTACAAGAATTTGATAAGTGCTTTTTCAATATATTGATGTTGATGTTTTGCACGGGAATGGTAATAAGGACATTAAACCTATACGCGCATCGCAAGCCATTGCAAATGAAGTGAGAGATTTTGACATGTGCTCATTATCGGATTTGTTGATCAACTACCAATCATTTATGGTGCCAGATTTGTTATTTAGGGATGAGAGTGTACTTCTAGCTGTGAATTATATTTTGTTATATGCTTTCTAGGTTTCGTTTCATTTTGTAGTTCATTGGGATTTGCTAGGCTTGAAAGACCTCTAAGTACCTCTCAAGTATCATTTTGATATATGAATGGCATATTTGTTTCGACCAAAAAAAATTTCCTTTGTTTATCCCCTGAAATTTGACTTATATTATTAAAAAATTCTGATTAACTCTTATGTACCGGAGGTTCGGCTAATTTATAGGGAAACAAATAATTCCTTATGTTTATTTGATTATCAGGATCTTGACTTTCAAATTCCTATTGTTTATTCCATGAAATTTGACTTATATTATTAAATCCCTCCGATTAAATCTTTATATACTAGAGATTCAGCTAATTTTAGGAGTGAACATGGCTCAAGTTGAGCCGGTCCAATGCTTAACCCAAGGACCAACCTACATAGTGTTGATCCCCAATTTTTGGATAGAGGACCGACTTAGTTGAGTCTAAGACCGAGGACCAAATCAACCCTAAGGTTTTCGTCCGATTCTAGGGTCAACTTGGACCAATCAATTTACTCGGTGATGAGTGAGGCCAAGAAAGAGAGGCGAGCAACACGAGCATTGAGCAGCAAGTGGTGAGAGTGTTGAGCCACAAGCCATGAGCCGCGAGCCGAGTGAGCATTGAGCGTCAAGCAGCGAGCGACGAATAAAGCAAGGTTGCTCACGAGCGAAATTGCTTCTCTCAATTTTACTTGGCAAATTGAAGAGGATAAAAAAGAAAGAAGAAAACAAGAGTATTGGAAGTGGAGGAGGAGGATGCCATTTAGCACCGTTTAAGTTGATTTTGCTCTTAATAATAGATAAAAGAATATTGTATATAATATAGTAAACATATAATGTTGGTCTAGAGATTTCAGGATCAAGAACCGATCCAATCTCCCTGGGAATTAGACTAGGACTGTAGGGTTGGGTGATCTAGGATCTGTCTAGAACAGACTCTGGATTGATACTCACCCCTAGCTAATTTGTACGAACGCAAACATTGTCATCTATTGAAGGCTTCATGATAGCTAGAGGTGATGATTTGACCGGTCAAATCAATTTGACTCAGGTTTATTTCGATTTCGTCCTATTTGTATATGGGTTATTTCGATTAGAAAATTTTTGAAGTACTGGCGTAGGTCAACCCTGTTTACTGCGAGTACAGCTCATCCCACGCTCTCTCTCTCTCTCTCTCTCTCTCTCTCTCTCTCTCTCTCACATACACACACGTCATGACATGAACGGATTAATTAAGCAGGCGGGCGAGCGAAACCGCTTACTGAAGACCGGATAATTCAGGTCAACATGAAGAACGATAACTTTTCAAAGTTCTCGGTCGCCATTTTCATCATGTCCTGTTCAAAAACCGGAACCCCAATAAAGTACTAAAGTTTTGTTTCAGCTTCAATGCGCCCAAATCACTACCCCAAAAAGAAAAAAACGTTGCACCTTGAAACTGCAAAATCCTAGCTCAGCCTGGTTTGCTGTCCTCAAACACAGAGAAGCTCTTCCAGAATAGATCACTTCCAAACGATTTCAAAAACTGTATGTTATTTAACGTTAGAAACCTGAGATATACTGCAAAATTTTATCGAAATGATATAACTTTAGCATCCCAGAAATCTGTGTTTGTATGAATACTACCGCTTAAATTGAATGCAAAACCCACAGAAGTACTTTAGAAAGATATAGGCATGATAGGAGCCATCAGTTCCAAGTAATATTGGTCGAAGTCATCATACAAATTATAATATTGCCTAGTTATATTAAGCCCCTGCTGTGAAAAAGCAGTCTTGAAGATTTGCCTAAAGGAATTTTTTCAAGTAAAAAATGTATAAACCCAGAAAGGAAACGGCATGCGATCTCTTTCTGCAAGTGAAAACTCTCACCAACGAAGATGATTGCAACAAGACGCATACAAATTTCTTATCATGGAATTTTGGAAGCCCTAAATATGCACTCGCCTATCTGCATCTGCCCTACATGTCACTGTTAAACATCAGTAGTTCCTCCAACATCTTATCATCCAGATACTCGAACTCAATCACATCTCTGGATGGCTCGGTGGGAGCTGACACAACAGATGATGACAAACCTGCTGAAGAGGATGACGACGATGACAGGGACGGGGACGCTGAGAAAGAACTGTGGTGGCTGGAGACATTGCAGTCATTCCGAGTGTAGTCCTGTTGCTCGTTGGGGAAGTTGAGGATGGCCAAATGGCCTCGGAAGGCAAAGGCGGCCCGGTCATAGGCACGGGCGGCCTCCTCCGCTGTCTCAAAGGTCCCGAGCCAGAGGCGGGCACCATTCTTCGAGGGGTCCCGGATCTCAGCCGCAAACTTGCCCCAAGGGCGCCGCCGGATCCCTCGGTACCGGTTTTGATCACATTGCAACCGCGATGCCCTCTTTTTCCCCGTCTCCTCTTTGTTCTCACTGTTCTGATTCCCTCTTGAAGAAGAACCTTCCATGGAAAAGTGAGTTATTTTCAAATGAGGAAGTGACGAGTAAGATAATCTGCGTAGCAGCTTTTTCGGTAAGCTTGCAGAAGATAGAATTCAAATTTGGTGGCGACAAACAAAGGATGGGAGGTTAGCGGGTATTTATAGGGTCTGGTCGGATAAGACCTTTCTTTTATCGGATGGAGGCGTTGAAAAGTTGGTGGGGGAGGTCAGATCTGACGGTGGGGTTTTGTGTTTTTTTAATGTCCTTTTGTAGAAAGTTCGAAGAGAGAGACAAAAAGGATTTGAGCAACTTGACGCCCAGGATGCCTGACGATGGCTTTATTTTCAAATTATATATGTCTCAGAGATGCATGAATGTTTGACTCAGCATAAGGAAAAATTACCAAAAAATTTATAAATTTAATGAAATTATATCATTTCAATTAATGTTTTTATCGATTAAGCTTTAATTTTTTTATATTTATGTTAATTCAATATATCCCATCAAATTTAACTGACTAGAATTAATATAGTATGATTGACACTAACGTAGATAATTTTTATTAATATTTGAATATTTTCAAACTTTTTAATATTTTTTCTTTTTCTTTTTCTTTTCCTCTTCCTTCTTTTCTTTTCAAATTTTTAATAGTGTTTTAATATTCTTCGTGAAGGAAGAGGGAAAAAATAATTAAAAATTTTGAAAAAATTCAAATATTATTAAAAATTATCCACATCAAGGCTAGTCATGCCATGTTAGCATCAATTGGCTAAATTTGGTTAAATTGACTGAATTGGTACAAATGCAAAATATTATAACTCAATTGGTAAAAGAAAAAAAAAAGGCTAGAGTTGAGTT
Source organism: Corymbia citriodora subsp. variegata (assembly GCA_014858505.1). Lineage (NCBI taxonomy): Eukaryota > Viridiplantae > Streptophyta > Magnoliopsida > Myrtales > Myrtaceae > Corymbia > Corymbia citriodora. Next base: position 13,743,227 of record CM026411.1, read on the forward strand.
GATACAATTGCAATAGGTTGAGAATTTTTTTGGTAATTTTCCCCATGATGATATGGAAAAGTTTAGAAGCAAATTATTGCATGGATCTTATTTTCTTTTTTCTTTTAGTTAGAGGGGTGATGGTTATACACTATTGAATTAGGCATACTTCTTACATACATTTGGTAGACTATATAAAAGGCTCGTCAGCACAGTTGGCCTTAATTTGTTAAGTGTCATCCTCTTATAATGTGTCCCTTATGCACGGGGTGCAAATCATTTATCTTCTAAGATAATGATATCTATATAAATAGGTGGTTATTTCATATGAAAATGTGTATGTGTCTTGATCACAAACTTGTATCTATATGAAAACAGTAATATTGATAGTGTTTCGTAAAAGTTTGTAGGTAAGGATATGTATTATGGAAATTTTTTCAGCAGAACTTTGTGCTAGTAAGGGGAAAGAGAGATAAAGTGGGATAAATGGAGATTTACTATATAATTTCTTGAGAGTGACACGTCTCAATAGCATATTCAAAGTAATGTCATGACTTGCGAGAATATTGTTGTACGGTTAAGTTCTTGTCTAAGTCCATGATATGTAATAATTTGAATGCTTAATTCCCATGGATTCCAAATAAGATTGACATATTGATTGTTTAGATCATTCAGTCTCAAAAAAGGGTTCAAAGTGATCATAATTTTAAATAAGAGTCTTTAGTCTTAAATAAGGATCCCAACTTAAAATTCTATTCACGGCAAAAGAATACTAGGAGTGTCATGATTTTTATACAATGCTCATTTTGGTGTTAAAATTTTTTTTTCGCTCACTTGAGTGTCATAAGTTAAAAAAAAAAAACATTCAGTTGAGTGCCACTTCTGATTTAAGCACCAGAAAAGCTGATGTGGCTACCAGAAAAACTGACTTGGCCGTCGAAAAAACTGATGTGGTTGCCAATAAATAATATTTTAATATATTTATTAAGTTTTGAAAATTTTTTGATTTTTTTTCTTTAAGGCTTGCAAGGGTCACTAGACCCTCGCCGGCCCTAAAGAAAAAAGAAAAAAAAAAGGACAAAAAGAAGAGAGACAAGGAGAAACGATGTCGTTTTGCATGAAAAATCCACGTTAGCTAACGAGGGTCATCACCGGAAACCACATTGACATCGAAAATGATAAAAAAATGAAAAATCATTAAAAAAATTCACGTATACATTTTTGCCGGAAGTGTCACTTAATTGAATGATTTCACTTCAATTTGACACTCAAGTAAGCGAAAAAAAAATTCGGCATCAAAGTGAGCGCATACGAAAGTTATGGCACTTCTAGTGTTCTTCCCTCTCCTATTCACAGCCTCTAGCATCTTTGTCAAAAAAACATTTTTTCTTAATTATTATTTTTCTTTTCTCTCTTTTTTTTTTTTTTCTTTCTTGTTTCTTGTTTCTTCATCTTTCTCACGCCTCCTTCACTCTACATCTCCTCCACCTTTGACACCATCCTCAATGCCTCTCTCTCTCACCGTGCCATCTCATCGAATGATCAGGACCGACTTTTCTTCAATTCAAGCCATTACAACACAAGCAAACTCATTGAATATTTTAAATTTCTCTCCTTGAAATGTTTTTTAGACAATTTCACAAAGCCAAAACAAGCAACAAGCTTTCAAGAATAGGTTCTCTTTATCATGACATTCATCGCAAATTCTTGTTTGATTTGAGCATCTTCCTACGAGGCACACCACGTGCCTCAAAGATGTTCGGTGATATGCCTGAATGGGTCTATATTGCTTTTATGATGGATAATTACGGGGTAAGTACACTGGGAGTGACATAACTTTCGTACGGCACTCACTTTGGTGCCAAAACTTTTTTTTCGCTCACTTGAGTGTCACAAGTTTTAAAAAATGTTCACTTGAGTGTCAATTCTGACGTGGTCACCAGAAAAGCTGACGTGGCCGCCGAAAAAGCTGACTTAGCCGCCGGAAAACAATATTTTAATATATTTATTAATTTTTTTGATTTTTTTTTTATTTTTTTGTTTTTTTTCTTTAAGGCCGGCGAGGGTCACTGGTGGCCCTCACCAGCCCTAACAAAAAAAAAAGCAAAAAAAAATTGAAATTTTTTTAAAAAGAGTATAAACGGCGTCGTTTTACTTGAAAAGTCCACGTCGGCGTCGAAATTTATTAAAAAAAAAAGAAAAATCATTAAAAAATTCCACATATGCATTTTGGCACTTAACTGAACGATTTTTGGCCAGAAGTGGCACTTAACTAAACGATTTCACTCTGATGTGGCACTCAAGTGAACGAAAAAAAAGTTTTTCAAAGATGTTCGGTGATATGCCTGAATGGGTCTATATTGCTTTTATGATGGATAATTACGAACTTCTGCCTTTCTAATGTGATGATATAATTTGTCTAGGGCTTTAGTATGTGGAATCACTCGACGCCGAGATGACTCCTCCTAAGCCCCTTGCCAGTATTACCCCCATTGTCACCATTATTCTCATATGATTCCTCTTAAGCCTTTGGCTAATATTACCAATTGGGTTAATCTTCCTTAGCAACATGTCTCTGCTTTTGCCGAGACTCCAACTCTCAAGCAATACAACTAATCCCTTTAGCGACCTTTGTTCTCTCACCTTGAGAGTGCATCAAACTCCCCAGTATGGGGACACCCACTTGCATCCTTGCCATTCTCATCGACACGACGCTTCTCCTCAATGGATAACCCATCCTTATTGTGATGCCCCAAATGTGTCACCTGATACACGATTCGTATTTAATTTCTTTCTTATCAATTTATTCGCAAGGGGAAGCACAACAAATAATTAAAACGTGCCATATCATTGATTCACATGCTTAATATACATACACATCACAACACCACATTATAAATACCTAGGAAGGGTTTGGTAACTACTATCTTCACTATTATAGTCCTTCTCTCAAAAGCCTGCCTGTACAACATCAATCCAACATCTAAGGATTGATAACCACCCCCAACACTAGCTCCTCAGCAACATAATTAGGACGACCATTAAAGTCTTTAAGTGATCCCAACCAATCACCATTGGGAATCCACTCAACAAGTCCTACATTGACTCATACCATAGTAGTACATTTAGTATACATAAACACCGCACGACTTAGTATAATCTCTTCATACTCATATTCTAAGTGAGTTGGGGCTCCAAAAAGTGATGGCAACGGGAGAACTATCCTACATGTTTGAAAAATAAAGGAATGAGGCGAAGTTAACAAGTGAAATATCTAAGTCTAAAGCAGGAGTTCACTTTCGTATCTGCCTTGACATAACAATCACAAGCATTCATGCGATATAACCAATGCATGAACACATGACTTACCTTCTTTGTAAGTGCCTCACACGAATGCATGGTATTATATACTCAATGCACATGCATGGCATAAAATTTCTTGATGCTTCACTATCATTTGGTGCATTATCAACATACATTTGGTGCATTATCAACATACATATATGTATGTTCATAAGCATGCATCACCTTATTTACTCCACCTCCCGAACTCTCTCTAGGCATCTTGCATATTAGGCATCTCAACTTTGAGGCATCTTGTCATTCTCATAAATAACTTTTTCCCCTTTACACGAGGCATCTTGACTCCCAAGGCATCTCGAAACACTACCCGAGACATTCCAACACATGAGGCATCTGAACTCCAAGGCACCTGCAATGTACCCATAGGGCATCCCACCATTCTTATCTATAATCTTTTTTTTTCTTTCTTTTACATGGGGCATCTCAACTCCCAAGGCATCCCAAAACACTCCCCAGGGCATCCCAACATAGGAGGAAATGTCGCCACCCTCACGTGGATGATTGCACTTTGGTTTTCCAATTTTCAATATTATCATGCAATGTAATTGCACTTGAAGATGATCAACCTGTACATTCAATACACCATATTATTTCACATAATCATCACCAATTGAACTTGTCTCACATCAACAATTTATGCTTAGCATCATTTCACATGCTTATCATCAAATGAACATATACAACATCAACATTATATGCATACTTTTCAAATATAACATATATGCATTTATATATATATATATATGTTTAAGAAAACAGATGAAGGGCTAAGAGGTTCATAGAGTAGAAATCATGATAAAAGAAATTTTTTAATTTAAATTTTTATAAAATATTTTTTTATTATCGGTAATTGCCATTATTGATAATCACTAACTACTATATTTGGTAACCTGCCAAAATTGATACTTGGTACTACCATCTTCGGTAAGCTACTATATTCAGTAACTAATAACTATTATGTTCGGTAAGTTATTATAATCGATAATTATTCAGTAACTCAATAGAATCGGTAACTTGCTCATTTCTTATCCTTTTTACAGTCTCTTTTCACCAAAATACGAACAATCATCAAATAATTGACTTATCAAATTATCAATACACAATTCAACATACCATAATAAAAAAATCACACAAGTGAGGAACCCAACATGCTATTACTAATTTTCTCGTATATGTTCATAAATTTCACTTAAAGTAAGCATCCATCAAGCAACCAAGCCAAGTACTTATTAGACAACCTAACTTAGCATGTATAGTTTTCTCTTCTCTTGAAAATAGCTTGCAAAAAATCAAAGCTTTACTTTTCCTTCAAAGTAAAACAAAACCCAAATCAATGATTTTTGTCTTGAAAATGACAAACACATTTATGGAATTTAGAAGAAAATTAATGAGTTTACCTCATTCAAACCCGTAAATGAACTCAAGACTTTAGTAAAATGCATGTGGGATCCTTTGCTTGGAAATTCTCGGAATTGATGAGGTGGGGCCCTTTTGGAAATTCTCTCTTTCTCTTTCTCTTTCTCTCTCATGCCCTTCAATAGAGTAAGTATTTAAGAGTGAACTGATGAAGTGTTCAATTAACCAAAGGTAAACCATTAGTTGTAAGAGTAGATAGGCTTGTTGTGTCAATTAAATGAGTTCATGTGGCCTCTAAGTGAATAGCTTAAGCAAGAGGAGATATTTAGGAGGGATTCATCTCCTCTTGCTAAGTAAAGAGGTGAGTCATGCCTTGCATTAATGAAGTAGAAATTAATATAGATAAAATAGGTATATGACATCAACAAGGGTTAAGTTCAATGTTTCAACTTTCCGATAGAAGGAAAGCTAGAATGCAAGGTTCAAAGCCTCACTTCCTGAAGGATGAAAGATGGAAATGAGAAGTTCAAAATCACTCTTACCAATGGAAGAGAGAGTTAAAAGAACAACCTCCAAAATAACCTCTTTGGTTGAAATGCTAAGGAAATCAATTTGTAAACATGAAAATTAGTGTCCATTCTAAATATTGATAACTCTGAAAATACCTAGAACTTATCAAAATATTTAGCAAAACTTTCAGCAAAATTTTCCGAACATATGTAAATAATTAGCTTTTGAACTTGTCAAAACTTTCCAAATATAAGTAAATAATTAACTTAGCAAATCTCTAACCCATCACTTCAACATATTGGTCATAAATTCTAAAATTGTACAACATCTCTTTTGCGTGACATCCATCGTTGCCAAATTCCTACACATTAATAAATTTAGGAATTTTCCAGATGTCACACATATGGCCATCCAAAGAAGACCTAGGCACATCATAGAAAAATCTACTGCCATTAACTAGTTACAAATCACATGATCTCCTCCCAGTTCCACATTCTTCAACATATGTAAATAATTAGCTTTTGAACTTGTCAAAACTTTCCAAATATAAGTAAATAATTAACTTACTTAGTAAATCTCTAACCCATCACTTCAACATATTGTTCTAAAATTGTATAATATCTCTTATACGTGACATCCATTGTTGCCAAATTCCTACACATTAATAAATGTAGGAATTTTCCAGATGTCACACATATGGCCATCCAAAGAAGACCTAGGCACATCATAGAAAAATCTACTGCCATTAACTAGTTACAAATCACATGATCTCCTCCCAGTTCCACATTCTTCAACATATGTAAATAATTAGCTTTTGAACTTGTCAAAACCTTCCAAATATAAGTAAATAATTAACTTAGTAAATCTCTAACCCATCGCTTCAACATATTGGTCATAAATTCTAAAATTGTATAAAATCTCTTACACGTGACATCCATTGTTGCCAAATTCCTACACATTAATAAATGTAGGAATTTTCCAGATGTCACACATATGGCCATCCAAAGAAGACCTAGGCACATCATAGAAAAATCTACCGCCATTAACTAGTTACAAATCACAAGATCTCCTCCCAGTTCCACATTCTCCAACCTCAGCTCTCATATCTCTCCCTCGGATTGACCTTATCCTTATCTAAACCTTCCTCTCCAATTGCACATTGCTATTGATGACATGTCCTATTCGAGCCCTCAGCCTCGTCGGCCACAACCTCAACAAAAATTCCAACATCTTCATCATCAAATGGAGGTCAATTTGAGCCCTATATTGAGCACAAGCAAGCCAAGATTTGGTGCGTCCTATGGAACTGAGGATTTCGTCGTTAGTGAAGGTAACCAATGGCAAATAACTTTAATTCAGTTTCTCGTCACCTCAACTGATGAGAGCCTACATGACGATGCGAAGCTCATGAGCTCACTGGTGGGGAGCTTGATGATGGGGTCGAAGATGAAGTGGAGAAAAGACCAAGGCGTTAAGAAGATGAAGAAAGAAAAAGAAAACAAAAGCAAACAAAAAAAAAAGCAAAAAGTGAAAATGAAGAGAGAAAAAATAGAGAAAAAATGTCTTTAGATGAAAATGCCCCTATCTATGTATAAGATTTGAAATTGGGATCATTATTTGAGACTAATTACTCATGTCATTATTTGCGACAATGTCCACTTTGAGTATTTTTTAGCAAAACGGTTTTATTTCGAGCTCTTATTAGAAAATTTTTATATAATATGCATAGATCAATTTTAAAAATGAGATAGGAACACGGCCAATCACAATGTAAAAAATATTACATATTTGGCGGACTCGTGGATTCGAATATTCCTTTATGTCATTAATAAAAAAATTTAGAATAAAGTCCACCCAACAATTTCCGTGAGGAGTTGCTAGTATTTGTGGGTCAATATATTACTAACAAACGCAACAACTACCGACGAATGATCTCTGTGTGTGTCTCTCTCTGTGGGTGCTCTGCATTCTAACTCGAGGTTCATTGATCTCGTGTCATATTGGAACTTGACGTTGTATGCGGCGGCTAACTAAAGTCCGCCATTCATTTGAATATATCAAATTGCTAAATAATCTATTTAATTTCACAATAGAATTTGCGACGTTTACGTCGCAACAAGATATTCCAAGTTGACGATTACACGCAACATCAAACTATCGTTAATCAGTAAAAGTTGTTTTATAAAAATCATTATATTGTTTCGCTTAAAATAATTAGTTAATAAAATATATTTTCATTATCAATAATAATTTATGTCTAAATATTTTTCATGGGCAATGAAATATTTTTTATTTTTTTTATTTTCTTAAGCTATACAAATTATCATTTTTCAAAATATATTTTTCAAATAATTCATTTTTCGCGAAACAAACATACCTTAAATAATGACATTCGAGATTAATTTCTATTAACAATAACAAGGGAGAATCCTTGCCTAGATTAGTGTCCATGGATTAAATATAATTGCCATTGGTTCATAGGATTACTGCCATGATAGACCCAGATTGGTATATCCCTATTAAGTCTTTAGTAATTACAAGTTGCCTCAATCTCAAGGAAAAATTACCAAAAAATCCTAAATCTATTGTAGTTTTTCTTAATCAGTCCTAAATCTCTCTTTTTTGCCAATTTAGTTCTAAACCTTTTGTAGTCTATCTGGTTAATTTTAGCCAACTGGCGTTGATGTGAGCACCAGTCGACACTAACGTAAATAATTTTTAATAATCTTTTTATTTTGTTGATTTTTTCTTTCTTTCTCTTCTTCCATCTTCTTTTTTTTCCTCATAGTGGCTGGCAAGGCTTGCCAGCCACTGGGCAAGACCTAGAGGCTATGAGCAAGGTAGCTTCGCCTAAATCTAGGTAAGGCCAGCCTCACCATGGCCTTGTGAGCAAAGAGGGCCTTGCCTACGACTAGCGAGGCCACCTTCACTAGTGGTGAAACAGCCTCTCCGTGGCCCTTAGGCCTCACCAAAGTCTTGCTAGCCACTATGGGAAAAAAGGAAAAAGAAGAAAGAAGAGAGAGAGAAAAGAAAAGGAAAAATAAAAAATCCATAAAAAGATAAAATATTACTAAAAGTTATCTACATTAGCATCAGTTGGACAACCAATGTCTATCGACATCCACATCAGCGCTAGCTGTCCAAAAGTAATTGCATTGATTGAACTGGTACAATTGCAATAAATTTAGGATTGAATTAGCAAAAAAAAAAAAAGTTTAGGGCCAATTTAGAAAAGTTGTAGTAGTTTTAGGATTTTTTTGGTAATTTTCCCTTGATCTCAAATCACTCTTAGAATTATCAAAAGAGGACCATTTTAAATGTGAAATAGCTTCCTCTCACAACCAAATTTTTTTTATCTGTAATTCACCAACGAGAAATGCGTGAAATATACTATCAGTGCCTCAACTTGTGTACAACACTCATTTTAATGCCGTAACTTTTTGCTAGCTCATTAAGTGCAAAATAAATAAAAATGATCACTTGAGTGCCTCCAGCTAAATAGTTGGGCCAAAATTAATACATGGCTTTTTTAATTAAATAATTTAGCTAATGTGGCACTTAACGTCTTTTAACCAACTTTACACATATCACTTAAGTGTCAATTTTTTTAAATGATTTTTTCAATACAAATTATTTTAAAAAATGATTTTTTTCATTGCCAAATTTTTTGAAAAATAATTTTTTCAATGCCAAATTTTCACTGACACTTAAAATATTATTTTTCAAAAAAAATTTCAAAAAATTTGGCACTTAAGTAATCCGTAAAAAATTGGTTAAACAACATTATTCAACATCCATGTGTTTTGGCAAGCCACGTGGGATAAAAAAATCAATAAAAGAAATCTAAGGATTTCTAGTCAAGTAGTTCGGTGATGGCATTGAAAAAATCATTTTTTAAAAAAATTACATTTGAGTGAACTACCAAAAAATTACTAAACTAAAATGAAGTTAAAGTAATGATTGTGTACCTTTTCCATGGGAAATCAAGCACAAGTGTGAGCTCTTGCGGAGCACCAAAAGTACCTAAGTGAAAAGAATAATATCGCATGTACTAAATTTTTTTACTGAAACTTAGCTTACAAGCAAAATCATAAAGGGAGGGACCCACCACTATTCAATCTGACATTGTCAATATACTTTATGGACAAAGTTTAGCAAGTTTTTAAGGTAACACGACATTCGTCCCCCCCATTATTTTCATAGTTTACTGTTATCCCTATTTATTTTTTTCATCATTTCATAGAAAATATGACAATTACGAAAAACATATTTCAAGAAACCATTTATCAAGACGATAATAATATTTTTCGCTATTCAATTGAAATTTGATGATAAGCTAGACAAATATTTTCCGCCTTTCAATAGGGACTCATTTGATTTTCATTTGCATGCTCTTTTTAATAATATATTTTTCTATTTTATCTTTTCTTTTTTATAGAAATTAAAAAATAATAATTTTTTTTTCCCTTCTTTCGCTAATCGTCGGCCATGGCAATGGGCCTCCGGTGAGCTGAGCTCTGCCAATCTCGAGTGAGGCTCCACCTCACTAGATCTGGCAAAGTAAAGCTCCCCCAAGGGGCGAGCTCAAGTCATGCCCAAGGTTGATGAGGCTTTGGCTATTGACAATCACGTCTCCGTGGGACAAGACAAGGGACGAGACGAAGCGTGAGACAGCAGAGGAGGAGCGGCTCTAGAGACAAGGGACTAGACGAACAAGCTTTAGGTTGCGTGAGAAAGATAGGGAAAATGAGCAGCTCTAGAGAAAAGGGGGGAGTATGCGTGAGAAAAAGGGGAAAACGAAGAGAGCGATGAGGGCAACGTGAGGAAATGCAAGGGCAAGAGGGCGAGAAAGATTGAAAAATGATTTCCTTTCTCGAAGTTTTAGAAGGTTAATTTTTATTGACTAGAAAATATTTTCCTTGCTCACTTATTCTATACCCCAAACATTAGAAATTAGAGAAAAAAATATTTTTCGCAAAACGAACAGAACCTTAATTAAGCACACTGTTACATATGCGAAGAATGGACAAAAATATGGATGTGGACTGTCCCCTCAATTATTTTTTCTTTTCTTTTCCAATGGTTTGGTAACCGTAGAAATCATATTATATTGTTACTGCTAAAGCCTCGGATATAATCGCTCATCACTCATGATGTGGCACACCAGAACGAGACGGAATTATTGTGTCACTCTTCCACTGCATCGGGCACAGCCATGTTTAACATCGGTACACATGCACCAGGCTAAGCGATTCTGAACTTTCTGATTAAGACGAATTTATCATCATTGAATGAACTCACTGCGGTCTAGACGATAAATGAAAGTGTATGATGGATGTGGATACAGGGATATTCATTGCAATGCAAGAGAAACTTATAGCATGCGGAATTAGACCCGTAGTTTTTGGGATGATGTCGAGGTTCGTAATTGGGCCTGCGACTATCGCCCTATCTTCTCTTGCCGTGGGCTTGCGCCCTGCCTTGCGCTTTGCCATCATTCAGGTCGACTTTAATTTATTTTGTTTATCCACTAATAATAAACAACTATCTTGATTTCACCAAACATGTTTTAATTTCATAATATATTTCTTATTTAATTTCTCAATTACTACTTTCTTTTATATAGGGGGCAGTTCTACAGACCATCGCTTCCTTTGTGTTCGCAAATGAATATGGATTGCATATGAAAGTCCTCGGCATTGAGTGAGAACTACATCTCAATTTTTCAAATTAACCATGTCGTTCTATAGTTACTTTTTTCTTGTTTAAAAGACTATGTGCTGAGTTAAGTTGCTTAGAGTTTATAATGAATAAACGATGAACTACTGCTAATTATCAACTCTCTTTCAAATTTCTACAAGGTGGTGTTCGGAACGGTGATTTGCCTTCCATTGTTGATCGGCTATTTCGTTGCATTGAGTGGAGATAGTTGATCGTCTACTAATATATTCATGGTCGTTGAATGTGTCGAAGTCTGGAGGCTCTTATAAATAGTGGCGGGTTAGCTTGAACTTCAAACAATTTTACGTTAGAGCTCTTGTAAATTGTATGAATATAACCTATGCATGCTTATTTTAGATTTGTAGGTAGATATTATTGACATGGTCGCTGAATTTGTGAAAATCTCGAGGACCTCATAGATGGTTGTTGTTAGCTTGAACTTCAAACAAGTTTATGTATGAGCTCTTGTAATTGTGTGAATATAACCTATGCATGCCTATTTTAAATTTTGTATGTGCATATTGTTGACATCGTTACTAAAATTTTTGAAGTCTGGAGGACCTTACAGATGGCGGTGCAGTAGCTTGAACTCCAACAATTTTACATATGAATAGAAAAAAGATCAAAAGGAAAAAGAAAAGGAAAAAAATTATAGAAAAATCATTTTAAAATTATCAAAATTGTCTAAGTTAGCACAGCCGGAACGGCTAACAAATAAGTCAAATTAAAAGGTTTAGGATAATATTGACATCCGTTCAGTAAGTTCATGGCCGATGGTGAATACGAAGTCAAAGAGGGGGAGGATGAAGAGGGAGATGAACTGATTGAAATTTCTCATTTAGATTTATGAATTCCACTTCAAAATTCATATTCATAGGCATAATCAATGCACAAAAGCTGCACGAATCATTAATGGGTCAATTTTAGAAGCGGATGATGTCTTTATTTAGTAATTGATTAACAATCTCCACTCTGAAATTACATTCTATGGCCTCCTCGCCGACAGTGCGTCAAAGCTCGCGTCCCCTTGATCCTTGCCCTTTGAGAGAGGTTCGACAACCAAGCAAGCTGCGACTACTATGTCACGGCATGCCAGCCACGGCATGCCAGTGATACAGGCCATGTACAGTTTGGATCCCTTCACTTCTCCTGTTGAAGGAGTTCAGAAAGATGAGGATAGTGGATTTGGCCAGTTCTCCTCCTCCATGATGATTAATTATACTTATTTTGCGATTTCTCAAATTATAACGAAAAATTAGAGGCAAGAAAAATAAGGCTTGGACTTTCGTGTATATGACGCACGTTTGCGCCACTGCTCTAGTATTTTTTAAGGAGAATATCTAAGTTTTCCAACAATTCCGGGTCTGGTTCCTCACGATTGGGATTACTTTGGTTTCACCTTGCATTGCATTATGGCCTAGTCGGATTCGAGTTCACTTAGGATTGGATTTTGAGTTTTGTCAAATTCAGATGGTTTCTTTTTCATTTTGGTCGGAAATTCAGATGGTTGAACAAGTTGGATCCCTACTTTTCAAAACTTACAATAATCATCCTGACTTAAAGCAGTTGGGCCCTGACATGCAACCTTGTTTATATGGGAAAAAAAAAAAAAACAGGAAAGACGAGTCATAGTCAAGGCGCACACAATTGTAAAGGTAAAGGAGCGAAACCGCCAACCAGCGACTGAAGAATAAAGGTCAACATCAACAACAATTTTCAACATTCTCGGTCGCCTTTCATGTCCTACTCAAGACAAGGAACCCCGGTAATTCTGGAATACACTGAAGTTTTGTTTCGGCTTAAGATCACCCAGATCACTAAAAAAAAATTAAAAAATACATTAATTGCACCTTACACTGTAAAATCCTTGCTCAGCCTGGATTTACATCAACCTGTCCTCAAATACAGAGACGCTCTTCCAGAATAGATTACTATGAAACGATTTCGGAAACTGCATCTAGGTATTTAACATTAGACACCTATGTTATATTGCAACAGTTTGTTGAAATGAAATAACTTTAGCATCCCAGAAATCTGTCTTTGTTTGAATATTGCTGCTTAAATTGAATGCAAGTACCCACAGAAGCACTTTGGAAAGATATAGGTATGACAAACCATTTGTTCCATTAATATTGGTCGAAATTATCATACAAATTACAATATTTTCTAGTCATATTCACTTTGTGAAAATGCAATATTGATGATTGCCAAATGTTATTATTCAAGCAGAATATGAAACGCCATGCGATCTATCTCCTCTAGGGAAAACTCTCACCAAAGAAGTCGATCGAAACAAGAAACAGAGATTTCTCACCAAAAAAATTTGGAAACCCTAAATATGGACTTGCGTACCCACATTTACCCTACATGTTCAGCAGTTCCTCCAACAACTTATCGTCTAGATACTCGAATTCGATCACATCTCTGGACGTATCAGCGGATGTTGACACAGTGGATGATGATGAACCTACTGAAGAGAATGACGACAACGACAGTGACCAGGACGCCAAGAAAGAGCTGTGGTGGCCGGAGACATTGTAGTCAGTATTGTTGCTCGTTGGGGAAGTTGAGGATGGCCAAATGGCCTCGAAAGGCGAAGGCAGCCTGGTCGTAGGCACGGCCGGCCTCATCTACTGTCTCAAGGGTCCCGAGCTAGAGGCTGGCACCACTCCTCGAGGGGTCCGGATCTCAGCCACAAACTCGCCCCAAGGGCGCCGTCGGATCCCACGGTACCAGTTTTGATCACACCGCGATCATGATCCCTCTTCTTCCCCATCTCATCTTTGTTCCCAATGTTCTGATTCCCTCTTGAAGGAGATCCTTCCATGGCTAAGTGATTAATATCAAATGAGGAAGTGAAGAGTAGGATAATTTGTGGCAGCTTTTCCCATAAACTTTAAAAAGACGGATTTCAAATTTAGTGACAACGAACAAATGATGGAAGGTGCGACCCCAGGATTTACTCCCCTAGCTGTCGGCGAGGTGCGGGGTTCCTTGAGTCATCAAAAAAAAAAAAAAACAAGTGATGGAAGGTTACTTACATATAAAATTGAAAAATGATTATATGATAATCTTTAATATATTATAAGAATAAAAAAAATTGAATAATAAAAAATCAAATAATAAATATGATTCATTTATCTAAGAATTTATGATTTATAATTATTATTTTCATAATAATTCAAAAATAGTTATATTAGTAAAGCCCTATAAGTTTGGTCAAACAAGATTGGATGCGTTGAAAAGTTCGGGGTCGGGCAGGTGGAGGTCGTATCTGACGGTGGGGGGTTTCGTGTCCTTTTGTGAGAAAGTTCGGAGAGAGAGGGACAAGGAAATTTGAGCAACTTGACGCCCGGGTTGCCTTTTGAAATTTTGATTGGACGATGTCTTTATTTTCAACTTATCTATCATTGTCATGTCTCTCACACATTTATGCATTGTGGGCCAGGTTGGGGGCAAAACTCAGATTCGGGTGCATGAACGTGCATGACTCGGATGGACCTGATTTTTTATTTTTTATTTTAGTTAGAGGGGTGATGGTAAATATGCATCTATAATATTGAACTAAGCATACTCTATACATACATTTGCTAAATTCTATGGGTGACTCTTTAAGCTACGTTTGGTTATCTGAATTTCTAATTGGATTCCAAAAAATGTTGCTATATTATATTCACTGTTTAGTGATTACAGTAATAAAATTAGATATATTTATATCATAATATGTATTATTTGGTATAAATGACATATCGATATAAATGAACCATAGATTTTTGCAAATGGAGATAGTAAAAATCTGTTATGACACTCTTGTCTAATTTATTTCTTTTTTCTTTTTTATTTTATTTTACTCTCTCTTTCAATTAATTTCTTTTTTTATTTCTTTCTTCCCATTCAATCATTTAAAAAAAAATTTATGAAATTGAAAATTGTACTTTTATACCTAAAATACCGAAACACCAATGATATGTAATAATTATATTTGTATATTGAATTTATATTATATGATATATATAATTCGAATATATAAATAAAATGGAAATGAAATTAAAAACCAAATTTTTATTTTTTGTTATTTTGAATTTCTTGTATTAGAATTCAAATATTATTTGTATTGAATTATAATTTTAGATTTCTTAATGTGATATTTATTTAAGAAAAATAAAATTTTCAATTAAAAATTAGAAATCCTATCTACCTTTATCCCACCTTCTCCCATAGGATAATTTTATCTGACATATATCCCCCTTATATTCGACTTTATTTTGTTTTAAGCAAGCACCAAATGCAAGAAATGATAAATTTTATCATATCCTAGATTTTCGTTATCGCCAAATGCAACCTTAAGATTATTTGGCCTTGATTTATCATCCGTTGTCCTCTTATATTGTATCCCTTATTTAAGAGGTAAAAAATCACATGTCATCCCATGATATTATGTTGAAATACTGAATATGTCCACATATTATCCAACTTAATTGGACATGTTGACGATCTTGGATTTCAAGCTCTCTTTTTGCGATCTCTTTAATTAAAAGTATCAAGCTTTTGTTGCACATGGTATTAGAGTCGAGTTCTACTACTTATCTATTAGATTGGGATTTATATGTTATTTATATACATGTGGTCTCTTTCTACTTATTGGCTCAAGTTTCTGGATTAAGCTTTCTAACATGATATTAGAGTCGGGTTTTACTTCAGTTTATTTTACATTGTGCGTGCACCCTCCCTCAATTGCCAAATTTTAAGAGGGTGTTGAAATATTCCATAATACTTGACAAGGTTTATATGCTCTTAATATATATGTGATCTCTCTTCACTTATGATTTAAGTTTGTAAGTGGGACTTTCTAAACATAGTATGTATACATCACTCTTTGTGGTCATCTTTTTGGCACGCCTACATATCAATTTTCTCCAACACTACCATAAGTGTCTATCTAGTATAGTTTTCTCGTAACAGTCTTAACTTATAATAGGGATGCTTCAACACTTATAGGAAGTTTGGCAAGCATTTCGCAATTCCAACACCTCCATAGCTAAGGCAAGTGTCACTTAATTAGGCACTGCAAGCTTAAAATATGTATCATTAAAAACACAGATCAAACTATTTCATGGCATGACCACATCATAGCATTAGCACAGCCACAAGACTACCATATCGAGCGCAGTTGCGAGGGTTTCCTATCCTTCTTTCACATCTCGTGTAAATCTAATGTCTACAATGAAGCGGTCTAAATAACACTGGTAAGATAAAAATGAAAGTTTTTCTCCATTGGTTAGGGAAGTATAAATTGTAATTTACCCGTTTAATTCTTACCACCAACGAGCAAGCTAATATGAGTCAAGTTTACCTACACAAGCTACAGACCTGGAATCAATCAATTTGTGGGCTTCCATAGTATTTCATGTGCCTTTAAAATAGTCATATCTCTACATTCATGCTCCTGAATTTCAGGGCCAGGAATGGCGATTTAACTAGTCAGATCTTGACGATTCAAATCATTTTACCCGTAGTAAATTGAGGCTAGGTGGCAATTTTGGCACTTCAAGGGTTTCTATCTCCCTTCTTTGTTCATTCTCCCTTTTCTTTTAGGGTAATGACATCATCTATTTTCGAACTATTCATGATCCTTTTATTTCAATAAGATGTAGAACATTTTAAAATTATTCATGGTGTATCCCCATCATATAGAACTAGATGTCATGGGACTTTTACTACCGTAGAATTCCAACTAAATTGTTATCGCACCAATACCATAAACTGGAAATGGCAAATCCGCATTGAATAAATGCACCTTTGCTCCCTCTAAATTACGAGCGATGCTAAGTATCTTTGCCTTTAAGTAACTTTTGCATCCTTTACATCCCAACATTTCAGATCGCGACCATCCACTGTGGTAGCTCCGCTGGATAAGGCTCCCATGACCCTTTCGCTAAAAGGGTAGGGGTTCGAATCTTCGTGGAGGCGCTTGGTGACTTACCTGGTGCACGTGTGTGGTGGCTAGCACATGTGCCCCCAGGGTTTACTCCTTCTGCTGCCGGCGGGGTGCGAGGTTCCCTGGGTCATCAAAAAAAAAAAAAAACATTTCAGATCGCGTATCATATCTTTACAATAGCATTATGAGATATACTCGTGCTAGCCTCCCAAAACCCCCGTTTTTTCCTAGCAAAATAAGAGGATAGATGGGGCAAAGGGCTCCTGAGAAATATTGGCTTATGCCTTCTAATCTTCATTAATCACAAATTAACTAAACATCTCTAATCAAACACTCTCTCTCTCTCTCTCTCTCTCTCTCTCTCTCTCTCTCTGAGTATGTAATAGCTACCTCTCTATGTAAATGTTTCATTTATAACTCACCAATGGGAAATCAAGCACACAGGTGAGCTCGTGTGGGAGTAAGGAAATCAAGCACAAAGATCTCATTTTCTGTAGGTCATGACAGCTCTATGACGGTCGAGAACGTAAGAGCGGAAGAGGACGTGAACGTCTGCGGGCCGGGACCATCTTGAACAACCTTTTTCTAATATACAAGTATATTTTCCAATATTGTGGGACCGTATATATGCAATGACATTTTAACTGGTCAAGCCCTTTGACATAATCGCTGGTCACTCAGGACGTGGCACTGGGGAACAGGATGGAATCATTATTTTAGTCTTTTGCCATGTCAAACTAGAGAAAATTATCTAAACAATCATAAAAATATTTTACTTTTATCAATCCAATCATAAACTTTTTAATTTTATTAATTGATTCTTAAATTTTTTTCAAATTTTGCTCATTAGGTCCATTCGACCAATTTTAATCAAAATTCATTGACTTGAACACCAAATATTTTAATAATATGATTTTTTTCTTTTTTCTGTTTTTCCTTTTGTCGATGGCCAGCCACTAGTGATGGCCAAACTGCCTGCCCCCATTTGGGTGAGGGTTGACCTTGCTTGCCACAAGCAAGGCCCAATTGGGGAGCCTCGGCCACTGGCAAAAGCAAGAAGAAAAGGAAAAAATAGAAAGAAAAAAGTTAGAAAAATATTAAAA
This sequence comes from Corymbia citriodora subsp. variegata, assembly GCA_014858505.1. Taxonomy (NCBI): domain Eukaryota; kingdom Viridiplantae; phylum Streptophyta; class Magnoliopsida; order Myrtales; family Myrtaceae; genus Corymbia; species Corymbia citriodora. The sequence goes on from CM026411.1 coordinate 13,761,197, forward strand.
TATTATAAAAAATTGTCCATGTCACATAAGACTACCAATATCCATGTTAGCGAATTCAAGCTAAAATTTGCCTAATGGATTTAATTGACAAGATGTAAAAATGTTTAAAATCGAATTAGAAAAAGTGCAATAAATTTAAAAAAATTTGGACAATTTTTCTTGACGAACTAACTAGCCCCGGAGCATACAATGTTCACTAAAATTAAAAGATGACTAAAGACTATATTCATAGATATGAACGACTCATTATATTTAATTGAAATTGGCAATAATATTGGCACATTTCCTATCTATTGAAGGGCTAACCAAAGTGGGGAAAATTATCAAAAAAGTCATAAATCTATTGCAATTGTGCCAATTTAGTCCATCTAGCCAAATTTTGCTGACCAGCGTTAATATAGACATTGGCTGGCATTGACAACAATATTTTAATAATATATTTTATTGTTTTTTTTATTTTTTATTAACTTTTTTTCCTTTTCTTTTTTGTCTCCTTCCTCCCTTACCCTCCCCCCCCAACAGCAGTGGTCGGTCAACTTCAACGAGGCTTGCCAACCACTACACGAGGGTTGCAAAGCCCTCACCAGTGGCCTCGCCTAGACCAAGGCGAGGCCTAGAGGCCGTGGTGAGGCTGCTTTGCCTAGATTTAGGTGAGGTCAGCCTTACCATGGCTTGGCCATGAGCAAAGGTGGCCTCCCTCATAGCTAGCAAGGCAATGGCAACCTTTGCCCAGGCCTGCCATGGCTTTGCTAGCCATGAGTGAAGCTACCTTCACCCATGGCCAAGCCATGGCAAGGCTAGCCTTGCCCAGATCTAGGCGAAGCCACCTTACCACAACCCCCAAGCCTCCCCCAAGTTTGGGCAAGGCCGCCAGCAAAGGTCGAGGCCCCCATCAGACTAGCCACCCTCATTGGCAGCCCTGCCCAGACTTAGGCAAGGCCAGCCTCACCATGGCCTTGTAGTTGGCGAAGGCGGCCTCGCCCACGACGAGCAAAGGTGGCCTTGCCAATCGTGGGCGAGGCCGCCTTTGCCAACTGCAAGGCCATGGCAAGGCCGACCTCGCCCAGATTTGGGCAAAGCCGCCTCACCACGGCCGCCAAGCCTAGCCCTAGTCCAAGTGGGGCCGCCAGCAAGAGTGGGCAGTCTGATGAGGGCCGCAATCCTCGTGGGCCGCCAGCAAGGGCTTTGCGGCCCTTGTGCAGTGGCTAACAAAGCTGGCCGGCCACTATTGCCAAGAGGGGGGGCAAAGGAGGAAGGAGACAAAAAAGAAAAGGAAAAAAAATAGAGAAAATAATAAAATATTATTAAAATATTGTTGCTGGCGCTTGCCGATATCCACTTTAGGGCTAGCCTGCCAAATTTGGCCGGATGGACTAAATTGGCACAATTGCAAAAGGTTTAGGACTAAATCGGTAAAAAGAAATAGGTTTATGATTGAATTGGCACAATTGCAATAGGTTTAGGACTTTTTTGGTAATTTTCCCAACCAAAGTGTATCTCCTTTATATTTTATTCGGCTTAATCTCTATAGCACATAAAAAATAATCCCTTCTGCAAAGTTATGGTAGCTTTTGGTTATTGAGGATTTGGAACATCCTTCACTTTTAAATTCTTGTCGTTTATCAAAAAAATTTGACTTTTTTATCAAGATAAAAACTTCGATTAACTTTTTGAATAAAATGTGCATCCAAAGATTTGACTAATTATTATCAGATGCAAACAATCAGTTGACGTGCATTGGGTAAAGCTTCATGGTAGTAACAGATAATCATCTTGCAAGTGGGATCAATTTTGATTCGACTTTTTTTTCGATTATAATCCTATTTGGATATGGGTCATTACGATTTGAAAATTTCAAAGCATGGAAATTTGGGTCCCCACGAGCTCAGTTCATTTCAGGTTGTCTGGTTTTCATATACAACCGGTATAATTTGGAATTGTCAGTTTTGAAGTGTGTCGGATTTTGAATAGCTCGGGATCAATTTCGATTCCGATTTCTTCAACTCAATTATCATATATGCTTGAAAGGGCGTATCAATTTTTTCAATTTAATTTTGTGTACTTAACCTCATTCGAGTACCGAAGATTGCTCCAATCGATTATTAATTATTCTTGTTATTTTGGCGATTCATATACTGGAATAATAAATTAGTTGTGAGAAATAGGAACTTGGACTTCCACGTGTATGAAACACAGGTGGTTAATCTAGTATTTTTCAAGGACACTACCCGAGTTATTGGACAATTTCAAAGCCTCCTCACTTCTGAGATTTCCTTTCAAGTTGTCTATCCTATTTTCTAAGATGACATCTTCCTTTTAAATTTATCTACTATCACCATGGCCGACTTATGGAGAAGCTAAGATAGAGGCATGGAGGCTAGCGTCCTGATAGAGACATTGGTTGGGGGAGACGGCTTCGATCAGTCCAGGGTGGTCAGTGATGATTAGGGGTGTCAAAAACTAAACCGAAAATTGAACCGAAATGGAAAATCAAACCGAACCAAACCAAAATTTTGTATGTTTTCGGTTCGGTTCGGTTCAGTTTTAGTTCAGTTAACCGAAAAATAACCATTAACCTTTTTTATTTAACCGAACCGAATCAGAATTCTTAATAAAAATTGAACAATCTCTCTTCTTTATCATCTCTTTTTTCACTTAAATTCCAATAAGCAAAGTAAAAATAGGAAAACTGAAAAACTGTCCCAAACTGAACTGAACCAAATCGCATTTTCAGTTCGGTTCGTATTCGGTTCGAGATGGTTTCGATTCGGCTCGGTTTTTCTAAAAAACCGAAGAAAAACCGAACCGAACTGAACTATTTACACCCCTAGTAGTGACGACCAAGTGAACCTATGTGCATGTGTGTGAACTGTCAAATCGATAGGAGGAAGGAGGAATGAGATTAGAGTTCAAATTAGGAGAAGTATTTTGTTCTTTTAGTGGGGGTTTCTCTTTTTTAAACATGCAAATTACAAATTTTCAAACTTTATTATGGCATTTGACACGGGTGTCAAAATTGGAGAGAATTTTTTGAAATTATCTAAAAATAGGAAAATATTTTTTTGTTTAATAGAAAAAGATGGAAAAATCAATTTTATAAGTGAGATGGAAACAAAGCCAATCACTGTATAATATAATATAGTTTTTTAGGGAATCTAATGTTGCCTAGCATGCGATTAATATAATCATTTTAGAAGTCCACCCAACAATTTCCGTGCACGCTGACGTCACCCACAGCAAATGCGCACCCAAATTGGCGTTGAAATGACGACCCTTTCTTCTTGGACCACCGAAGAAAAAGAATTGATCACGTGTTATATCGGCACCTGACGTTGCGTGAGGCGGCTAGTCAAAGTTTCCCATTCATATGATGATATCAAATTACATTTCTATTTTTTTCGTTCAATTTAATCTCTAAATATTTTTAAATCAATTTGATGCGATCTTTCCATTAAAGTAAGCTGCCTTGTCACATGCTTTTTGGCATACTAGAAGCACATTGCTGGGATGAATGGACAAAAATAAAGATGTAGATAGTCACCTTTTTTTTTTATCCGTTTTCCATCTAAAGTATTTTTATTTTATTACTAGAATTATTAAAACTTATCACGAAAATGTAATTAAGTTATAAAACTTATAAAATTTGTTATGAAAGTTAAATCGAGCTCTAAAACTTTAAAAAAATACAATTAAATCCTAAAACTTTTCACGAAGATACAATCAAATCATAAAACATTTAAATAGTACAATCAAGTCATAAATTTTCAAAAAGTGCAATTAATAGAATGATTAAATTGAATCAATATGATAAATTTTATAACTTGATTGCACTTTTTAAAAGTTGTAAGATTCAATTATATTTTTGTAATAAATCTTAAGATTTATAAAAAAACATAAATGCATTTGGTATAATCCTAAAAATTTACATTCCCAAAAAATTTTCATTTAATTATAAAACTATAAGTGGAGACTTAACAATTCATGTTTGGATAAAATTAGACTTTTGTAAGGATTTAATTATTTGAGATATTTTAAAACAACCTTAAAAAATCCAACATAATAGAAAGAAAATTAGCCGAAAATGGCAATAAAGAATGTCATTGGTTTATAACTCACAATATAAAGAGATTGATAATAAATCTTTGGATATTATAATAAATAGGTGCATAGACCTTTTGAACTTCTTTAGCTACAAGAAGAAGAGCAAATAATGCAAAAAAAACTTGTTCAGAGCCGTCTAATTTTTAATTAAAATGGAATTGCGAATGATCTTAAAAGTTGTCTCAAATAAAATCTGAAGGAAAAAAAAAAACATCTTCTTTATTATAAACAACATTTTCATAGATGAAAAAATTTTCAACAACTAATTTTTCCAAAATATATATAAATCATTTTTAAGAAAATATTTGTCGACGTATTATTATTTTGTGGAACAAACATATTCTGAACTTATGGACAATTTCGTGTTGGAGTATTCACGAACTTCAATTTCACTTTTGATGGGTTTTTCCCTAGTCGAATTCTAGTTCACTCAGGATTTGCTCTCGAGTTTCATCAAATTCAGATGCTTGAATAAATTAGATTCTTTTCGGGTTACTCTTTTACTAAAGTTGGTCATAAATTATTGATTTTTCTTAGTCAATTCAAGTAGGAAGAGACAAACTTTTAGATGGGTTGAAAGGATACTTCGGATTAGCTGGGAGAAATTTAAAACTCTGATCACTTTCACATAACAATCAAACATTCTTTTTGACGATCAAAAACTTCAAATTAATACATTCATAATAAATTTATTTCAAATTAATTTTTGGATCACGAAAGACCCTCAAACCAATATGCTTTGACAAATTTACTCAAAATGACCACAAAAAACCCTAAACCAATATGACAAATTTACTCTCGAACTAATTTTTTAACCGCAAAAAACCTCAAGTTAGTATATTTATGACCTATATACCCTTCGTTAAATTATATTCAACCACAAAACCAGTCTAACTGTGACAAATAGAATGTAAAATCATAAATTGGTATACCATTCAACTATCATGTGTCATGCAACTTATCAATTTGATTGTAAAATTTAACGAAAACTTACAGAGGGTAATTTTGTCACAAGCATACCAGTTTGGGGTCAATTTGTCAAAAATGTACCAGTTTATGATTTTTTGCTTGTCAAAAATTAGTTTGATATAAATTTGTCAAAGATGTGCCAGTTTTAGATTTTTTTGTGATATTGACCCCATTCTTTTTTTTTTAATCTAAACCTACATAAATCATATTGACTTTTGAGGTCCATTTGATATTGCATTTCCTATTTACTAACGTGCCCCTAAGCAAACCCAAGTCAGCGCCTCTTCCTGGGCCACAACCACCGCAATGTCGTTGTCGGACACCACAAGCCGAGCTAGCCGTCCTCGTGAACATCCATCCCGGGTCGAGTGCATCTCTTCCTTCATCCTAACCTTTTTTTGGTTAAATCCAATTTTCATTCTTTTTTTTATAACTCATTCTCTTCTTATAAATTTGTTGTAATTAGTTATGTTTTTGTGTCTTAAACATGTGAAGTGGATGCTTGATTTGTTTAGAAAATGTATACGTTACTCACTAAATTGTGGCTATTCACTTCTTCTTTTCTCGATCTTTTCAGGTTTCTTGGTTAACGGCCAAGATGAGAGCACTATTGCAAGAACTTTTGAAAGTTGGACTTTGGATATGGTTTGAGACTGTCTTTTATGTGGAAGGACAACCTTGTAAGATGGTGATAGTATTAGCCAATACGGAAGGTTTGGGCGTTTAAAAATGTTCGGCGATGAAATATGTTATTCATGGTTTAAGATCAGACAGTATGGGCTGAGATAGGCTTTCGGCTAAATTTGGGTTTAGAGTTTCGGCTAAATTAGGTTTTGATGGGTGTGGGTTTTGCTTGGGCTTTAGAGGATTTGGACCTGCTTGATCCACGTTATTTTGGGGATGAGATTTGTTTTAGGCGAAATTGGGCTCGCTTCGTTTTGCAGATTGGACTTTATTTCAGTTTCTTTCAAACAGGCTTAAGATAAAGAGCCCAATCGTTTGCGGGGCCCTGACCCATAAGGCTTAAGTGTCACCCATATCCGGATGGGGTCAACGGCCAGCGCGAGGTCCCCATTTTCGGAACATAATTTGTTTTTCAAAATAAAATAATTTAAAATAGCTTAGAAATAGTTCATTCCCTAGTTGCGTGGGTTTAGCATCAGATTAAACTTAGTTTGTTTTTTATTAGTACATATGTTAGTTCAGATATTACAATGAGTACATTTGAGACGAATTTAGTCTTAGTAGATTAATCCATTTAGGTAAGAAATTGAACTTGATTTGAACTTAGCACATGGGGGTTGCTATCTCGGAACATAGAATAAAGCCAAGTATAATATTCTTTGTGCGACGAGTATCAAATTTTGCTTTTCGTACTTTAAGCATTTTCAATACTTGGTTGTGTACTGCCTACACTTTCAATACATTGATTGATCTTTTTGGCACGGTTAGGGAAAGCTTTAAAATCATAATGACCTCCTAAAAGAATATTGCATTAACATGTAGCGAATTGAAAGACCTTAAGGATTCATAATTGGTAAAAAGGAATGTTTGATCACTTAGATGAACATATTGACCAAGTTAGAGGCACGAAAGTGCGCTAATTAGACCATTAGCGTAATCAAATTCCCAATCCAAGATAATCTATGGTTGCATAAGAAGTGAGACAATCTCCCATGTCAGATTTAGTTTTCTAGTCGATCACAACAAGCTAGTAGCTACTCCCCTCTCACATATAAAGTTATAGGCTAAATCGAACTTAGAAATTTAATTTTACGTTATGAGATGTAAGGGCTTGAGAGAGCTCGCGCCTAATTATTCCTTTTGAGTATTACCTCTAAACCTATTATTCTTTTTTCAGCCCGACGGAAAAAGAGGGTCACAACAGTTGGTTTCCACTTTGGAATTGAACTAGAAGGATTGGTTCTCAATTTATGGAATCAACAACCAGCCCACCTAGTCCAGAAACTGAACTAGACCAATCGGTCTGGTTCTTGGGATCGCCCAAGAACCGATGGTAGATCTTCCTCTTCCAGTATTAGAAGAAGCTTTGATGATTTATGTGGACAATAACCTAATTGAAATCGCTACATGACTGCAACTATTGCATAACCTAAACTACTAAACTATTCCATGAGATATTAATAGAACTAATGGATATCACCATTGGTTCTATTCCAGGAGCTTTACTAATAGGAAGGGAGTGATGGAGGGTGAGTTCAGTGAGAGGCAAGAGGAGAGAGCGTCAACTGAGTGATGAGAATGAGAGAGTGAGATGATCTGCGAGAGAGTTTCCAAGCTAAGAGATGGCAACAAGCAAGAGGGAGGTGTTGACTTCGAGTGAAAGGGACGGAAGAGGCATCGAGCAAGATGGATCATGGAGGGAGGTGTGACTCAAGCCGAGTAAGTTAAGAGAGATGAGAAGTGTGAGAGTGAGATTGAGCAATTAGAGTTTGAGAACGGGCAATTAGGATTTTGTAATAATAAGAATTATTGAAAAAATTATCGACCCGATCTAGGTGGTCTAGGCAGTTTGGTTCATTGCATGAATCGGGAATTGGGAACCAAATCGGTTATCATCAATTCCAGCGGAGCTGCACAAAATTGGCCATTTTGATCCAATTTCAGTGCTCACCTCTAGTTTAGTGTAGTATTAAAACCACTCGACCTTTATTTTATCTCCCGATGCTTACCATTTCAATTGAGCAGGCCTTGACAAATTGAAAATGGTTAAAATTTGCCTAGATGAAGGCCAACACACCGTCCACTATATTGTCTTCGATGTGTTGGAGCTAGGGTGGTGTTAAGCCCATCTCGAGTCCGACCAAACAAAAGGCCATCCAGGGTCACTTCAGCCGATGGGCCTAGATCACAGGCTAAGGTCTTGTTGGACTTATTACTATTTGCATCACTCAATTTGAGATCAATGGAGGAAGAATTGAGACCCTTTCAAATCGTCAACTAAAGTAGAAGTACTTCTCCAGAGACAAACCCTTTTAGTGTTAGAATATTTCAAAAATAAATCACACTTTCATCCAATAATTTAAACTTCAAAGCAATTGATAATGATCGCACAATAATCTCATATAATATCAAATTTGGAGGTCTTGAATTCAAATCTTCCAAATAACACATGTGCCTCTTTGATTAAATATTTTACCTTTAGGCTCAGACCAAAATTCAGCCTAACGTGCAAAGGAGTTCTCTTGCAAAATCTTACATATGATAATATCGAGTGTACTTGCACCAATAAGCCGATTAATGCCCTTATCATCTCTCATCATCACTTTATTTATCAAAGGATAAGTTCATAGCCCATTGCCAAAGGGTGAAGTTTATGAAATACGTGCATCAGCGTGTGACCGACCGAGGAGAATCGAAGTCCCACAACAAGTGAGCACGGATCTCGTATGTTGCTTATAACTTAGGTTTCTCGATTTAAAAAGTGAGTTAATATCATGAAAAAACTCAAATTTGTACAATTGTAATAAATTTACCTCAAACTAATATTTTGACCACCAAAAGCTCTAAATTGGTACACTCGTAACAAATTTGCTCCAAACTAATTTTTTAACTATTAAAAACTCAAAATTGATACATTTGTGATAAATTTACCCTTCGTTAATTTTTTATTAATTTTGATTAATATGACAAAAAATCACAAAATAGAAGATAAATCCCAAACTAGTATACTAATTAATTGCCATGTATTATCGAACTTAGCAAATTTATAGTAAAATTGAATAGAAATTAATTTACGGTAAATTTTTTCCATATATTTACTAGTTTAAGGTTTTTTGTGGTCAAAAGTTTATTTTGAAGTAACTTTATTATGAATTTGTTAGTTTGACATTTTTCGTAATATTAACCCTTTTAGAATTGTCCCCATTGAAATTAGCATATCTGGCACCATAAGTTTTTGTCCATCTTGTATTGCTTGAGCAGGTTCTACCAATATGTCCACTTTTTCTCTCATTTTCACTTACTGAAAAACGCTGTGATGACACAACCAAGCCACATGACATCCTTATAGTCTGCAAGTCTATTACTATTCAGGTAAAAGTTAATCTCCGCGTGGCACGTTGCGTGGCTAGCGATATCAATTTGTGCTACTGTTGATGACCCGGTCATTAATCCACGTAGTTCAACTTATATGTATCGGGAGCAACTAAGATTTATTTTATTTTATTTTTATTATTGGTAGCTTACCATTGAATCTACTTAGCTGAGTTGTGCGTCATTCTAATAAAAAATTTATTAAAAAATTCTAAATATATTATACAAATATTAATTCAATCATAAACCTTTTAATTTAACGAATTTAATCATAAATCTTTTGATATGTCAATTTAGTCATTCTAGACAATCTTGGTTGAAAATCGATAATATGAATACCGGCCTTCCTACATGACATGGTCGACATTGATATGAATAATTTGTGCAATTTCTAAATTGTTTTTTCTTTCTTTCTTTTCAATGGCCACTGGGTGAGGGCCATTGGTGAAGGTTGCAGCCCTTGCCAACCAAGCTGGGCAAGGGTTGTTAGCCCTAACAGTGACGACCCTCACCAGCCACAATAAAGATAATAAAAAAATTCAAAAAAATTGCAAAAAATTTCTATTACAACGTTGACTATGCCCTATAGGACAACCATGGTCCACAACATCAATTTTTTTGTCAAAATTGAACAAAAGGGCTTAATTGACCAAATTAAAATATTTAAGACTATATTGGTATTTGTATAATAAATTTATGACTTTTATGATAATTTTCGTAATAGTAACAGAAATGAAGTCAACTATTGCCTTTAGAATATCGATTCCAACCAAGTGCAACGACCCCCGAATTTGGAGTATCCTACTTTCACGCAATTCACAGGGTTCAACAAGCAATCGATATTTCACGATCAAGGGTGTAGTACTATTTGTAGTAGTGGTCCTTATATATCATATTAACAATCGAAATATGGTCGAAAGAAAAAATCTCTATTTGATAGGGCTTCTTCCTATACCTATGAATTCCATTGGACCCAGAAATGATACATTGGAAGAATATTTTGGATCTTCCAATATCAATAGGTTGATTGTTTCACTCTTCTATCTTCCAAAATGAAAAAAGATCTATGAGAGCCGTTTCCTAGATCTGAAAGAGAGTACTTGGGTTCTCCCAATAACGAAAAAGTATATCATGCCTGAATCTAACTGGGGTTCGCGGTGGTGGAGGAACTGGATCGGAAAAAAGAGGGATTCGAGTTGTAAGATATCTAATGAAACCGTCGCTGGAATTGAGATCTCATTCAAAGAGAAAGATATCAAATATCTGGAGTTTCTTTTTTTATATTATATGGATGATCCGATCTGCAAGGACCATGATTGGGAATTTTTGGATCGTCTTTCTCCGAGTAAGAGACGAAACATAATTAACTTGAATTCGCGACAGCTATTCGAAATCTTCATTCAACAATTCAGGGACATAAGCAATACAATAACATGAGTTTTGATTTTGATGTGTCGTGGCTTGAATATTGCATGTAAATTTCTGCACCACGGCGTGTCTTCCGGTCAAAGCAAAAGAAATTGGAAGAACTGTCTAGACCTGAAAAGGACAACTTGATTCTTAGCATTCATTCGTTTCACGGAAATAAATTAGTTAGGAAAAACATTTTCCATCAAAGAAAAAAAGTCTTCTAAAACGATGGAAAATATTTTCCACTTTTGAAAAAGAGGATAATATTTTCCACACATTCTTTCACCACACTTTCTTTTACCAAAATTTTTTCTTTTTCTTTTTTATTTTTTCCTTTTTCAAAAAAATCTATATTTTGATAATCTTTTTATCTTTATTTTTATTTTTTTCATTTTCTCTTTTTATTTTTTATCTTCTTCATTTGGCCGATCGCCAGCCAATGATCGGCCGTAGGCGAGCTGGAACCTGGCCACAGGTCGGCAAGGCTCTAGCTCGCCAAATCTTGGTGAGGTCGAGCCTCACCAAAATCCGGCAACCTAGGCAGGGCCCGAGCCTCACCTGAGGTCACCAAAGGTTAGTGAACCTTCAGCGACCTCGAGCGAGGCTCAAGTGCGGTTCAATTCGCCGGACTGGCCTCAAGCAAGCTCGAGCCTTGCCAAATCCAACGACCTAGGCGAGGCTCAAGCCTCGCTTGAGGTCACCGGAGGTTAGTTGGATATGGCGAGGCTTGAGCTCGCCAACGTTGGGCAAGCTCATCCTCGCATGATCGGGCAAGGTAGAGCCTTGCTGGCCTATGGCGAGGCTCCAACTCGCTTGTGGCCGGTCGCCGGTCGCCGTCATGATGGTGACCAACCAAAGGGTGAAGGAGATGAAAAACAATTTTAAAACAATTTTTTAAAAACAAAAATAAATAAAAATCGATTTAAAAATAAGATTATCAAAAAATAGTGTACGAAGGAAGATGAAGGAAAATATTTTCCTAATGGAATAGTAGTACTTCATTTTTAGGTTTTAGAAGAATACCGGAAAGTCATTATATCTTCCTAAAAAATGACTTCCTGGAAAATATCTTTTAGAAGCACTATATTTTTCGCGAAACGAACGGAGTCTTATTTATAAATCAATTTAAAACATATAATTTCATTAGAAAAATATTAATTAGCACAATCTTATTGATTTACCCAATTGTTCATGTACATACCTTACATGCATAGAGAGGAGAAACTCGCATACCCGTGCAAGATTGGCTTCCTAATTAACGACTCGACCTATGTGTGTGGATTGATGTAAGAGTCTTACAGTGAGACTCAAACCCAATTTATCAGGGCAAAAAACTCTTCATGTGGACTGCTCGTTCATATTTCGGCTTGCATCTTACTGGCTCGTCATATCCCAAGTATATTTATGAACCCTACTTTATTTATCAAGATCGACGGAAAGGAAAAGCATATCTTAGGGAAAATTACAACAACAAAAAAAAGGTTTTAAATCTATTGCACTTGTGCTAATTTAGTTTTAAATTTTTCAATTAAGCCAATTAAGTCTTAATCTTTCTAACGATTTGCCAAATTAGTCATAAATCTTTCAGTTGTGCAAATTGAGTCCTAACCAGATAATTTTCACTAGAATTATTTGATGTTGTGGTGCAATTTGCAATGGTTGTCTTATGTACTATCAGTGTTGACGTGGATACTTTTTATAATTTTTCAAAATTTTCTGAAATTTTTTATTTTTTTTCTTTTCCTTACTCCGCTTTCCTTATTTCCCTTAGCCAACCGCCGGTCGCCGACGAGGGTGAGGGTCAAGACGCCCTCCTCAGCCTCAAAGGTCAGTGAGGGGACCTTCACCCAAGCAGGGCCCTTGCTGGTGGCTAACAACCTCTATTGGTGACCATAGGGAAAAAAGGGCATAAAAAAAAAGGAAAATTTTAGATAATTAAAAAAATTGTGAAAAACTTTCACATCAACTGCCACTCAAGACAATCAGTGCTTACTGAACTATTATGTCATTAATTTCTGACGAAAATTAACTAGAATGACTAGTTGGCTAATCATTATAAGGTTTAGGACTAGATTGACAAATTGTCAAAATGTTTATGATTCAATTGGCATAATGAAAATATTTATAATGAAATTGACATAAGTGTAATGGGTTTATGACTAAATTAATCAAATTAAAATGTTTATGACTGATTTCGTACAAGTATAATGATTTTCCTGGTATATAAGCATCCCATGACGATGCTATGGTGGTAGTGGATTCGTTTTGGTTTAGTCGCATGAAGCACTTTGATTGTGGCTCTCCCCACTATCAACGGAAATGTCAATTTGAACTTTTTCACCAAGTGAAGCTTCGCGTAAGGATCCTAGGATCGAGTGGTTAGGAATATATTAAGATATGGTCGGGTCTTTCCTAGCTTTCACATCATTACAATCAGCACATACGTTCACATGAGAAACAAATATATTCCAAATAGTCATAATCACTGAAAATTTCCACATTCTTTATTGAAGTGCATCAGCTTTATGGGTTTGGTTGTTCTTTACTCATCCGTGTCAAGAATCAAAACGCTCCTTGCTTTCTTCGCGCTTTGTCTAGAGAGTACCGAGTCTACGAACGTGGAAATGTTTTGACTATCAATGTTGACTTGGACGATGAGAAAGAATTTGGAGTTATATGGATTGCTACCATTTCAATTAAAGCAATTCGAGGTCGGATTTCTCAAGGCAGTTTTTTAGCATTAGTCATAGATTAGTCTTTGGACTTGTGCGCACTTTGTCTCTTGGGTTAATGCAGATAAGTCTAGTCATTCCCATCTCTCTTGTGACGACAATGCATATGAACTGTAGCATAAGTTCTAGATGAAGTGAAAAATAAATTTAATTAGACAATCGAAAACGAAATAGATTGTGAATTGTGAATTGTGATTCATGGTTAAGTACAGGCTTTCTCTGTGATATTATAAATGTCGCTTCTCTTGTTCACCTTACAAAGCTTGCTTTGGTCTAAGCAAGACATTGGTTGCGTTTGAAGTTGCAGGAGACTAGGTCTACCATGAGCCCTTATAAATAGAAATCAATCATAGTTTTTATCTAAGTTCGTTCAAATTTAATTTTTCGGAAATTATACTAATATTCTTGTCTAAATCAAATATTGCATGAATATAGCTAATTCCGAATATTTCGTACTAAACGTAGGATAATGCCCATACAGGGTCACTATCAATGATCGTGCTTCTCACCCTTCTGCTCATCAGAATGAAAAGCAAATTCCACATGGATTAGACGGCACTGAACTAGCTGACTTTTCCCTGCATTTCGTGCTCCACAAGGCAGAAAAAGAGGAGAGTGCAATGTCCTTGGACATCAAACAACGTAATCGAATTCTTCATTTGGTTCATTCGATATCAAGAAATTAGTGACCAAAATAAAATCGATACCAATCATTCTAGACTAGATTTTGGTCCAACAACCAGCCGCCATGCTTACATTTGACTCACGTGCTCAACTACTATGTCGCCCTCAAGAGGTGGCCATCCAAATATAAAATTCCCTAGTGACTATTCTGATTGTCCAATCCTATGTATTATAGTCCCCTCTCCCCATCGACAATAATGCAGTCCAGAGTATATTTATCTCCAACATCCCACCATATTTGAATCTTCATATATTCAATTAATCTCCCATCAAATCAAATCCCCACTCTCTTCTGTATATAAGAGTCATCTTCTCTGACACTAATCCACGGAATCTATTGCCAACTATCTTCTCACACTGTTCCCCTTTTTCACCTTGGAAAATGGAATCTCATTTCTCCCATGACCAGAAACCAGAACTCCCATCACCACCAAATTCCTTCAACGCCCCCCAGTCTTCTTCTTGGGAAGAGCTTCTCGCCAGCCACGACTCACTCCCGTTCAATCCCAACGACTCTCAAGATAGGCTTCTACTGGAAGTCATCGCACAAGGAACCATGAAAGAATCGTGTGAATCCGAGTCCGCATCCTCAACCGGAGTCGGTGAGGAGGAAGTCAGTTCGAGCCGCGCAGCAGAGAAGCTCCAGTCGAACAGGAAGTCCTACCGAGGCGTGAGGAGGCGGCCGTGGGGGAAATTCGCAGCGGAGATCCGAGACTCAACACGGAATGGGAACCGGGTCTGGCTCGGGACGTTCGACACGGCAGAGGCCGCTGCTCTCGCCTACGACCAAGCCGCATTCGCACTGCGGGGGCCCTTGGCCGTGCTCAATTTCCCGCTAGAAATGGTCAGGGAGTCGCTTAAGGGGATGGAGCATACATGTATGGGTGGTTGCTCTCCTGTGGAGGCACTAAAGAGGAGGCATTCTATGAGGAAGAGGCCGTTGGTCAAAAAAGATCAAGAGAAAGATGAAGAAATGAGGAAGCAGAACCTAGTGGTGTTAGAGGATCTAGGGCCCGAATATCTGGAGCAGCTCTTGAGTTCTTCCAAAAGCAGTGACAACATTTGGTGAATTTAAGGAAATGCTTTGTCACCAATTGTCGAGAAAAGTAGACGAAGGTCTTAAACTATATGTATGAATTATAATTGGGTTCGTGAGTATTCAAATGTTGAAATCTTTTGATGAAAATGCATTAGTTAGTTGTTCCGACGGTCAGCTCAATCTAGTTGCTCCTATGGTCAGCTCTAATTGCAATATCACCCATATGGCAATCGCCAGAGCATGCCTCATTTTCTGTTAACGCATAGGCGATTTGATAATTGAATGCATCAATTAAAAGGTTTAGAATTCTATTGCACTACTTAACTAACATTGGGATTTCTTGAAGATTTCTTCCCATAAATTCTAATTGTTCATTTACCCATTTAGGGAAATGAGCTGTCGCACGAAGAAGGCACTTGTAAGGTGAAGGATATTCAATTGGTCTTCATGGAAAGTTCAAGCTCCGTCGTTTGCCGAGTTTAAATTTCGAGTCAAATAAATGTCAACATTTGACCGTGTGTTCTGGGCTCATGCTATTCTTAATTTAATCAGTGTGTGTTCACAAGATAACATGTACTTTTTTTTCTCTTGTTTGAGCATATCCACGGAATAGTTGACGGTATCTTAGAAAAGTCCTGTATCGGACAAAGTGGCCTCCGCCAGAAATTGCATGGAAATTATGGACTGATATAGAGGACACTAAGATTTAAAAGAACTCATTGCCCGTTTAAATAAGAAGTCTAGGACTAATAATTTGGGACACAATTTATCTATACAACACACGTGACTTGTAATTAAGAGTTCTCCAAGTAAGAAAACATTAGACATCTCATCCTCTGAAACCAACACACCTTTGATGTTTTTGGCGTACATGCTCAGATGAGTTTGACCATAATCGTACATGAATGGGCTGACCCGTTTATAAATGAATAGCTGACGTATTTTGCGAGTTGACTATTTCACTATGTTTAGACATATTTATTGAATAAGCTATTATAATACTCATTTATATAACTTATCTTGGTACTTATTTAGACATGTTCATATCTTAAACATGTCAAAATGTATGGTGTCTCTTAATTCATTTAGTAGACATGTGTTTAGATTGTGTTGAAATATCTTACATCTCTTGACAATAAGGTTTATATGCTCTTTATGTATATTGGCCTCCTTCCACTAATCAATTTAAGCTATTGGGTTTGATTTTTTAATATGGTATTAGAGCTAGAATTTGACCCTTTTGCATGTGGTCTACCCATGTTAGTCATAGAATTTTTCAATATGGCCATCTTAATTATAAACCTTTTGATAGTTTGTCAACGTAGTTATTCTTCCCAAAATTGGTTAGAAATTGCTAACATGGTTACTAATTATTCAATGTGGCACACCCAACACTGACATTGATGACTTTTACGATATTTTTAATAATTTTTTTTCTTTTTTTTCACTGTTTATCTTCTCATATAGGTTTGCAAGGGGTTATCAAGGTCTCAGTGATGCTTGGCGACCCTCGAATGGCCACTAGGTGAGAGCCTACAAGCCTTTGCCAACCGCAACTAAGGTCAAATAAAAGAACAAAAAGAAAAATGTTATTAAAAAATAAAAAAAAGTTTTTAAAAATTGTAAAAATCATCCACATTAGTACAAACCGTGTTACATTGAACAACGATAGGCCACGTTAGTAATTTTCTAATAAATTTTGTTCAGAAGGAAAATATTAATTAATTGTCAAAATGTTTAGAACCAAACTAGCTAAATTGAAAAAATTCTGAAATGAATTAGCCGCCATATAATAGGTTTGGGATTTTTCGGACAATTATACACAAGATTAATAGAAGTGTGAAGTATTCGAATTATCGCTAAAGTTGACACCACTTGATTATGAAACAAATGCATGAATAGTCAAACCCTAGTTTGACTCATCCCCCAAGATGACTCGCATCCGGACGCAATTGTCCAAACTACAAAGGTGTGATTAGGTCCGCCCACGGTTATCCCAAGTGTAATCCTCTTCATTCATTTGGACTCTTTGAGGGTTGCCTTTTCCTTGATATTAATGATTGCAATCGTCCTGGAATAATGACAAATTGACTCTAATAAATCAGCAGATTAGGCTGTCAAAGCTCATAGATGTAAGCTAAGGTTCTAATCCCCACTAGACCCATGAGACTTATTACGTTCCGAAACCCTTTTACCTTGTTATAATGTTTTTCTTTAAAGAAATGAAAACGACGCTTTTATTTGACAGGAAAAAAGAAGAAGAATAAGACGCTTTTCTGAAAAATAAAGAAAATCGATGTTGACGGCAATTTCAGCCGCCATGAAGATAGAGATTGGTGGTGGTGGTGGTGGTGGTGGTGGTGGGGGTGCTCATGTAGATGAAGGATCTCATGAGAGAGAGAGAGAAGTGAAAGACAAAGGGTTTTGTGGACAAGGATATTGAAAAGAAAATTGTAAGTTTGCAAAACAGAAGAAGAAGCTACATAATCGACGCAAAATTTGTGTCTATTGAAGAGCTGAAGATCCGTTGTAGTTACAAAAATTAGGTTAGATTGGGGTGAAAACTTTACTTTTGTGGTGAAAAAAAGTCTATCAAAAGTAAAATTGTCCAAAAAATTTATAAGCTTATTATATGACTGTTAATTCAATTATAAACTTTTCAATTTAGTTAGTGTAAAGCTAAAAAAATTTGATAATTTTTTTATATAATTTATCCGATTAATTTAAATTGAAAATCCTTGATATAATAGTTTAGTGAGCGTCAACCCTCTTATATAATACTTTTTTTATGTTCTCCGAATTTTTCTTTTCGTTTTATTTTTTGTCTTTTCTTTTTCTTTTCCTCTCCACTACTCATTTCCTTCCATAGGTCTCCATCTCCTCCCGCTTCATCCGAGCGTGCGGGTCCTCGCCCGTGACCCGATGAGGCCTACTTCGAAACTTTATCATGACTTCCCGTTGAAGCTTTCTCTTTCCATTAGTTTAATCCCCGAAATCCCACCGAAAAAAGGGAAAGAAAACACAGCCGAAGCAATCATTCCTCCTGCAGATACAAATATGCAGTCCACCATAACAAAAGAAACAACCCACAAATTCAAATTTGCTTTTCGTTCCTTTCCCTTTTGTTTTCTTTTTTAAAGGATAAATAGAAGCAACAAAATACAGAGGGGTTTCGTGCTCAAAACCTTGTGCTTCGCCATGGAAAAATTCCCACTCCAATCCACCCCTCTCCACCCAATCAACCAGATCGGGGTTTGGAGTTGAAGATGAACAGTAAAAGGAAAAGAAAGAAAAAAATTGTAAATTTAAAAAAAAAAAATCAAACGACATTGTTTTGATCAATAGGGATCTATGTTATATCGCTGACTATGACATGTAAACTATTCTAGTGATAACTGGGCCAAGATATCAACAGTTTTTGGTAAATTTGGATTGAATGGATTACGTTGGAAAATCATGAAAAAATTCATCAGTATTAACCAACTTGGAAAAATTTAGGAGAGAACTTGTAGTCGTATAAAAGTTTTAGAACTTCTCGACAACTTTTTTACCTACCAAAGCGTGCAAATCCAAGACCGACAGAAATAACTGCACAACCTCACGAATCAACTAAACATAAGTCGAAATCATAGTGCACATTCATGGCGCACATAATGGTGTACACCTGACCTATACTCATGTTTGTAAGCATAAGTTGTGGAATTAAACCTATTTCATACGCTTAATTTTTTTTATTGGTCTAGGTCATACACTTAATTTAAGAAGAGTGTCGAAAAAGTCCTAAATCTATTACATTGCCTTTCGATTTAATGCCAATTCAGTCCCTTTGACTAATATTGACTGGATATTTTTGAGGTAGATGATGGCCAACTTACGTTGTACTAACGGCGTTAATGTGGCTAAATTTTAATAATATTTTATATATTTTTTCAAATGCTTTTTCTGTTTTTTTTGTCCTTCTTCTCTTGGCCAGTGACTGACCGCTAACCATGGTTGAACTGGCCTCGCCTAGACAAGGCTCGCCATCACCCGCCACATGCAAGGCTTGGCCAGGCAAGAGCTTTCCTTTGCCAAACCAAGGCTAACTCTTGTGGGCAAGGGTTGGGCTTTCTAGATTTGGCCTAGCCAAGTTGAACCTTGCCAGGGCTTGCCCTTACCCGACTAGGGTCACTATGGTGATTGACGGTTAGCCTCACCCAGACGACACCAGTGGCTAGTCACGGGCAAAAGGGAGAAGAAGGAAAAAGAAAGTAAAAAAAAATCAGAAAAATATTACAAAATTTGAAAAATATTAAAATATAATAAAAATTGTTTACGTCAACGCTGGTAGTGTCAAGTAGATTGGTCGGTGTCCACGTCAATAATATTCAACCAAAATTAGTTGAAATGATTGAATTGGCACTAAATCAAGATGTTTATGACTAAATTAACATAAATGTAATAGGTTTATGACTTTTTTGACAATTTTTCCCACTTAATTTACACGCACGCTAGAGACTTAATATAGTCAAGTCTATATATATTGCAAAAATGAAGAATCTCAAAAAATGATCATTCATATTACTTATAAAAATTAGTCAATAATTTTTTTTATCATGAACAACAATTTATTTTTAGAGAATGTCATTGGTAATCAAAGTATTTTTTATTCATTCATTTTCATCGTCGTTAATTTTTCTGTGAAATGAATGCATCTAGTCATCCAATTGACAATCATGGAACCATTTTTTTCTTTCCTGGATAATCGAAGAGAAAAATAACAGAAGACGATCGTTTCGAACAAATGGATCGGAATGGTATGATTAATACTCTAGAACGGAGAACCTTAGCCTATCATATCCTGGACAGTTGCTACATCTTGTCGTGTTTTGCACCTTCCCTTCTTTGCAAGAAACAAGACCCTACTTAACTTGGGCTAATTGTAAAACTCCTTTATATGAAACAGGCTTGAGACGATCGAAGTCTTGCATGTGTCCAGTTCACATGGGTCCGCTCTATCTCAGCCATCTAATGATGTGGATCCTATTTGAAGCTGCACGATCTAACGGTTGGGATTAGTTATATGTCCACTTATAATTCGTGATAATGTATAACGAGAGATTTCTTGCATGCAGTTTCCTACATTTTATATTATGCTGTTGAGATCATATTAAGAGACTGACCAAATTTGCTCAATAGTTGCAAAAGTAAATTGTGCATGTATTCTTAATTTCTAGGTATAACTTATAAATTATGGAAAGTATGGAAGAAAAATATCTCCCCTAATTCCATTTATGGCATTTCATCCTTTCAAGGGATCAAATACAACATATTGTAAGATAGAAAATTCTTGGTCGAGAGAAAAATTATTCACTGAATTGGTATTTATCATATCTGAGTTTACAATCTTGAAATTAGTACTGAACTCCAATGTTATAGCCGCATTTTTGCATGACATGGTACAAAATGGCTCCTATGCAAAAGGGGCAATCGTCACCCGTCAGGATCCCATTACAAGCTGCATGGCCATAACAAGGTGCACCATTGTTTACGGATTAAGTGTAATAATTAGAACCCTTATCCACTGTATTGTCGTATAAGTCCTTCACAACTTTCTCGACATTATAACCATAAGGACTAAAAGCTTCATACTTTTCTCCGTTGCATTTTCTATCCAGAAGAGTCGTGTTCGGATCGCATTTCGCGTTATCGCAACTACAAAACATGATGAATGCAACAAACACAATGGACACGATGTTGGAAATTTCTTATAATGGGGCTCACATTAATTAATTAATTTTTTATTTAAAATAATCGAGTTAATGGATATTCCAATATATGTTAAACCCTTAAGTGATCTTATTGAATTGGGTTATGACATCTATTAATAACAGGCCTAGTTGAGCAGCAAAGTGTAGGCAATTGTGTTTAATTGAAATCCATAATGGGAGGGGCTCAGTGAACATACTATTGATTAGGGTTTGTTAGGTCCCCTCTCTAGCCTATAAAATAGTATGTTGTACCTATCAATCACTTAATCCCATTAAAAGCTGTTATACCGAAATAGGTCATAGAGAGGAAGATCTGGCATTCCGATAAATTGCTGACACCATCAATTTGATCTGTTTTTTATCAAGTGAGGTTATGGCCGGCTCAAACAGGTATGTTTTAATTCCACTGTGTATATATATAAGTTTTGCTATTTTACAATCATGTATAGTTTAAATTCGTTCTTAATTTATTGATTATTCATATTAAGAAATTCTACGATAGATAGTCCCCTATCTTCTTCTCCTTCTTCTGCTTGCTTCTTAAAGGCGCAAGTCGATTCGTTATGTAGAAAAGATTGGTCCCCCAAGGTTTCTTGATTTCTCTGCTTCATTAAATATGCTTCTCGGGTTTGGAAGAGGTTCTCTTCTAGCAGTTTTCTCGTTAGGTTATTACTTCTTATATTATTATTTTTTCTTCTCCTTGTGATCGTCAATCATCACTATGTTGATAGAAAGCGAAACACTTGCTCCACCTTAATTGGACTTTCATCCATTAAAATTGGTTGGTGATCCACTAGTTGTTCGCTTACATGGATTGTTTAGGACAAATCTCATTCCTCTCTCTTATCGAACTTATCTTTAACTTTTCGTTGTCAAAGACTCTACTACATCATTGCCCACCTACCATACCGAGCATATAAAACAGTAAATAACCTTCTGAGCTAACATAGGAATCGACGATTTCCACAAAGAAACAACAAAATATTTGCCAAATTGAAATACGAATCAGGAATCGAAATCTTAAATTCAGGTATTGAGAATCAAATTGAATTTGACGTAAGATTTATTAAAACACCCAAGTTGTCTAAAAATTTATACATGAATATTTTCATTAATTGGAAAGTACTTTGGGTTGACTAGCCATTTTTTACGAACCAAATAGGTGAAAGTCCAGCAAATTAATTCCCGAAAAACACTTTCCCCCAAACAAATACACCCTTTATTATGAAAATTAAGAGAGGAAACTAATTAGTCTAGCGTTAACAAAACAAACATTTAGTTGCTAAAACTGAGCGGCAAATTGTAGATCTAATTCCCTTAGAAAACATCAACTTCAACTTTAGATTGGGTCCATTATGGCCCAAACTTTTCTTCGTGTCATAAAAGAGCACCAATTTTAGTTTGTGCCCCAATTCTAGTCTAATTTTTTTTTTTAATTTCATAAAAGAGCTTGGACTTTACCTCGAATCTCAATTTTGGTCCAATCTTTTTGTTGTCTCATTAAAAAGCACAAACTTTTAGCCAATACCTAAATTCGGCTCCTATCAAGTTTTTGTCACGTGTACTCAGTGACAACTTTACAAAAACTTGATGAGGGCCAAATTTGAGTATTGGCTGAGGGTTAGAATCATGACTCAATATAAAGTTGTAGTTTTTTTATGAGACAAAAAGGTTTAGGCCATAATTGGAACTCGAATTTACGTTGGTGCTTATTAAAGGAGATAGGTTCCCAAGTTTATCATTTTGTCGCTGAAGGTTAGATTCTTTTGCTGCTAAAGTCACAACCTTTTAGCAAACAAATATCATTTCATTCTAGCCAAAAAAAAAAAAAATTATTGTGTCGCTAAAGGTTGCATTTGGGCTCGTCAGAACCCTTTTTTGGGAAAAAAAATTATGCAGATTATAAATGTTGCAACCGCTATTCATCATTAGTTCATTAGATCACGCATTATTATATGTGAGCGCATCGCTGGAGGATGCATACCTGAGTGAAGGTGAAAATGGCGTCCATAAGCGATGGCGATGAGGGAGTAAATGAAGGTGAACAATTCTTGTTTTTATTTTTTAAAAGAAAATTCACTCCTACTTCACAAAGAATCATCCCATCTCAATTTTAAACGAAGAAACCTTTTAAGGAAAGAATTGAGCTCTGCTTCCATGTTGTTCGTGTTGTTTTTTCTTTCTACATTTTTTTCGTATCTGGTAAAGGCCTCCGACCGAGCCTATAAAGTCCAGGCCCGATGTGTTGGGCCGGGCCAATCTTTTGATGAAAGACCTGTTGGCCCGGCCTGTTTACACCCCTAGCCAGAAGTAGTTTCAACCACGACAAAGATGGAGCACCACCACCATTTGCACCTAAATCTGCAAAGCCGGTGGTCACAAGTTGAGCGCTCGTGAATTAGGTGGTTGTTGTGGTGCCAAGGGTCTCGAACTCGGTGATTGGAGGCTCGAGGTTTGCTCATGCTTATTAAGGGAAAATTATCCAAAAAATCTTAAACTTGTTATACGATAGCCAATTCAGTTCTAAACTTTTCAATTATGTCAATTAAGTCATAGATATTTTGACAATTTGTCAATTTAGTCTTAAATCTTTCAATTTTACCAATT
This sequence comes from Corymbia citriodora subsp. variegata, assembly GCA_014858505.1. Taxonomy (NCBI): domain Eukaryota; kingdom Viridiplantae; phylum Streptophyta; class Magnoliopsida; order Myrtales; family Myrtaceae; genus Corymbia; species Corymbia citriodora. The sequence goes on from CM026411.1 coordinate 13,784,545, forward strand.
TTGCCGAAATCTTATGATGATTTTAATTCTAAACATTTTAAAAATTTGTTTATGTAGTTCTTTCAGCTAATTATCCAAATAATAAGTTGATAACTAGATTGACAAATTTTCAAAAGGTTTAGCATCAAATTGACATAAATTGAAATGTTTATGACTAAATTTGTACAATTGAAAGGTTTAGGACTGAATTAACCATCGTATAATAGATTTATGAACTTTTGGACAATTACCCCCGCTTACTAACGAGAGATTCCGGTATTTGAAAAAATTAGTGAGTTTTCTTATAATCATAAAATCTGTTTGCAAAGATCTGTTCATGATTACTTGTCAACTTACTCATGTTATAGTTACTTGTGTAAAGGTTTTATTGCCTAATTTCACTTATAATAATTCGTGATCTAATGAACTAATGATGAATAGCGGTCGCAAAATTTATAATCTGCATAAAAATGTTCATTTTGTGTTAACTAGCTTAAATGCCCTGGCTATGCACGTACGCAAATATTGTTGTGTGGACTTAAGATGCAAACGATGAAATGTACACATTTCTGTTTAAACAATAGACTGGCCAAAATGATCTTGAATGAATTCTCTAGACAGAGTATGAGAAAACACTGTGGGATCGTGACAATTCGCTCATTCATCTCGCTTAATAAAAGAAAAGGATGACGCTCGGAGCAAATAAATTATTTTAAGTAAAATATTCCTGTAGGTATCACAAAAATTTTAGTGATGTGCATAGAGACTTTCCAAGTGATATAATAATATAAGGTTGGAAAATCTTTTTCAAATTGTTGATTTTCTACCCCAATCTCTTTTCTTCTCTCCGGACTGCCCGAAGCAGTGACATTTGTTTATCGGTCCGCACTATTTTATGCTTATATGATATTCATAGTATAGTCTCTCTTAGTCCTCTGATCCAAAATTTGTTATAATGGATGTGTTTCGAACAGTTTCATTTGATTTTTGTTTGTTGATCTTTTTTTTCTCTGTTATCCGATATTCTACTGCACAGAAACTATTTTATTTTGGGTAAGAAAGGAGGGCAAAAGCTCTTGTTTAAATAACAGTTCTTCTAATCACAGTGATTTCAATCTAATCTCAAGCTCTGATTTACGTAACAGTTCTTCCCTTATTTTTCCTACCATTATGAATCCACTTTTATGTGACCAATTGTTATTGCTGGATCGCAGAAATAAGTTGTTGATCCAACTGGGTAGACCGAATATACTCTTTAACTTCCGTTGGAGTATGCTGTATGAGCTGTTTTAACAGATTTAAAGGAGAGAACAAAGCAGGTTCGTAGAAAAACTAGCAGAGTCGGATTACAAGGGGGAGAGAAGTGTTAAGACTTCTAATCGCAGTTGAGATAAGAAACCTCGTATAGATAATCTATAGATGCATATGATTCGCCAAAGGGAGTAGGACAATCTAAGGAAATAGGAGCAGATATACTGGCTGTTTCGGTTGAACCTGTCGTCAGAGAGAGAGAGAGAGAGAGAGAGAGAGAGAGGATTAAGACGGAAACCAATGGAGATATAAGACATGTATTCTATCCCAACAAGAAAGCCTTTCTCTTGACCATTCAAACATGACTGACGGTTAGTCTCCGCACAGTCTCAAAGCGCTTAGCTCTCAAAATCTTTCTATTCCCCAGGATCCACAAGGAATGGTAAGTGGAGAGCATACTTGCCAATTCAGCTTATCCCATAAGTCCAACACTGCAATCCTAGACGGGCTTTGAGGAGAGAGTAGGATAATATTTAGAAGAGCACTGGGAGAGGATAGTATATTTTAACTCTTAGCCCATTCTTATTCAACTTCAAACCGAGTCTCGCTTTGTATAGAATAGGATGGTGGCATTACAGACCACTTTATTACAGACTCGGATGCAAAGCAAATAACACAGGCTCAGTGGACTCAATGATTTAGCGTACTGCCAAACGACTTTATCAAAATGGTGCGTCCGTCTTTACTGAGATTCCGTCGCTTCTGTTGGATCCTGGGTCTGTTCCATAACTAATTTGTGGTTGGCCCGTGTTTTCCACTTCTTCAGGATAAAGCTCACTGTAGTCTCACGGGTCCTGAGAACTATCCATTGATTCTAAAATGCTTTGTCCTTATTTTATGAGCACTTGCCGAATGGAACCCCTGGTTAACTACAACTGGTATGCCTGAGAATAATCCCATGGCATCACTTCCTGATATGTACTAGGCCATTTGAACCTTAGAATAGTTTGATACACAGAAACACTCTTCGAATCTCTTTGTATACTTCAGGGAGTTTTTTGCACAAGTGGTGAGTACATTTGAAGGACTGATATTCCTCAACAACAAAATAGATACAATTGTTGTGCTGGTTCCAAAGTATACAGGCACCACGGTCTGTAGGAAAGGATGGTTGTATCACGTGAGCTCAACGGTTGATAGGTCCTTCCAAAATACCAAAGGATGGAATCACTCAAGAACTTCAGCTAAGGTGTTTGAGGTGGTGCTGCTAAATTGAAATGTTTAAGACTGAATTGGCAAATTGTCAAAATGTTTAGAACTAAAGTGGGACAATTGAGATGTTTAGACTTAAATTGGTACAATAGATTTAGGATTTTTTGGACAATTTTCCTTAGTTTTAGTATTTGTGATTTGTTCTTCAAAGATTACATTTTGCAGTCAATTCCTCCATCTTAATTCACTTGTGCAATCAAATACTTATGCTCATGAGATGATTTAACTAATCTTCATTGGTCGAACTTGTGATTTGTACTTCAAAGACTACATTTTGCTATCAATTCCTCCATCTTAATTCATTTGTGCAATCAAATACTTATGCTCATGAGATGATTTAACTAATCTTCATTGGTCGAACGACATGAAAACGAATATCCTTGACTCGATACTAAAAGTAGTTTATTTTGACTCTTAGTCACAACAGTTCTCATGGCAGTTTGACATTCCGCTTAGATGTACTACTCATATATTAATATCATAAGTCATCATATTCCTTCATTAATTTTCACGAGCTGTCACTCCTTCATGGCAACACTAGACTTGGGACTCACACTTTCCCTCATCCAGTCATACAATACTAGCTTGCTTTATACTCGTTGAAAACAAAGCAAAGTAGGGACTCCATATATCTACACGGCCAGTTCACCGGGCCTCCGTCTCAAGCTAGATTTTGACAGCTCCTCGCCTCAGCGATGCTGACTCCTAGCCTTGCCACTGTACAGACATAACTGTAAGCCTTTTAAAAGTAAGGATGAATACTATTATGCTAAAATATTCTACACACTTGAGTAGCCAACCAACTCTATACATGTAGTTAGTCATTTGCAGGTTAAATTACGTAGAATCAAGTTGACAGAGCATGGCGGTAATGGAGAATTATGAATAGCAATAGACACAGTGAGAATGGACAGTATGTGTTGCCTATTGCATTATAGTTAAGCAATGACAATGGATATTATGTGTGACTTGTTGTGTCATGCGAAGATTATGACACCATCTCATCTTTCCAAAAAATTGTGAGAATAGGTTGAGACCGATTCATACAAATACACGCATTTCTAACCTGACAATTTCTACACACAAGCATGCAAATTTGAGATTTCGTGCTCATGAAGTCTCAAGCCTTTTGGGATTTGCTTTACTCTGAAACTAGAGCATGCATTCTCAACCTTTATCTAATTAAATGAAAATCTTTCTTTTCGGACAAATTAAGGAAAAAAAAAAAGGTGTCCCAAATCCAAAAAGAGAAGCTCCATTACAATGCAGCTGCATATGCTTGGCAGTAGTCACCTTATTCTTAATTCCTTCAAGACCCACAAATCTGTTCTTCACAACTAATTGAATAGCTGAAATGATGCTACCAATGGATGAAGACCTTCGAGAACGTAACTTCTCTGGCTCTCCATATATAATACAAGCAAGCACTCCATCCAAGCTTAATGAAAAGTTTCTGCCAGGGAACCACGGTGAGCAAGCAACAAGGAGCAGGTAGCAAACATGGGGGACATGCATCAAGTCTTCACCACTGGACTTCTAGATACTATCAGAGAAGCTAATTCTGCCTTCCACTGAATCTTCGGGAGATTTCTCGCATTGCCAATAGTTGTCAAACGACTTACTATGAGCAAGATAGACATAACAAAATACACAAAATAGGACTCTATTCTGTTGAGAAAACTCATAGTTTTGATGTTAACAAAACTTTCTAAGTTTTATCACGGAATAGATTTTGGAACAAAAAGAGACTTCTATATGGATATTGTGCAAGATTCTCAGCAAAGTCTATTAGTACCAGAAGATTTCGTATCAATTTAGAAGCAGGCATAGTATGTCATTCTGTCAAAAGACCATAACATATTTCGTCCAAAATAATAAGAGGATCAAAATGAAGAATGGATCCACAACGGCTATGGATATCACTTACCAGATATATATTGATTTTGCTAATCAACTGATTGACAAAATCTATCTTGGAGTCAATTTCCAAAAGAGGATGGAAAACTTATGGAAACCAAGATTATGCTTGTATGGATGACAAGAATCTATAGGAATTCAATCTCTGTCTTCAATGGCTAGAAAATCTTCCTTAAATCAATCTATCCAAGAAGTATATATCAAGTCATCCACAAAAACTTATTATTGGCAAAATTGAAAAAGGGATCCCAACTAGATCAAAGGGTAAAGAAGAAACAAATGTTTTGGCACTTAAATCTGATATTGAACCTAAAGCAATAGAAGAAGCTTTGAAAAATGAAAGTTGGATAGAAGCAGTACAAGAAGAGATTCAACAATTTAGATTAATGATGTATGAGAATTAGTGCCCAAACCAAAAGTAAGATCTATGATTGGAATAAAATGGGTGTTCAGGAACAAAATAGATGATTAAGGAAAGGTAACTAGGAATAAAGCAAGACTTGTGGCAAAAGGATATTCCCAAGCTGAAAGAATAAACTATGATGAGACATAAGCCCCTATGGCCAGGTTAGAAGCTATTAGGCTCTTGCTTGCTTATGCATGTTTTCATAACTTCAAATTGTTCCAAATAGACATCAAAAGTGCTTTCCTAAATGGATTCATTCAAGACGAAATCTACATAGAACAACCCCTAGGATTTGAAAAGCCTAGAAAGCTAGATCATGTTTACAAGTTGAAGAAGGCTTTGTGCAGTTTGAAACAAGCACCACATGCTTAGTATGAAAAACTGAGTAATTTTCTAGTAAACAACGGCTTTAAGAAAGGTATGGTTGATATTACTTTTCTTTTGACATGCGGATCTCTAGAGTGCCAAAAGTTGGCACAAAGGGACACTTAAGTGCCAAAAGTTACAAAAGGTACACTTAAGTGCCAAAATCGAAGCAAAAGGGATCACTTAAGTGCTAACGGCGAAAAATTCCGGCCAAATTGCCACGTGTCAATTTTCCGGCGACTTCATTTGCTGACGAAGCATTTTTTTTCAAAATAAAAAATCCACGTGGTAATTTTTAAAAAAAAAATTATCCACGTCAGATTTTTGAAAAATTAAAATCGATTTTATTAATAAAAAAAAAAAAAGGAAGAGAGATCGGCGAGGGCTGTGCAGCCCTCGCCGATCTCTCTTCCTCTTTTTTTTTCTTTTTTTTTCTTTTTTTTTTAAAAAATAAAATCGATTTTATAATAATATATTTTTAATTATTTAATATTATTTAATTAATAACTTTTAAATCCACGTCAGCCAAAACGACGTCGTTTTGGCTGATTTTTGGCCGATTCAGTTTCTGGCAAGCCACATAGGCAAGAAAATTAATAAAAAAATGCCACGTAGGATTTACGGCGAGATTCCGGCGACTTGGCACTTAAGTGATCCAATTTTTTTTAAAAGTGGCACTTAAGTGTACCTTTTATAACTTTTGGCACTTAAGTGTCCCTTTATGCCAAGTTTTGGCACTTGCGCTGTACTTTCCCCCTTTTCTTTTTTTAAAAGGTAAAAATATTATACTTGTTCAAACCTATGTAGATGATATAATTTTTTGTTCTTCTAATGAATTTTTGTGCAAGAAATTTTCTAAGTGATACGAGAAGAATTTGAAATGAGCATGATCGAAGAATTAACATTCTTCTTGGGTCTGCAAGTCAAGCAAATCAAAGAAGGGACTCTCATTTTTCAAGAGAAATATGCAAAGGACATAATCAAGAAGTTTGGTATGAAAAACTACAAGAAAAATGAAACTCCGATATCTAGTTCAACCAAGCTAGACAAAGATGAAAGTGGAAAGAAAGTAGGCCAGAAGACTTACAAAAGCATGATCGATTCTTACTTTATCTCATTGCTTCTTGTCCTGATAGTTTATTTAGTGTATACATGTGCACCAGATTTCAAGTAGACCCTAGAGAATCTCATCTTACTTTTGTCAGATGTATTATTAAGTATATTGCCACTAACCCAAAGCTAGGTCTATGATATCTTAAAGGAATAGACTTTACTTTAATTAGATACTTAGACTCTGACTTGGCTAGATGCAAAGTTGACAAAAAAAGCACCTCTGGGACTTGCTAACTTCTAGAACAAATGTTATTGTCCCAATTCTCGAAGACACAGAACATTGTAGCACTCTCAATCGCAAAAGTAAAATATGTTGCTCTTGGAAGTTATTGTTCACAAATCCTCTGGATTAGACAACAATTGAAAGATTATGGAGAAGAAAAGGCTTGTACAAAGATTTGGTGTGACAATACAAGTGCCATCAACCTTACATGAAATCTTATTCTCCATTCAAGAGCAAAGTATATAGAGATTCGACACCATTTCATAAGAGATCACATGCAAAATGGTGAAATAAATGTTTAATTCATTGATTTAAAAAATCAATTAGCAGATATCTTCACCAAACCTCTGGAAAATGTACATTTGAGTTTATTCATAATAAATTGTATATCATTTACTCCTTTGCATAAAGTCTATATGAGATAGGTAAGAAAGCTTCTAGGAGAAACAATCTTCTGGAACGTTCTCAAACTCTAATACTCATCTATTTGCAACTCAAATTTTGGCATGTAAGTTATTTTCTTTTATGATAAGATAGGTAAATAAAAACTTTGGAATCAATAACTGCCATTTATGGTTTTTCATTTCCAAAAATCATGACTTTTCGTTCACCTTGTTTCAAATTTCATAAAACCCTTTAAAACTATTTTCTCTCACCTTTAATTTCTTTCTCGCTCTAACTCCCTTCACCAGAAATCCTAAAAGGCTCTCTCTTTCCCTTTTCTTTCTAGATTTCTCGAACACATTTCACCATTTCAAAATGTCGTCCAAATTGTCCAAATCTACATCAGTTACTTCTCAAAGGAGATCCTTATGCATTACAAGCAAAGGTCATCTCTAAGGAACTCTGGGTAGCAATCCGAGTTTTAAGAGGTTTCTAAAGGTGTGTCCCTTGTCACCATTACTCCTATTAAAGTAGGAGATCCTAAAGTTATTTTTCGATGGTATGAGTTTCCAAAGATAGGAGGAGTCGGAGAAGATTTTATTTTGGATTTTCTAAAAGATCATGGTTATGGAAATGAGGCTAGATTGATGGAAGCAATTTTGGCTATAAGAAATCTAGACTAAGAAAGGGAGAAAGAAAAAGGAACTATAGAATATGTTGGACAAATCCGAAAAGTGGGACTAAAAGTCTGTGGAAAGGAAAGAGAGAAGATGATGATGAGAGACTATTCAAAAACTTTCAAATTAAGATTGGAGTTGTTGCTGTAGTCGATAAGCCCAAGGGGAATTTGTTTCAAATGAAGGAACACAGTGAGTGTTATGCCTCTATGCTAAATAGGGGGGCAATGAATCACAGAATAGTGGACTTTGATTTTCTGGATGCAATAGGAGTTAAGTTGAGAAGGAAGTTTGAGAAGTTGCAAATGGAAGACTTTTGCTTATAAACTTCTAAGGTTTATCTAGAACTTACTATATATTTTTATTTAAACCCGTCTGTCTTGTCTCCAAATAAAATGCAATTTACTGTTCATGATGATGTCTATGATGTAGATGTGGATGTTTTGGTTGATATTATGAAGATAGAAATAGGAGGTTTTAGGCCTATAGAAGTTTCTTATGAAATTGCATGCAAGTATTTAACCATTGAAAAGACTTCGAAGGCAAATATCTTCTATTCAAGTTTATCTTCTACCAACATAATCCTGCACAAAATTGTGGACAATTGTATAAGACCCAAGGCATCCTCCAAGACAGACATTGCTAAGTTTGAAGTAAAGATGATGTGGGTCATAGAAAATGGAGTAATGTTCTCTCTTCCTTATACTATTTTATTACACATGTATAGAACAATACTTACGAAAGAAAGGCAACTTCCATATGGAGCTCTTGTAACCAGAATTTTCCAGCAATTCCAAATTCAACTACCTTTGAAATTTTGTACAAGGACTCTCCCTGTTATGGCAATTAGAGAAAGAATGATCACCAAAATGAGATTGAAGGATGTCGTGGAGGTATGAAAAAATAAAAAGAAAGGGACACCAAGTCCTACAACTCAAATAACTACTACAGAAAAGAAAAGGAAAGGAAAGGAGGATGCTTCCACTCAAACTTCAAAGAGAAAGAGGTTAACAATTCTTCTACAAAATGAAGATGAAGAAGAAACTCTCTCATATATCATTGCTTCTATAGTGCAAATAGTTTCTGCAATAATAAGTTATGTAGAAGAAGAAAAATCTGATGCAACGGAAGGAGATGAAGAAGAAAAGGAGGACAATGAAAAAGAAGCAGAAGAGGATGAACAGGAGATGAGAACGAAGTAGAAGAAGACAATGGAAACGATGAAGAAGGAGGACAACCAGAAGATATGGATGCTAAAGAAGTATTAGAAGGAGAAAAAGAAGGAGGGCGACCAGAAAAGATTGAAAAAGAACTTGCATAATAAGAAGAACAAATTCAAAATAGAGTTGAGGAATAGCAAGAAGGTGGACAACAAGAAGGAGATACCATCATCGCAAAGGGAGAAATTGAGAAAACTCCAGAATAAATCAAACTTGATGATCAAATGAGTAAGTCTCCATTTGATGCTTAAGATATATTTGATGCACAGCACCTAGAAGGTTCTGTTGGAGAGTAGGAAGAAGCAAACTTTTAAGGGGAGCATTTATCTGAAAAAGTACCTTCTGAAGTAGAAACACCTCACTCTGTTTGCCAAAGCAAGTGCACAGATTGAACTAGATCCAAATTATGCAAGAATTGTTGAGTTGCTTCTACATATCAAGACTCAACCATATGCATTGGAAATGGACATTCAAAGGATGAAATCCTCTCTACACAACAAGCCGGAGAACCTCAACAAGCAAACTGAGCAGAATATGGCAAAGATGGAAACAACATTTGCTCAATGCATGACCAAGATTGAGGAATCAATGCAGAATATGGAGGATTTTCAACTTGTTTATGTCCCTCGCAAAACCTAATTTCACCCTTTTCAAAACAACTTTTATATGTGTGGTTTGATATTTTGTTTGGACTTTAGTTTGTTGGTTAGTTTTTTTTATTGTGTGATTTTGCAAACTCTTTGAATCCTCTTGATGCTGACAAAAAAGGGGAGACTTTGCAAATATGCTAATATATTATGGTGTGGCTTGTTTAAATCTTGCATATTATTTATGCTATGCCTAACTCTGTTTTGCATGAATAAAACCTACATATCTACATGAAAGTTTTGTCACTATAGAAAAAGGGAGATTGTTGAGAAAACTTATAGTTTTGATATTAACAAAACTTTCAATGTTTTATCGCAGAACAGACTCTGGAACAAAAAGAAACTTATGTATGGATATTATGCAATATTCTCAGCAAAATCTATTAGTACCAGAAGATTCCATATCAATCTAAAAGTAGACACAATATCTCATTATGTCAAAAGATCATAACATACTTCATCCAGAATAATAGGAGGACCAGAACGAAGAATGGATTCACAATGACTATGGATTTCACTTACCAAATATATAATGATTTTGCTAATTAATTAATTGACAAAATCTATCTTGGAGACAATTTCCAAAAGAGGATGATAAACTTATGGAAACCAAGATTCCGCTTATATGAGCGACCATAATCTATAGGAATCCAATCTCTATCTTTAACGGCTAGAAAATCTTCCTTAAATCAATCTGTCCAAGAAGGGAATTTGGAAGATAATCCTTCATATGGATGGCTAACGGCTAGTTTGGCTCGAAGGAGTATTTAAGGAGGATATGCGGCTCATAAAAATAGAGCACAAATTGAAATTCCAAAGTCCGAATCCATTGTCACGTACAAATGTCTCTTTAGTGCAAAAACGACATGCAGACCTCTGGAGTGCCAAAAGTTGGCACAAAGGGACACTTAAGTGCCAAAAGTTACAAAAGGTACACTTAAGTGCCAAAATCGGAGCAAAATGGATCACTTAAGTGCCAACGGCGAAAAATTCCGGCCAAATTGCCACGTGTCCATTTCCGGCGACTTCATTTACTAACGTGGCATTTTTTTTCAAAATAAAAAATCCACGTGGCAATTTTTTGAAAAAAAAATTGTCCACGTCAGATTTTTGAAAAATTAAAATCGAATTTATTAAAAAAAAAAAAGAAGAAGAAGAAAAGGGAGAGGGATCGACGAGGGCTGCACAGCCCTCGCCGATCCCTCTCCCTTTTTTTTTTTTTAAATAAATTCGATTTTATAATAATATATTTTTAATTATTTAATATTATTTAATTAATAATTTTTAAATCCACGTCAGCCAAAACGACGTCGTTTTAGCTGATTTTTGGCCGATTCAGTTTCCGGCGAGCCACGTAGGCAAGAAAAGTAATAAAAAATTGCCACGTCGGATTTCCGACAGGGTTCCGGCGACTTGGCACTTAAGTGATCCAATTTTTTTTAAAAGTGGCACTTAAGTGTACCTTTTGTAACTTTTGGCACTTAAGTGTCCCTTTGTGCCAAGTTTTGGCACTTGCGCTATACTTTCCCCGTGCAAAAACCGAGTGATTAAGAGTAAATTACACAAAAGGGTAACTTAGTGTGGGAGTACACCACTGAGTATTTACACTCGAAGCTTTGTAATCATTTGTTGATCTCATAGTGAAATCTAGTTTATTGGCTAACAATGTAGGAGAGTGGACGTAGGCTTAACCAAAGCCGAACCACTATAATTCTATTTGCAATTTTCTCTTCTCTCATCTTTTCATTCTGATTGCATATTACAGAAGTCTACTTAATCTTAGTCAGACTTTAAATTTGTGTTTCTACATGTATATATAATCTTAGTCAGACTATATATATATATGTATATCATTCAGATTTTACTTTGTTCCATTGTCTATAAAAATTGTATTCACATCTATTCACCCCCCCTCTAGGCATCTATACTGTCTTCCTCATATTCAGCTATTCTCAAGACAGCCTAGGGGTGGATGCTCATGACTGCGTTACCAAAATGATAAATCAAACCGAATTATTTCTAAAAGGCATTAGTCAAATATTCGCAGAATTGATTCAAAACTAGTAATGATACAAGCAGGAAACATAAAATACGTAATTCAGAACGACAGCAAGTTCATTGGCCAGACTCATCAAGCAGCACATTGTCCAATTCGCACCAAGAAACCTTGTAGAGCATGGAACCCCAAACTAATGGTCAATAACACAGAATTCGAAATATAACGCATGCATATCTGTTGGTCGCAGCTCCAAAAATAATGCTAAGTCACGACATTTAGCATGGCAGTGACCTCCCAATCACAAGCCACAAGGTTTTTTGAAGCTTCCCTTTCCATTCAATAGCCATTTCCATTGCAGTATCCCTGTCGTGGGGCATCTGCCGAAGGTCGTACAAAGTTCTCCAAGAGGAAGATACAGCTCCTTCTAATCACCCTAATACTTTGTTGGTAGTTTGTCTCTAAAACAAACTGAGAGGTGCAGTTTCCCACATTGAAAAAATGTGAGTGCGCACGTGGACAAGATTTGGCACTAACCAATGATCATTAATTTTTATTTATTAAAAAAATTCGGATTTATTTTTATAAAAATTAACCATAATGTTATATTGAAACAGTGCGACTGTTTATGAAGAAGTTATGATTATTTATTATTTTGTATTTATTTATTTCGAATTTTCTATACGTGTCTTTTTAAAACGACTTTTGGAAACTATACTGGTTCAGTTTGCAACTTTCCCGAAGGGTTATATTGATTCATTTTGTAACTTCTTTTGAAAAGTCACGTCTGTTCGTTATGTAACTTCTTTTGAAGAGGTGCCTTTGTTTCTATATATGTATGTCAGTTTTGAAAAAACCACCGATTACATTTTTTCAAGTCCTCTTTCGAAACTGCAGTCAAGATTTTCAATTGTTTCCTAGAGAGACCCTGGAGAAATACTAGAATTGCTATCTAGTATTCTCATTTGAGATTTTGTTGTATCTTGGAGGAAATTTGCTGATGACCATTAGCAACTTTGTGGGGCAAATAAATCCTTAAAGAAAGTGATATCACGCCTCAAAATCCGTTACGATTGCTCTATTAATTCGAACACACATTGACTTCATTATTCTACCCAAGTACGAAGACGATATTTTCCAACATACTTAGTAACCCATCCCTGTTTCTGAATCCTGGGAGTAAATTCCTTCCACGGCATCTACCACCAACTTTGCAGCCTCAGCAAATTTAAATAATTTCCTGCATCGCACACCCTACCGCACTCCTGAAAATGTCAATACACCAACACCTTATATCCGTTTTTCTTTATTTGCCACCGAGAGAAAAACTCTCCCTCTCTCTCTCCTAATCATTCTCTTCATCAAAATCTGTATTTCCTCAATGCTGGCTTAGCTCTCGCACCAATCACCAGGTTCGTCCTCAATCTTCATCATGTGCTATGTTACGCTCCTAACTCTGGTCTATAAATGGGGTTTTCCTTTGCAGGTGGCTTTTGGTGTTGGTGCTCCGATAGAGAAAATCTCCTGTGAGCTGAAGCAGGCGGAGTTGAAGAAGGAGAACCCTCCTCAAGGCATATGAGCAAGTACAGTCGCTGGACATTGATGGCATCCGAAGGTCACTTGAGTGCCACTCAACGAGGGTGAGAGGTCACCTGTGAACTCTCATTGCTGGAGGACAGGCTACACTTGGCACAACGGAGTGTCGAGGAGGGTGAGGAGGAGGTTAAGAGGAAGACAAATAATCTGAGGTCGGTGGAGAAGCAGCTTAAGAAATGCACGGATGAACATAGGAAATAGGAGAGTCAATTGGTTCTCATGCGCGATGCGCTTAATGCGTCTCACTTATCAAGGACAAGGAGAAGGAGCCAAGTTCTCCGATGCAGTCGACTGAGGAATGTCGTGGGATTATGATTCAAAGGAGGAGGTGGAGATGCTGCAACAGGAATTGGACTCCAAGGAGAAAGCCGAGTTGATGCAGAGTTTGCTCGATGAAAATGCTCGGGAACTTGATTCAAAAGTGCAGAAGCTGGGTTTGGCAAATTGTTCTCTTGATGAGAGCTCTAAGGCAGTTGAATTGACCCTGGAAGAATTGAGTATGGTGCTAGAGTATGCTTGATGATATATTCAAGAAACTTGACGAGAGTGAAAGAGGTTGAGCGTCAGGGAGCACGCAAGCAAATAGTGGGATGAGGAGTTCGTGGCCGGAAAATCGCAGTCCCTCGAAGAAAAGATAAGGACATCAAGTCAAACTCAAAGTGAAGGAGGAACTTTGGGGAATCCATAATCCATTACCGAGTGGCCCAAGGAGCTTAAATCTAAAAGAGAGTCAACTTGATTCCATCAATATATCGATCGAGGAGCTTAAATCCAAGAAAAAGGAGTTTAAGGAAATCAAAAGTTTGATCTACGAGTGATTGACGGCACTAATTTTGAAAGATAGGGAATGGGATCTATTGAAATATTTATCAGAAAGCTTTCGAAGGAGCTTAAATCCAGAGAAGGTAAACTAGAAAATTAGAGTCGAAGTAAATTGTTGCTTCAGTCCAAGCAAAACTAGAAGAGGTTGCCATTTCTTGACTTGAAAAGTACGGAATTCAATGTTGTCTAAGCATTTATCGAAGAACTTAATAAGGAACTCAGCAAAAAAAAAGAGACGATTAGGGCGTGCATGGTGTGCCTAGAAAATTTTTAAAAAAAAATTAAAAAAAATTGTGTACGTTAGTGTCAACGAAACTATGTAGGATAATCAGTGTTTATATCGGATTATCCAACAAGCCAAATTGCCGATGGCACTCAAGTGACCAATTTTTCAAATTTGTGCCACTCAAGTGAACGAAAAAAAGGTTATGGTACTCAAGTGAGTACCATACGAAACTTATGACACTTGTGCTATTCTTACTTGCTATTTGGGTATTAAAGTTAAAAGAAAAAAAATTAGCAGAGGTTATTCTTTGAGCTAAAAGGGGTTACATTGAAAAAAGGTTGTCAAACAAATTCAAACATCTTGATTTCAAATAAGTAGATACTCCATTTAATTCCAGTATTAAATTAAATTATAATACTAGTAGAGCAGTAGCAACAACTTGAATATAAGGTCTTTAACGTATGAAATGCATTGTGCTAGACTTGATATTACATTTCCTGTGTGTAAGTTGAGTAGATACACTAGTAATCTTTTTTTGGTCGAAATACTAGTAATCTAAGTATAGAACATTGTAATACTATTACCAAAATTCTTTGTTATCTTAAAAGAACTAAAAATGGAATTGTTCAATAATGATTATTAAGCTGTATTAGAATGATGCACCAATGCTAGTTAGATTATAAGTGTGAGAGATAATTGATCTATTTTTTTTTATGGATTTTCACATTAGGTGAATGTGTTGTATCTTACACAAACAAGAGACAAGCGTGCATAACTCACTTAACTATGGAAAACATACTTTAGCAGCAATTGGAAAAGAGGCTAAATGGATTAAAAATTTATTGTTGGACATCAAATTATGGTTAAGTCCTATACACCTCCTATTTCTATCCATTGTAATAGTCAAGTATTTAGGCAAAAGCTTAAAGTAACACTTATAATGGCAAATCTAGACAGATTAGTCTAAAACATGAGTATGTGAGACCATAACAATTGTCAATATGAGTGTCACGCCCCAAACCCCGAGCACGCAACAATCCCTTCCCTCGGTCAATTAAATGCGACGTCTCAAGACGCGTCACCGACCACTCATTTTATTCTTTCATTATGCGCAAGCAGAAAACAAACTATCCCCCAATCAACCAATCAATCAATCAATCAAAAAGGAACAGAGGGATGAACAACAGAGCAACAACAAACTACTCATTTATTTATTTACTGGATTAACCAACAAAGGAACGTTTCCGATTTACGCAGCTATGTCGAGGGTTTTCCCCCAAGATGGCATTCCCGAAAGAACATGGGCCTAGTCTCTACCATGACTTAGCATCCGAACTCCCGTCAAGATTTCCGACGAGTCGAACTTTGTCCCCTAAACTCCCGCTAGGGTGACAAGTTCAATTTAGTAACCACATAAGCATATCACCACAACTCATTTTTATCTTGAACATTAGCCCAATGCATATATGATACGTGCTTGCAGAAATAGTCAATTAAACACATGCAGTCACATTTCCATCTCAAAAACTCATCCAATTCCCATGTCTCACAAACAAAGCATGTCCCCTTTCAATTTCAAGACAACGTGGGATAAAAACATACACCCGACACCTTGGGTTTCCCCCTTTTAATAAACCCACGCAATCTATAAAAATGTCCATGCATTCAACAACTAGCAATGTATATCATACAATCAAAAACATGTTCATTTAGGCAAAATTTCGTTTCTACATGAACAGTACAACTTGAACAATGTGCGTGAACAGTACATTATGAACAGTGAAATTCCAAATTTAATAATTAATAAAATAAATTCAGAATTCAATAAAACAATAATTTATTAAAAGAAATCAATTCATTTTAATAAACTAAGACTAAACATGTTTAACCCCTTAATCTAGAATCAAGTCACTAAACCTCAATTAGTGAGCACTAAGCAAGATTAATTTAAGCTAATCATAGGCATCTAACTAACCAGCTATCTTAGTTCTAACACAACTTAATTAATCCACTAACTAAGATTAACTCTAATTAAACCATCCCTAAGCAAGTTTATGCACTAATCAACGGATTATGACGAAAATTCACCCATTAAGCAAGCCGGAGACACGACCGCGGCAACAAAGGCTACGCACGGGAACCTCAACTACAACGATCCAAGGTGGCCCCAAGACAAAACAGCAGTAACTAGGTATGTCTCTCTCTGCAAGGCTGGAAACCAAACTTCACTAGGAGAATGGTTGTTGGCCGGACCAACCAGCACTCCGACAACCTGCTGGCTGGCATCCAACAGCTTCAGGAGGTCTAGGGGAACAAGCTGGTTGCTGGTCTAGGTGGTGGCAAGGTCGAAACAAAGGTGGGAAAACTTTTCCAGCAAGGGAATAAGCTAGAATAGTGGGCGGCTTGAAGAAATAGGGGAAACTCCTGGCCGATGAGCTAATCAGTGACCAAGATCGGCGAGCAGTGGTGATGGGAGGTGCAAATGGAGGCTTCCGATCACAGCTACAAGCGGTGCGGATAGTAAAGGCTGGACAAACAATGACAAAGCAAGGAAATGAAGGAAAGGAAGAAGAAGAGGAAGAGGGGAGATAGGCTACGGTTTTGGGGGGGGGGGGGGGGGGGAGAGAGAGAGAGATGGAAATCAGGGTTGTCTACTCCTCATCAAAGCTCATCAATGCATGCCCTTCCCCATGCAAATGACCTCATCTTCTCTCTCTTCTTTTGTCTTCTTCTCAATAATATCTAGAGGGGTAAATTGGTCTTTTCCACCTTTGCACAATTACCACTTTGTCCATGGGCTGAAATGATGAACTAAGCTGGCCTAAGAAATGGATTAGGAAATGATTAGGAACGAGCTCGAGAATTGGTTAAGCTCAAAATGGCTCAAGGCTTAGCAATGGCTAGAAAGGGTCAAGTGGGCTAATTGGGTCCAATAGGCTCAATGGCTGCCTTTGGGCTTACCATGGTGGCCGCCCTCCTTGGGTGTGAGGCCCACTTAGGTTTTGCTTGGCCCACTTCCTCGTGGCTCAATTTCTCGGCCTGTCAATTCTTTTTCCAACAATTCGAGCTCATCAGCAATATCGAAGGTCAAAGAAGCATTGTCCAAAAGTTCGTCTGGGACATTCCTGAAAATTCGTTGTCCAATATTGGATTTTCATGCATCGTCAATTTTGATCGAACGCCATTTTGGTATGTCTCAAACTAACAGGTGGCTCCGAGGATTTACATGTAATCAACTCGTACTTGACTCAGTATCAAACAACGTTCAAGCTTTCTTGACACATGAACGTCCTTAACTAACATAAAATTGCGAATGATCGATTCTTATTTCAAAGTACACGATTATTGAGAATTGACATAGGGACGATCACAATCTCGACAATAGTAAACGAATTCACCTATCGTCCTATTATACCCTGTCGCGAATTGACTTCTAGTCATCCCTAAAACCAGCTTGTATAACCATAGGATCATCCTTATGCAAGTCTCACAAACGAGTCGTTTTCTCAGATCAAGTTCTTTAGTCGCACAAGTTCTATCCTCTGTAACCTTTCCCCTCAAGGTTAGCATCTCGGGAGTGATCAATTCCGAGTGAGATTAACCAACAATGCATTGACGAAATCATGTTCATACATTGCTCAAAGAGCTCGAATTTCAAGACGTCACAATGAGGTTAAGCATGAATCTGGTCAATCCCTCTACAAAGGCTCTATCAAGAGAGGTTGTAAAGTTGACCTCAAAATGGGGCTAACTAAAATCATCAGTATTGGTAACCCAACCAAATACTATTATATCACTCATTATAACATTTAACGAGTAAAGACAAGTTACTAAAAATGACTATTTGATACTAACATTAGCCCGAGTATTGTTTGTTACGTTTTGTAAGTTGAATCAGATTCTTTTTGAAATATAATACAAATTAGTATTGTATATATTAGTAACAAAAACTTATGGTAGTTCACCTTTATGAGCTTAAAAGTGATACCTCTTCCTACGAAAATTAAAGTAACTTTCTAGAGAGTTCATGGAATAGGAACATACGCAATGCCATAATAATGCTGAGTAATTTATAAAACTTCTTGTTGAAATAAGATATTGGTATATCCAATTCTATTATGAAAGTAGCAAGTTTAAAGTTACAACTACTTGCAACTTTTATAGAATTTTGAGGGGGAAAGAATATTAGGAGTACCATAATTTTTGTACAACACTCACTTTGGTGTCAAAACTTTTTTTTCGCTTACTTGAATGCCACAAGTTTTAAAAAAAAATGTTCATTTGAGTGCTACTTCCGAAATGACCGTTGGAAAAGCTGATGTGGCCACCGGAAAAGCTGACGTGGCTGCTAATGAACAATATTTTAATATATTTTAATGTATTTATTAAATTTTTTTTGTATTTTTTTTTATTTAGTGCAGGCGAGGGTCACTATCTTTAGTGCCGGCCAGGGTCAGTGACCCTCGCCGGCACTAAAGAAAAAAAACAAAAAAAGCAAAAAAAAAATCGAAAAAATTCTAAAAAGAGGAGAAACGGTGTCATTTTGCACAAAGAATTCACATTGGCCGACGAGGGTCACCACTGGAAACCATGTCGGCGTCAAAAATTATTAAAAAAAATGAAAAATCATTAAAAAAAAATCCACATATGCATTTTGACCAAAAGTGGCACTTAACTAAATGATTTCACTCCAATTTACACTCAAGTAAGCGCAAAAAAAAGTTTTGGCATCAAAGTGAGCACCATATGAAAGTTATGGTACTCCTAGTGTTCTTTTCCCGAATTTTGAGATACTTGCACTAAGTAGATATTTAACTTGAAAAATACCTTTACGTATGTATATTAATTTTATGGAAATTTTGGTTGTATTCTTTTGAAGCTTATTTTTAATTTTGTTTTACAAACAAAGTGGGGAATTATTGGTAATTTTTTAACAAACCAACTAAGTGGTACTTTGTCTCACATTGAAAAGATATGAGTGTATATATGGACCAAATTTGGCTCTAATCAACAATTATTATTTTTTATCTATTAAAATTGGCATTTATGATTATAAAATAATTGTTGTGTCTATTGAAACACCATAACCATTCATAATAGACTTTCGAAACCTTAGGTATATTATCATAAGTGGCCCCTCCTCCTCTTCCCCTGTTCTCTCTCTCTCTCTCTAGGGGCAATCTCTTCGTCTTCTCTCTACTCATTTGAACTTAATGATTGATTCTTTCTATAATTCATGTTTTATGTATTTATTTTGAATTTTTTATTGTTTAGAGATTTTTGTTGTTGCCTTATTTCAAATTCTATTTGATTTATACCGGCATTCATTGTTTGGTTGCTCAATATAGCATTGTCAATATATATGTAATTTCAAAAAGTACATTTATCTTTTCAATGAATTAAAAAAATGAAACAAATAAAGAATATCAGTTAGTTTCAAGTTGACCCTGAAATTGGAACGAACCATAGAGTCGGTCCAATCCTTAGTCCTTAGCTCATAGGGTCAATTTTTTATCCCAAAGATCAATGACTATGTGCGAGTTAATCCCTAGATCAAGTGGTGGGCTGACTCAATTTGGACCATGCTCATCCCTAAATTAGAATATGCGTGAGTACCCTTAGTAAATTTTCGATTAATTGAAAAGGATAATATTCACATGGGACGCATCGTCCATTACATGACGTTGTATTTCAGTCGCTGACATAATCATCAAGATAGTCCTCAACATTCGAGTCACCCTCGACGTCCATATACTCGCCTGTTGCTCCATAATTATAGCTAAAGTTGCAATCCATAACTAGGTCCATTATGGTTTTGCCACTTCAAAGATTGGGAAGAGACCCGAGAGCAGTCTGTCGCGAAAGCAACGACGACCAGAATAAAACCAACTGCCCGTCCTCTTCGAATGGGAATTTATTTTGCAATGCGGTCGCGTCCGCTTTGCAATTTCTTATATCCTCTAATAGGTTGCCTCAAAGGGTCGCGAGAAATACATATGTAGAAAAAAAGGAAATTGAGTATTTAATTTTACTTTGCATCATTTAGTGATGTTAATACATGAAGAAGCACCATATAATATAGAAATTGGTGTGTATTTATTTTTGTAGTAAAATCATGCATGTGTATGTGTCACGGGTCGATCATTTGAGATCGCGACCGTGCGAGAGCTTAGATTGCTAATGGTTGGATGATACAAATGAGGGGGCACCCTTTTTATACTCGAGGCCCTCAGATTACAACCATTGGTTTAGTTTCGATCCAGCGAACAAGATCGTATCTCCTCAACCGTCTTAATTACCGTATCTTCTGCCCCTAGGAATATTCTAGAAAACTCAAGAAAATCTCGCCCCTAAGAATGTTCCAGAAATGCTTGGATCCTTCGAGGGGCATTATGGTCGTTTTTCCTCGATTACGAATGCCCCCATTGACCACGGAAACCTCTGCTCTGCGACATATGTGTGCATTATATTGATTAACTAATAACTTGGAAATTGAGATTTTATTTTTTATTGCAAAAGTACAATTGAATTCTAAAATTTCCAAAAATGTAATTGGGTCCTAAAACTTGTCAAACTGATCCAATCAAGCCCTTTTATTGATTGCATTTTTTGAAAATTTTAGGATTCAATTATATTTTATGAAAGTTTTAGGACTCGGTTACACATTCAGGATAAGTTTAGGATTTCTAGTACACTTATCCCAAAAAGAATAAAGGGAATTTTTTAAAAACACTGCAAAAATTATCCACGTCAGCTCCAGTCATGCCACTAGAATGGTCAATGTCATTTTAACAATTATGGCTAAAATTGACCGAAATGACTAAAATGGCAAATCATCAAAAGATTTAGGACTACATAGTCCAATCTTTAAAAGATTTAGAACTAAATTGATACAAATGAAAAAGTTTATGATTTAATTGGCAAAATTATTAAAAAGTTTCAAACTAAATTGGCTCAATTGAAAATTTTAAAACTAAATTGGAAACTATACAACAATTTTACACTTTTATGACAATTTTCCTTAATTTTAACCCGTGTCGCAACCATAAAAGATTATTCAATTTAAGAAAAAGTATGAACCTTTTTAGAGCAATGCCATCAATTAGGACCTTGTTCTCGAGACTGAAACTACAAAGTAAAATTAAATTTCCCACAACAACCTTGTTAACGTTCCTAATTTCCCCTTCATAACAAATCAATATCGGCCGAAATTCAACGCATTTAGGAGTCTAAAGCACGGAAGTCTGATCACCAAAAAGATATTGAAAATTGGTGTTTCCCCTCGTGTCCATCTAATCGAGCCATTACGTTGAATTTGACTTCAACATAATGATTGAAGACTCAGTTAGATTACAAAGAAATGAAATTCCATGCGAGACCATCCAATTTCTAACTGCTAATTCATTCTAAATCGAGTTTTGAGATTCACACTGATAAATCTTGACAATGTGTTCTTATTTCTCTTTGTGAAGATGCCCAACAAGCACTTTGGTCTTGGTCTAAGTACAAGCCATCCACAATTTGAGAGAGCAATCAACTCACCTTATTGAACCTTATTGGACCACTGACTCGCGAAAATAAATCCACTCGCGCCTTACAAAATCAATTGTCCTGAAATGGGTAAAACTCGTACCTAAGTCTACAGTCCGCAAGCTGGTACTGAGCCCCGTACCTCCACGGGCACTCTTTCTTCACGCGGTTAATCACGGCTATCAAGCAATTGACGCAATCGGACCTTGTAATTGCCCCGTTGCACGCTCCATGCCCGTAGAAGAAATTGGCGTTCTGATTGTCTACTGGGATCTGGCTGTAGTAACTGAAACCAGAATCCGGCGTATTAAGCTTCACGTCTTGAAATACTTCTTCCACGGTGGTCTCATAGCTTTGGTCGGTGAATGACGCATCGTTGCAAAATCCAGATACCAATTTGAGATTTGGATCGCCTCGGATATTAATGCACATATAGAGCAGCCCGAGCAAGATAAATGCAATGCTCTTGAAAGAGATCATTTTCTTTCCTTCTCTCTCGTCTCATGTTTCTTTCCAGAGAGGTCTCTTAAATAAATGTTAGTCTTATGAATTCTTTGCCTACTGGCATATGGTTGGTGTCTAGTTTTATTTTGGATATAGTAACATGATGGGTGATGTTTTCTATTCGATTAAAATAGAAATTTGATCTGTTTCTAAGTTGAAACTATCGCCCACACGAGGAGGATAGAATACACACTACATAGTTTTTGTCGACAGCTCCGCATACCTTACTCATATGACTATCCATTCGGTGCGGATACCGACTTTGTATTTGTTGCAGGCAAGTCTCCTTGTATTGAATCTCCAAGAAAATGATCATATCATCATTTGGTTTCAACGTCTCCTTCCTATTACCTAGAACTATACAAAGGCTTAATTTTAATCGAAACACAGTTATCCAGTCTGCAAAATTGATATACCAAATGATACGATAAACTTCAAATTGGAGTTTAAACAAGTCAGCTATATTCAAGTACACAAGAAAAAATCTATAGTATGCCTGAGGAATTTGGCAAGTGAAGAAAAGAGAAAGGAGACAACATACCAAAAAGCTAGATCTCTGTCTCCAAAGCTCCATCATCGTGCAGAACTAAGAGCATCGGTGTTGGTCATAGTCAATCTACTTTAAAATGTAACGATAGATGTAATATGTAAGCGCTCCTGCATGGACTGGAATAAAAAATGATGTTCTCAATCTCATAGAATAACAAAATGCGTGTTTTACATATGTACAAAAGAATATACAAGACTGTTGGCCAAACTTGTGCCCGTAAAGAAATCACAATGACTCGATCTCAAACTTTTCATAGTGAAACAACAAGCATGCTACAGACAGCAACCCAAGAGTCGCTTCAAAAGAGAATAATATGCGCCACAATGAAAAAGATCTACAAGCACATTAACTTATATACAGATTGGCAGAAAACAAATACCAAAACCTCCTGAATGAATTTCTTGAAATAGAACAATCAACATGGAAATAATATCAAAAGCCGGACATTTCCTCATCTCAAGACTTCCCCTTGACCATGGCCCCTTCTCGCTGGTTTCGGAAGTGACCAAGTAGCTGCTGTGCCTGCAAAGGCAAAAAGTTAAACAACAATTGGTCTAGCTGTTCTTATTATCATGACAACAATTCTTCTTGTGCCATTGTCACATAATTTTGAATTAGTGAAGTTACAGGTATTGGAATTAGTTGGTTGATTGAAAAATCTTTGTTTATCATTCCCAGACTAAGAGCTAGAAACATCATCATATTCATTAAAATTGCTTTATGTCATCCATTAAGCCATAGAGTCCAGCTTTCTTGTGCTGAGACTTTAAACAATACAACCCAACAGAAAAGGCTATCTAGACAACATGAGCAGCATCCCTTACTATATTGCACACCCTTCCGGCAGTGGCAGTTCAAGTGCAATTTCTTTTCACAATGTTCCATTTCCTAGGACGTACATAAATTGATCAGCTACTATTCAGATGATTTTGTTGGGAGTGGGGAAACCAAGTTTGCAACCTCCCAATGAATGAGATACAGCTTCTTAAATGATCAAGACAGTTTCACCTCCAATGAAAAGAAAATTTACCCTCCATAATGAACAAAAAGCATGAAACTTATTAAGAAGAGAATCTCAGAGCCTGTTTAATAACCTAATTAAGTGCTGAAAATAAAAAATTCAGCACTTACTGATATGAAATTTGTTTGATGACTTTAATTAAAACTGACTTAAAAGGTTCAAATTTAAGTAAAAAATTCACTTAATCTGGAAAAACGATGGGGTTACTTTATTCATCTAATAGAAAAACTAATCAATTGTATTCCAGATGTCGTACAAAATCAATTATCCCTCCTCCCCCGGCACACAAATCCAGATGCACAATGCATGTACTTAAACAAGTATGCAGGTTCACGCCAGGGTACATGCATTGTGCTCCTGTACATCATTTCCTCTACCAGGCTTGGAAAAGATCAACTACAATGCCCATCAAACATGAGAATGCCAAATGCACAGAAAACAACTAAAAAGACAACGGATTAGGCAACAGAAGTCAAAGCAATATCAACTATATGACTAAGGAATACATATCAACACTAGTCACTTATATCAAGAATAAACCTAGTCGTTTCCAGGTTCAGAGGCTAACAACTATATAAGGACTCATCCAGTACGTAGTTTCTCTAGCAGTTCATCAATGGCTTGTGAATGCCCAATTTGCTAAGGTACTTGTAGATATACCAGGCATGCTGCAACTAGAAACTCAAGTAACATCTATTCCAGAAAACATACCTTTTCCTTTGCTCTTGGAGTGCCAGATTGAGACAAAGCAACCAAGGGGGGGACAGCTCCTTCTTGGAGAACTAGGGTGCAAAACTTGGGACTATTGAGACATAGTTGCAGCAATACTGAGGCTGCATTTTCCTTTCCCCTATGTGATCCAGACTCAATGACCTCAACTAGCAAGGGAATGCCTCCTTCCCTTACAATCGCCAAGCGCCCTTCTCCAGTTGTTGACAGGTTCGCTAGAAGAGCCACAGCCTTGTCCACCATTCCATTATCTGGGTCCATCAATTCAATGAGATGCTTTACTGCACCTGCTTGAACTATTCGAGCCTTATTTTCATGAAAGATAGACAAATTGAACAGAGCAGTAGCTGCATCTTTCTTCCCTCTAGGAGTCCCTGAACCGAGAAGATCCACCAGTGCTTTAACTGCACCAGAGCGGCCAATCTTCGCCTTGTATTCTTCTAGAAGAGAGATACTGAACAGTGTTGCTGCAGCATTCTCTCGAGCTCCTTCATTTCCAGATTTCAGAACATGGATAAGTGGTTCGATTGCTCCAGCTTCTGCAATCATGACCTTATTCTCCTCATTTATTGAGAGATTCAGAATTGCTGTTACAGCATGTTCTTGTGTGTATCTCACTCGTGAGTAGAGTAATGAAAGTAATGGTGTGATAGCTCCAGACTGTCCTATGATGATGCGATTTTCCATATTATGCTTTGCCAAAAACCGTAATTCTGCAGCAGCTTTAGTGTGTACCTCATTCGATTGGTTCTTTAAATTCTGTATCAATATCTTGACATGAGAATATGTAGTTAAATTATCATAGGCAGAATCAGAACACTGAGGAGACTCTGTTCCAGTTTGGTTGCAGCTATTAGTCCCACCCACCACCATTCTTGTATTGGAGCCAGATGACTGGTTTCTCAAAATATGCGGTGACAAAACTGAATCCTTATTTACACCACCATGTTGTGAGGACATTTTCTCAGATGACAGACTCAAATTTTTAAGCTCCAATCTCGTTGATTCAATTGAAGTTCGAGGAATATAATCGACACTAGATATGGCACTAGAAGTCGACTCACTCCTACTGTGAGTGCATAACTGCTCAGCCAATTGTATATCAACCCTTTCAATCTCTCTGCAGAACCCTCCATTGGATTCTTCACCGCTTGATCTACAAGAATTATCACTCTTCTGCTTCTCAAATCTGTTACCAATGTCACTAGAAGACCTTGAACTGGAACTACTACTCTGAAGAAAGCGACTGAAACTATCTGTGCGGACTAAATTTTGAGGGGAGCCATGGTCAGACAAGTTGAGAACTGGAACAGTACCATGACTCTCAAGGCTATTGAACAGCCTGATGTTATTATGTTTGCACCAACCTTCAACCATAGCTTTGACAGTGTAATTAGGAATAAGGTTAGTATGTGTAAGCAGCTGACGAGTCTTTGGGCAAACGGTCAAGCCATGGTCAAGCCACTTCTGTATAGAAGCCCTTTCATAAGTTTGACCAGAAGCCACAATCACAGGATCCATCATTAGCTCTAAGGATAAAGGACAACGGAAATAAGGTGGGATCGGCATGCCATCATCTGCTTCCAAGAAGTCAGTTTCAATCATAAAGTCGCGAATATTTGACACAAGTCGAACAACTTGGTTAATTTCATCAAATTCTCCTCTCACTTCATTGACATCAGCCCTCATTCTCTCCTTTTCAACTGCCAGACTTTCTTTGAACAATTCCTGTTTTGATCTCATATGGAGCAACTCAATAATTTTGGAAACAGTATCAGCACAAGGAAGGATACCATCTCTTTGATTTATAAGCACCTCTTCTATGTATTCTGCTACTCCTTCCTGCTTCAGATGTTGAAGTTCCTGCAAAGAGTACTGAAGCTATTTCTGTTAGACTAGTTTGCAACTGCAAGAGTCATGTATTAAAGGATAATAACTCCGATTATACCTGAATGCGACCAAAGCTAGATGCAGCAGGGCCCGATTGTGATAATCTATATAATATTTGGCATATCTCAAGTGAAGAGTTTTGAATTTTCATCAAAGATGATTTGCTCTGCAGGACCTGAAAATTTTCAGTAGTTGATTAGTGAACATGGCAAATTGAGAGGTCTAAATGTCCATACTTTTCAGTTGGGTTAACAGAAACTTATAATTGCATATTCTAACTCCTTCAGAAATGCTCAAGAATTGGAATAGGCAATTTCCACTAACTTCTACCATATGCTCTACAAAGTTAAACTGAAACTGTCCTATTATGATGAGCTTGAAGATTATAATTGATAGTAAACAGAGTTAAGATGGATCCTATAAAAGCAATCTGGGCAACGAAGGCATCCCTTCAAACATGTCTATTGCATGGGAAGCTTGAAGAGTCAACTTGCTTGCTTAGCTCAAAAAAGATAGCTATCCAATGCATTCACATGATACAGGAGTTGCATGAGCGGATCACGGACAAAGAGTCACAGGATTCGGCAATCCATGTTGGCAGAATTCAACTTTACAAAGGATTTGTGGCTAAAGAGATAGTAAGGCCAAACAGATTGTGGTACCATGTGGATAATCTCATTGTGGTACCATGTGGATAATCTCTTCAAACTGACCCTCCTACTATTTTCTACAAAGCTCAAAAGAAGAAGTGGACCACTACAAAAAGCTAATGAAGATAAATATAAATGGATTGACCTTTGTAAGCAGAACAACAATTTCTGGAAGTTGTAGTTAACATGTCATCTAGCAATCACTTTTATAAAGATAGATTGGCAGTCCTCAGTACCCATGGGTGAATCTAGTCAATTCCCTATTTGGAAGAAAAACATGGTTCTCTATTGCCACAAGGCACAAATAAAAGCAGCAAACAAAAGGAGAAAACAGAGCCCTAAGGGCATTGCAAGCAAACGAAAGCATGAATAGCTCGTGTTGTAAAAACATGTCCATATATATCCTCAACGAAGCTGAATTTCCTCTCCAAGATTCATATGCGAATTTTCTGTTAAAAAACAACTGGCTGTGCATAACCAAGAAGACAACACGAAACCATCCGACCAATCAATAAGTGTCTAAAAGTCGAATCCTCATTTTTAATCTAGACCAGTTCAGTTCAAGTATAAGGTGTCCAAGATTAAACTCCCCAGTTGGGTCAAGAGGTACATTTGGGAAATTCAAATGGTGCATGCTTACATTAATTTCAAATGTCAAAAGAGTAATGTTTAAACATGGTACAAGGAAAGACCAGAATGGTGGTCAGCAATACAATCCAGAATGCGTCGACCCCAACGCAACAAAATAATTAACTCAAAATAAGTAAAACCAGAACAGTGGTCAGCATGATTCTCCAGAATTTCTACGGAATGACACTAACTGAAAGGCCAAAATAAGTAACTCGAAACATTGTGTTGGAATTTTATCCTGTGAATAATGACCTCCAAAGCAGCTGAAGGGGGATGCAATAGCAAAAGGTATCAAATCAACAATCGTAGGCCACATTGTATATCTCTTGTGTAGTTTGAACTGAACATTTACTTAAAAAACTAAGTCATCTACGTGAGAATTTGCAAAGATATAAACAAAGATAGCTTACACTGCAAATCTTGCTCATCCTTGGTGACCAATTTTCCAAAAATTCCCTCGACATATTAACAGCCATGTCCAGCTCTTCAAACTCTTTATATAGGATTTCATCCAAGACCCGCGTTTTGCATTCAACCACATCATCAAGCAGGGGTTTTAGTAACTTTAATACATCAGTTGTTTTTCCATAAATCTGTTGAAGATGCTGGGACTTTTTTGTCTGACACATAACCAGATGAATAAAACGAGAAACGCTGTTAATGAGACAGCTTACAGATGTGTCCATTTGCCCTGTCAAAGCAAAACACAGAGAGAATATCATAATATATTACTTCATATACTATTGATTTGGTGCACTTATATGGAGCTTGGTATTGTGTATAATCCTTGCCTAACAAGAAAACCACTTGAGGAGGAGTTAACCCTGCTATAATTGTACATACTGAAAAGTAACGATAAAATCAGAGAAATTGTACAAGGTAGCAACGATCCTAGCAAAAGTTAGCACAAAATGGTCCAGCAAACTTTAGGCATCATACTTGCCAACATATCTACCAACTAGGTTTAAGAGCAGATAAGCCATGCAAATCTGAAAGATCTGAAGTAGAAAGTCTTACGTTAAACCATCATTATAGCATTTTCTGTTTTCATTAAACAAAAAAATCACTGGATTTTGGTAGAAAAAGATTGAATGTTCTATCATTCCAGGTCACCAAGTTGCTAATCGGTGTTGAAAATCCTAGCAAACCCTCAGGTAAGGGCATGCACATTTGTTCTTTCTTCAAGAACCCAAGTATGCTACTAGTTAACCTATCTAAAGTTCTAATTGCAAAGTCATAATTTGCCAAAAGACAGTAGTTATCTGAAGACATCAAGAAGCACCCAATTCAAAAATTGAGGAGTTAAAGATACATAGTAGCAGAAAAGTACACTTGGCAATTACATACAAAAAGTAAGTTGCTCAATCGAGGTGAAGGTGTCACAACCCAAGATATCAAAAATATATTGTGCCATAAGGTTGCAAATTCCAGACTAAGCCAGAGCAACTTTTCTACAGTCACCCTTTATCATATGGGCAAAATTTAGATGTATTGAAGCTGTGTTGTAAGCATTTGTCTACACATCTTTGAGAAGATCTCAAGACTTAGCAATGTGACTTCAGATAATTGAGAA
Source organism: Corymbia citriodora subsp. variegata (assembly GCA_014858505.1). NCBI lineage: Eukaryota > Viridiplantae > Streptophyta > Magnoliopsida > Myrtales > Myrtaceae > Corymbia > Corymbia citriodora. The sequence continues at coordinate 13,813,717 of CM026411.1, forward strand.
AGATATGTCATATAATATAGGTATTCCAAAAGCTTTTATATTCTTTTATAAAGAAACTTGCATGAAGTCCAAAATGCTTTTTCTTTTCTTTTCTTTTCTTTTCTTTTTTATGGCTTCTTAAGCATAAGTTGAGGCTATGGATCCTCATTTCAAACGTGAGCAAACTGGATTTGATGAAGGATTGACTTGTGCTAGATGTCTTGATTACATGCAACAAGAAGAAGAAGCAAAGTTGGACTAGTCTTTCAAGATGATATGGCCATGTAACAAAATTGTTAGATGTAAAGCCTCCAACAAAATCATCCAATAAAATGCATGTTGTGGTCAGATCTTCTTGCCTAATTATGTGGGTGGGTTTGTCTACGTTAAAGTAAATTTTGAATGATATAACACTAGCACATAAAATTTTACAATTAAGCTCAAGTGTTTAGAGAGAGACTTGTGGTATCATAAGAATTCTGTTGCTCTTGCATTACCTATATAGTGAGGCACATGCTATTTATATCCTGGAGGATAGCCATAACACACCTCCAGAATTTTGAGAAGGGTGGACTTATCCTTGAGAGGACCGTGTCTGCACCTCATATGTTCTTGTTTTCTAAATTTTCTATTTGCAATTCTCGAAATAGTCACAAGATACTACCACGGTGACTCAGCCAATTAGTAAACATATGCTAGAATAACCTGTGGAAAAGGAATGGTCTTATCCCCTTTATATCCATGTGAAGTTTAAATGAAGATCCATCACTATGATGTCAACCCACCATCGAACCATCTGTCCAATTTCAGGAACTGAACCCAAAAGGCATTACTACAGCTAGTGTAGAAGTAGTTTCAGTCCAATCTGATGCTAACTTAACATCTATCCGTGATTCACCACATGATGACTTGAGACCACTGAAGCACATACTGTTTGAGGTTCCGGTACAGGACATGCAGGCACAATAAAACTACAGGGCATTCATTTCCGCTTTCACATTTTCCGAATCCAGACCACTGAAGCTCCAATTCAACCATCACAAGCCATGCAAAATTGAAGTATACACTGTGATACCACATAACGCATTAGCTTTTATTTGAACAATACGAGAGGATTTCTTTCTCTTTCCCAAAGTTCCTCACGAGCCAAAAGAGACTGCACTAGAGCACGGAGCTTGCATAATGACAACAACATTATGCTCAATGCAAACATCGAAGTGGACCATCAAATTGCCCACTATCTATTTCGCCAGAATTACCCTACACTTCGAGAAAGCTCACTCCTTCAAGCACATTCCCCAAGTTCTTCCAAGAAGACAAGAAGATTTCCAATTCACATCTAGTGACTAGAAAGACGAGACTCACAGGTTCGAATTGGAAGATTGAGAGAGGATGGGCAAATGACAACATCCTTAATTACTGCATTAGCAAAACAAGAAACCCAGGGGACGGAACCTACCTGTGTCCATGAGATTCTCGAGCATACCCAGATCTCGATGTGCCGAAAGCAAGCAACTTTCGATGTCCGAAGCCTGAATCGAAATAAATTAGTATCGATCTCTCTCCACAAACAGTCCAAACCCTCGAATGGCCCCCCCTGCTTCTTCTCTATGGCAAAGCTGTAACGTGGAATTTACAGAGAGGGAAGTGGGAAATGGAAACAAATGGAAAAGGAGAGCTGAGGCAGTGGTATGGGACCCGTCTTTATGGTTGCAGATTTGTTGGGCTTTTGTTGGCTTAACTAATTAATTTAAAAAAGGAAAATTAGCAATAATCAAATCAGCAGCGGAATCAATGATAGTGATGCAAAATTGCAAGGGGGGACATATAATAATGTTTTGGGGAATGCTTAGACTAGAGAGAGAAAATAAAAGAAGTCTAGGCATCGAGCGATGTTCTCTGACGCAAGGGAAAGAGCGCAGAGCACTACCGCAGCTGGTTGTCAGCTAAAGTAAGTATAAAATTTTCAATCAGGGGCATAGCTAACATCGTTAAAATTTGTTATCTTTCTATTTTAAAAGTCAACTGAATTTATTGAAAGTTTTACCATCATTTATGGAAATTCCTAATGATATCACAAGTAAACGAAAATTACTAACCAACCACTAAAGTCTACTCTAGTGCCTATCAATTTTTATTGAAAATTACTAACACTGCAGCATGTCATGTGTAATGGCCAGCTGTGATTGGACTATCACGTCAACAGTTTCTGCCGAAAATTGACTAATTGACTACATTGGAGTTCCTCGTTACAATTCAAGACTAAATTGCCCTTCCCAAGTTTATGACTAATTGGGTAATTTTTTTCATTTCATTGCTACCTTCCTATGTTAAATGTTACAAAGAATGATGAAAGTTGCTCACATTTAGAAGATAATTACTAATTACATATAATGTCACTATTAAACCAAAAGATCTTAACATATATAATTTTAATTATACTCTTTATATTAAAAGCTACAAGCCATTAATCAATCACAAATCTTTAATGATTTAGGTTATTCATCCTTCTTTCATTTAATGAATTTTCTAGGATTATTCCCAAAATTGGGTAGCAATTTCAAAAGAACGATGATACTAATCACCCCTCTAAGATGTAAGAGATCAAGATATCCCTTGAACTAGGTTGTATACTGGCATGATTTTCTCCACCTCAACTTAGTATCAAAGTATCAATTCATATTTTTCTAACTTACTACTTTCAAATCTTATTGCGTAAGTAATTTTACCTTCATTTTAACATGTATGTCCTCCATGATGTCGAATGAAATTATCCATGGAAGCATTTGCCCCATGAAATGTAGATCATCACTCCCTCAAACTCGATGAATATCAACATGCTTTCAAGACCCCCTTAGACTGAATAAAATTTCATTATTGATTCAGTGCAACCAATATTTTTTTCTGAAAAATTGCTACTTAACAGGTTAAGCACAATGCCATCCATATCCTGATAAAATCAAAATGGATCCAATTAACCTCCGTGTGCCCTTTCGATTGTGCTAGTATTTCGTAGTTGCACATGTGTCATGCTAACTTTAATCGATATAGAAGAAGCAGAAAAAAGTCTTGTATGCGAAAAGAAGATTTGGGAACTTGTAGCAAAAGTCCTACCTAAGGCAAGAGTTTCAAAAGGAAAGCAATGCAAGAGAAGTACTCGGAACATCAGTAATATTTCAAAACATACAAATGTCGACACATGATACGTAATTTTTTGTTGTAGCAATTTTCTGAGTTGCTAGGAGGAAAGTCAATAAGTAGCTTCGTTTTTTTTATTATTTAAAACAGATAAAATGGAGTCTTCTCATTGTTGTTATCTACCAACCAAACTAGAAACAAACAAAATAAAGAGCAACGGTAGGAATCTTTAAGCCATCTGCTAAATTGATTTATCAAATAATGTTGCATTTTTTTTGAGTGATTTACTTATGTTGGTTAGTTCATTTAAGAGCCCAACAGATATCTGCGAAATCATTTTTGTATTTGCTATATTCAAGTTCTTTTGTTTCACATATATCGGAAAGAATCAGCAGTTAATGGAAATTCTTCAGGGAAAAATAGAATAGGAAAAAAAAATTATGAAAAAAATTCCTACTTGACAAATCATCAAGTAGGGGAGTTGTTTTGGGGACCCTCCCAGCTAATACGATCTACTAAGATATCGCACCAGAATTGGGAGGTGACTCCCGAGAAACGCTAGAAAAGTCGAATAATTAAACGTCATTTGCACTTATTAACTAATAAAAAAATAATTTAATAATGTTAAACTATACCTAATCAGAGATTTTCAACCTTAATGTCCTTTCTGTGGTTTTCGTCTTATTCGTCCTCTGCAGTGGTTATATAATATCGTGGAATGACTTCCATACACTAGGTTAAGCTTACTATTTCAGCACGATATAAAGAGGTCATTCATAATTTATCAAAAGATTCACATAGAATTATCGTCTTATGATCTGACCTTGAGGGATTGAATAGAGTGGGAGTGAAAATTTGAGACTCCATATATTTTGAGGCACAAGAGATCCCAATTCTTTTATCATTTGACCAAACTTCCTTCTCCCTCTCTCTCTCTCTTTTGAGATTTATCATTGAAGATACAATCGATGAACAAGTGCAAAAAGATTAGGAGCCCTCTAATAATCCCAGTGACGTTGCATTAGTAATGTGTAGTCTTGAATTTTAATTGAGAGTGTGTTTGTTTCATTGAAAATTTCATAATAAAGGAAAATATTTTTCAATGAAGTTTTTATTTGTTTAGTGATTTAAGAAAAATAATTCATGTCCATGAAAAATGTGTGGGAATTTCCTATAATATAGGTTTACATTAATTAATTAATTTTTTATTTTAAATAATCGGGTTAATGGATATTCCAATATATGTTAAATCATTAAGTGATTTTATTGAATCGGGTTCATATATTAATAAGGGGCCTAGTTGAACAGTAAAATGTAGGCAATTGTGTTTAATTGATATCTATAATGGAAAAGGCCAAGTTGACATATTATTTATTAGGGTTTGTTAGGTTCCCTCTCTAACTTATAAAAAGGTAAGTTGTACCTATCAGCTACTTAACCTCATCAAAAGCTGTTATATTGAAATGGGTCATAGAGAAGAAGATATGGTATTCCAATCGGTCTGATTTTTTTTCTTCAAGTGAAGTTATGATTCAAATAAATACGTTTTTAATTCCGCTGTGCATATCGGTTTTAGTGTTTTACATGCATATATAGGTCTGATTGTTCTTAATTAATTAGTTATTTATGTAGAGAATTTCTACATGTGATATCAAAGCAAATCATATATATTTGTAAAAACCTTTTTTTTTAACAAATCCGGTTATGGTGTTTACTGTATTTGTTCCTTTTGGTTTTGAGCTTCTCTCAGCTTGTGATTTATAAGTTCTTATGCGACTTCAATCAATCAAAGTATTTTTTCAAAACTTCTCGCTGTGTACACAATTCAGGGTCTCACAGACCATGCACTTACAAAGGAAGATGCAAAAACATATTTTTGATTCAGAGAACCTCAAACTATTAAAGAAAAGGAAAGAACTTTGCTTTTCTTTTGTTGATCATACTCCATCAATCGCCAAAGATTCTTCCAACCAAGACAAATGAAATCCAAAAATAAAAATTCGTGACAACAGTCAAAGAAAGTAAAGAGGTGTTTTGGCATCAGCAAGAAAAAAAAAATTGGTCGAGTCAAATCAAAGTAATTATTAAATAGGTAAAAATAATTCATTAAAATGAAAGAGATAAGCTATGATGATGTCGATGATTTGTTTGGTTTCTTGGATAATCACTGTTCTGCAATTTTCGAATCAATGATGGACCTCTCTATGCATATGTTTGGAAACGAGCTAGTGAATAAGTTTTTTAGTGTTTGATGTCTCCACAACATTCAAAGTTGACTTGAAGAGCTTTCCAACAAGCCATAGAACACCTTGATCCGGTGTTTGTTGCTATTCAAAATCATTGTCCAAAATTAGTTCAGTAATTTGTTATAATGTTCTGTTTAGTTATGATATACATGTTGTTTGCTTGTTGCACTCGTCAATTTTTTGCCAATTTATGTGTTGAGATCTAGAGGTCAAATCCCACATGAAAAATGTTCATATAGGTCTTAACTTTGGTATATAATTTTTTTAGATATTTTGGAGCATGACTAGTGGATGAAAACCTTCTGCACAAATCAATCGATTTTGAAACTTTAGAGTTTTTATTCTACATGTTCTCACCATATATAATTTGTATATTTTTATTGAGTATTGAGTGAGAATTTCAAATTTGAAATTCTAGAGGTTCATAATTTTGAAAGGGTTCTAAAAATGTCAACAACAAAAAAGTTGATTGAATTATGTATGTTAGAAATTGTTATATGGGTATCGTTATATGCATGTTTTAGAACATCTTGGTTGTATTAAACTGAGTTTTTTGGCTCAAAATTGAGAAAATCATATTTTCAGCCATGGATGTTTAAATACGAACTTTGAAGCTTGAATATAAATGATTTAGTTCAGTTTTCATTCAATTAATTCATCTTGGATTTTAATTGGATGCAAAATTATTTTAAATATACGTAAATTCACTTTATTAATTTTGTTGAACTCACCATCAAGGAAAGGGAAAGTCTAAGTCAGACTTTGTTAACCAAATTATATGGTTTCCTACTCCAAGTTATAGTCAATCTCTACAAGTATTATTTTTGGCAATATATAAATTATGCATGTCAGGGGATATTTTTCTTCTTATTCATTAAAGCACTGTGAAAGTTGAAGAGATCTCAAATCAAGCCGCTAGCCCCACGCGCATGGAATGGTGCATGGGGGCGTGTTTATAGTCCTTCGAGGCCTGTTTTGTTCCAAATTATTTTTTTTAATATTCCTAATTTTTATTTGGTATGGTTAATTTTAATTTTTGCCATATCTATATTTTATTTGGAATTATTTATTGTTATCCATATTTAATTCCATTAAAAAATAATTTTTGCCTATTTTTGCAATTTTTAATTTATGAAGCTTTATTATAGTATATGATGGATAGGATGACAGTATTCACTTTTCCTAATTTAGCATAAATTATACTCTCTCACTTTAGTTTAACTAGGTAATCTTAGGTGCTTAATTATAGAAATGGGCACATAAAATTGTGGCAAAAATTGTTGTTTGATAAATGCAACATGATATTAAGAAACACATGTTGTAAAGTGCTTCACATTATTTGATGAATTTTTGAGATAATTAAATTGAACATTATTTACAAATTGTCAAATTTTGTAAATGTTGAACTTCCTTATTGATAAAAATTTGTAAATACAATCACCTACCCAAAGGGGTTAATGTGTATATTAATTTGAAAATTACATAAAAATAAATTTTAAATGAAAAAGGTGGGGAGGTATGACTCAAAAGATTTATCTACTCAAGAAGAATTTTTTTTAAAAGTTATATGTAATTACTCTCTATATTGATATATTAGAGATGATTGATATGAATGTTTATTTACCCAAAGTGGATAAATTTTGAAAGTTATGTGCAATTCCCTCTATATTGAGATAATAAAGATATATAATTTAAAGAATTTATCTATTCAAATGGGATGGATCCTTCAAAATTATATGTAATTCTCCTTATTGTTTTGATATATTGATATCATGGAAATGCATAATTTAAAATATTTGTCTGCCTAAATGGGATCGATTTTGATAATATGTGTAATTCTTCTTGTTGTCGCTTTATAAACTTCATACTGTGGAAAATAATGGTGCATTGTACAGTTTGCCAAAATGGGAATTTATAATGTGCTAATTATCTTTGTTGAATTACTAATTGCTCATAATTGATCTTATTGCTTTATATATAACAAATAGTTACTTTTTCTATAAACAATAACAATGCCACTGTTAAAATATTAACTAGATCGAACTTCAAAAGTTGAAAACAATATTGGAATTGATATGGAACATATAGGTGTTGTTTTTGAATTTAGATTTTTGTTTTCAGCTTATTCTAAATACTATCTTTTATGTTTCTAGATTTAGAAGACACTTGATATCTCTTTTTCGCTTGACAAAACAAGATATTATTTTAGTTGTGCAAGAAAAAGAGTGGATTTGACTCATGATTCCAGAATTATTGAGAATTATGTTTTGTCTAATGGATTATATCAGTTATCTTTATCTCCTTATAGATCATATTATTTCTTCAATGTTGAGAATAATGTAGCTAAGAGATCTTTGATCAAAGAAAAATTTCCATTGCTATGGCATAAACAATTAAGGTATATCCTTAAAGACTATGGGTGTTTTAGATTCTTTTGATTTTTTTTTTTTAGTTTGTTTTTCGGATATATATATATATATATATTATGCAAACTAATAAAGCATCTATTTTTGATAATTTCATTGTTGAATTTATTGTAGTTATTACTATTTTCTCTTGTCGACTGAGAAATAAAAGTACAAAACAGTATCTTTAAATATATTCTAGTTTAAAGATGACTAAATATTACTAATGTTGAGTTGTGACATAATTGTGTAATTCGTATTGTTTAGAAATTGCACTAAGGCAATTTCATATTATTTAGAAATTGTGCTAATCAATTTTATGTTGTTGAGAAATTGTATTAAGGACTGATAAGGAATAATGTATATTTTTTATCACATGTTGACACTATTTCTTACTACATTATTAGGCCCATGATTCATGAAAATATAATATTTATTATATGTGATTATGGAAGATCATGTGTTGCGTATTTTCTTAACACATTGATCATCATGATCCTATACTGAGGTTATATAGGATTGGGTTGGTTTTAAGATGTTATTATTGGAATATTGTTTTCTTCAAAATTGTAGCCATATAAAATAAATTTTTAGTTATTAATTCGAGAATGTCGTTTTCAAAATAAAATCGTTTTAATAATATAGCCCAAGTGGGAGACTGTTGAAAATTTCCTATAATAATGGCTTACATTAATTAATTGATTTATTATTATAAATAATCAGGTTAATGTATATTTCAATATATATTATACCATTAAGTGATCTTATTGAATTTGATTTTGGCATCTATCAATAATAGGCTTAATTGAAAAACAAAGTGTAGGTAATTATATTTAACTAAAACTCATAATGAAAGAACCTAGTTGACACATTATTTATTAGGATTTGTTAGGTCCTATCTCTATCCTATAAAATGGTAGGTTATACCTATCAATCGTTTTAAAAGCTATTATGTTGAAATATGTCATAGAGAGGAAGATCTTGTATTCCAATAAATCGTTGATTACCATCAATCTGATCTATTTTTCTTCGAGTGAAGCTATGGTTCAAACATATACATTTTTAATTCTGTTGTGCATATCAATTTTGGTGTTTTACATTCATATATGTATCTAATTACTCTTGATTAATTAGTTGTTTATGTGGAGCATTTCTACAAAATGTTTTTCATAAATTGATTAGTTTTCCATCGTTAAAATACCAGAAAGTTGGAAAATGATTTTGCGAAAATAAACAATTTTCCTTTAAACAAACTGGTCCTGAGTTTTGGATTGATTTCGGATTGATTTCTACATGACAAAAGAAAAGAATCAAATCAGTGTAAAAATTGCAATTTTGAGTCATACAAAATAGCATAATGCTATACCTTAATGACAAACCAACTCACCTCAAGGATTGTCGAGATCAATTAAGACGAAATGTCAGAGACTCCAATTCGCGAAGCAATTCCCCAGTGCCATCCCATGAATACTAATGTGTGCAAATTTACTAGTTTCAGTGGGTCCAGGAGGCTAGTATGATCTAATGTGAAAGTTGAGGTATGTTCGAAGAGGCTGGAAATTCAAATTATTTGCATTGCCAAAAGAAAAAAAATATTATGTTATAAATTGGGCGACAAATTGCTCAATTTAGACCCGAGCACAAAATTCATAGATTTTAGGGAGATTGACACTTATAGTTTCTAAATTTCGGGTTAATGTGTGACGTCATTCTTAAATTTTTAATTTATGTGGTGTGGTTTCAAAATTATTTCTGAAGGTTTAATGTAGTTTATAAACTTTTAATTTGTTCAAAATTTTGTTGCTCAACTTTCTTTAACAGTATAAATAACATAAATTACATTATTACCCATATTTCCCATATTTTAGAATATCTGTTTTTCCATTTTAGTAGATTTTTACCATTTTTATCTTTATAATAAACAACTCTATTAAGGTAAAATTTAGTTTATGATCTCTATAGTAACAAAAGTTTAAGTCTTTTGTTGGGTTGATAATCCTGCTATTTTAAGTCTAAATGACATTACTATAACCATAGACACTCATATTTATGTTAATCATAAACTTGTTCGTAATTTTTTTTATAGTGATAAATTAAATCATAAACTTGGTCCTAACTTTTCTGTAAATTAAAGTTTTTTTATAAAAATAAGAAAAATATTTAGATTAGTATAAGTATGAATACACACACGTTAATATTGATTTTAGATGCTCTTATGAAAACACTTGAGCATAAAAAAAAACAGGATTTTCAACTCAATAAAAATCAAAATGAGGTTATACTAATTTATAACTAAGATCATAAGCTAAAATTTATCTAAATTAAAGTATCACAATATTAGATACAAAAAGGTAAGAAAAAGATTGCATAATTTTCATTGATTTAGGAAAAGGATTGAAACAAAGAAAACATATACTACATTAAATATTTAAAAATAATTTAAAAATTATATCAAGCCAATAAATATTTCAAGAATGACATTGCATTTTGTTCCAAAGTTTAGAGACATCAGCATCAACTTTCTTAATTTTAGGCATACCATTAGCATTTATGTGAGGACACACGATGCTATGATATTGAATCGGCATATAAAAATTTAAGGAATTGTGTTCAAGGTTCTTAGCATATTTATTAAATATCCAACATCACTAGATTATAGGGTTTATTTGCTTTTCTCAACTCTAATATGATATCAGAGTACTTATTAATAACATTGGTATGAAATAATAAGGCTCGGGAGACACAACCTAACCCAACAACAAGGGTTGTCAAATGAGAGAATAGAGACGTGTCCTATCCATAAGAGTAGAAATAATCATTATTTCATTATCCAACTGCACATTCATTTCTTTCATCATCAGTGGTATGCTATGCCGACACAATGGCCCAGAAAGGACAAATGCCAATGCAGATGAAATAACAAAAGAGTGATAAAAAAGTTGGGACCTTTTTTTCGCTTTTAGTATTCCTACTAATTCGAGTGACTCTATATAGCTTAATGCATTACAAGACCGTCATGGCCTTGGCGCTGAGGAGTTAAATCTCTTAAGGTGATTTATAAGAGAACTCTTTAAAGTATTTCTGAACTTTAGTCGATTGCTACTATGATATTTGAGCTTTGAAAAGTTAGAATTTGAGCTCGAAAGGTTTCAAGATAATTTTCCCATCATCAAAATAAAAACTTCAATCAAAAGACTTTGGAAGGGCAAAGCTGCTTTTCAAAAGTTTTACAAATATACCTCTCACCAAGTAAGAATAGGTCTGTGTAGAATTCGAAATGACATACTCCGGTTTGAAATTCTGGGCTCAATGCTTTTTCTTAGTAAGTAAAATAATATGGATGCATGACTAGTACATTTGTCTTATTTAGGTACTATCAAGAATTTCTCATATTTGTTGAGGTCGATCGATTTGAGTTTATAGATATTCAGTACCCTTGCAACGTACAATTCTATAACCACAACTCCATGGGTGTATTAGAAGTATAAATAGCCTCTTTAAATATAAGATAGCAAATGCCCCAACATAAATTGATTTGAGCTTCACTTAACTTCACCGCTTAATGGAATGCACGCACACACCCGGAACCCGACCAACTTTCGTACTGCCACTTGCCAGGTTTTGACTTCCTCGTGAGTGCCCTCGTAACGAGAAACACGTGCTCATAGTTGGCTGCGATTCTCGAAACTAACGTCAACTATGTTTAACCTGGTCTACCAAAACTTGTTTTCTTATTTTACGTTTTCTATATCATTCATTAATGAAATTTATCCTCTAATCTTCCCCCTTTTTTTGGATCCGCCGATTATCAAGAAAAATAAATAGTGGATCTGCCGTGCACGTCAAGTTCTCATTTTTTGGTTTTTCAAATCTTAGGATTCCCCACAATTAGCATGAATTTTGACGATATATTGAGTACATATTTTCGCTAAAAAAAGGAGAAAGACTAGGTTACCCTAACTAAATTGCACTTCGTGTTACTAAAGTCAACTAAAACTTGTAAAAGTTATGCGAAGAAAAGTATAATCAAATATTAAAATTTATAAATTGACTAGTACTGGGTTTTAAAAATTGGAAATCGGTTCCAACATGATAGATTTTGAGTACCTGGAAACACTCACTCCTAAGTCAAGTATATATCTAACAAGTTGGGCATACATAATATTTAATCTCCCGCTAGAGGGGAAATGTTAGGAATAGGAAATGGTATCATGGTAACTGCCTATATTGATTGTGTAAAAATTGTATAATCTTGGTTGTCCTTTCATTGTATCACTCAAAACATAGACTAAATGCATGTGTGCCTTTTCCATGACTTGTGCGGTTTTTTTCCCTAATTACTCCGCTCATTGTCACAAGCACCTTCAATTTGAGGGTTCAGAACAGTTTTGGAAAGTTTTCCAAATGCACACTTATTCGTTCTTTCCAAGTGAAGAATTTGGATTCTGCCCAGCGGAGTGGGGACGAGTCTTCCACTTCCACTTTCACTGACCATCCCAACATATTCGCAGGGTTGGTTCACAGGTGGCCATGCCCATCATGCCGTAGGCAGGTGAGCTCAATGATATTAACGCAAAGTAAATTATATACTGCCAGTCTTCGCTTTTTGAACATTTGAGTTTGATCACTATGTTAATCTTGAAGTCACTATACCTTTCCACCCTAATTCCCTAAAAAAATCTCAACTTTAGGTGCACTTCAAATTCTGTCCTAAACTTTTATCGAAAAATATATCACCAACTTTCACTTTAATCCCAAATCTATTTCAATTAACCCGTTGCATCCAAAAAATAATCTCTAGTTTCTTCAAAATTATCAACATTAGAGTCACTTAAAGGTTTGTCATCAAAACTCACATTTTCATCAACACCCCCAGGGTCAACAATCATCCCCTGATGTTGAGAATTTTGAGCAAACTAAGTACGATTTTAGAATAGAGGATTAACAGGGGTAAATCTAATACTAGAATGAAAATTGTTGAATTTTTTCAACCAAAAACAGTTCGGAACAGAATTAGGATTGGTCCTAACATATGAGGTTTTTTAATAAATAAAGCCATAAATTTCCTTCATTCTTAAAAGAGAAAACAGGAAATTGTGAGAGTTTTCCAAATCAATTTATCCGTAAACTTTCACATCTTTTGCCATAATAAAAGTTCGACTGTAATCAAATGGGCCGATATTATTTTGGGCTCACAGTGGTTACCCACAATGGCCGAAATGTTAATTTATGATGGTGTACATAGTTTTCATCACATCTCTGTCATCTCACTTTTCATGGGCCTTGGCCAGTGTTCGTTGACGCCAGAGGCGGATGACCTTGAGCCCCTGGGGAACTTTAACCTCGGGAAGGAGCTCTCCGAGGGGACCCCGAGTAGAGCCCGTTCGATATGTGATACTCGGGAAAAAACGTTGGACAATACAGGATCTCAATGCAGGAAGCAGTAAATCCACTAGTTTCTACAATAACAGAAGCCGAAAAGACCAAGAAGTGCAGACCATCGGTGCGCTAAACAAAACAGAGAAGTTGCTCACTGAAAATAACTATTGATCCTTACATGAAAAGAAGGAAATAAAATGTAACTTCAAGGTATTGAGGCAAGAGAAAACTGGAAAGGGAAGCAGCAAACACCATCTATGTCTGAGAATCCAGGACTATGGATATCATCACAAAAGTATTTGACCGCGAAAATTTAAAGTGGATACTACGCCAAAGGACTGCGCAAACAAAAAGAAGCATCTCAGGTATCAAAAGGTAAAACTGGTCACCTGCTCTAAATTATTCTCTCATGCAGAAAATAGGAAATAGACTTAGCCTGAGCTCCCGCTGAGCAATTCCACGAGAATACTTTTCTTCATTTTGGAGAACCCTTTGACCCCCCGAGATTTAGCTAGAGCCCTCAGCTCTGGTAGCTTCAGCGCATTCAAGTCTGTTTCATCAACCAGCCTTTGCTGATCCATATTTTCATTCTCATCAGCTTCATCAGCATCTGAAGATTCTACATCCAGCCTTTCATCAGAAACACCTCCATCCGAAATTACAGTTTCCGCTTCTGGCTCAAGTTCAAGCTCAGGCTCAGGATCCACTGCTGGCTCATATAAAGGCTCGGGAAGTTTCTCAACATGGTCCTTGTTCTTTCTTCCACTTAAGTTGGCAACTGATGAAGAGTCATCGCTGTCATCACCAAAGTTAATAGACTGGTACTTGACTCGTGGAATTGGAGACTGGCGTCGAAACTTTGAAGCTGGCCTGCTTAAAGAAGCATTAGAATCGTGAGATTCGTCTGTTAGAATGCTATTTGAATCAAAGAAGCTTGAGCCTTTCTCTTCATTGGATGAAACTTTTTGTTCTGGCTGCTCCAAAGTGAGGTCTCTGCTACCATTACTAAAGCCTTTTCTTTTAGACTGTTCTACTGAATGCTTTCGTAATAACTTAAGGAGAGAATCCACAGTTTCACTTTCTTTGCCTTGCCCTTTTGTAGCTTCATTTTTCTTTTCCTCTTTCTGGGCTGCTCTCTCTCGAAGCTGAGCCTGGATCTTCCTGAAAAGTTCAACAATCTCCTTCTCTCTTGGCCCTGGCACTGCAGTGGCTTGAGATCTGGGAGAACTAGAAAGGGATAGCAGCGGACCATTCTTTGAAGACAACATCTCAGAGTCATCGAGGTTGTCAAAGCTATCCCTTTCTTCCGTTTGCCTATTCCGTCCACGAGAGAAACCATGCCTATTTTGCCTTGAGAAGTCAGGGTTTCTCTTCTGACCACTATTACTTGCTTTGCACAGGAAAGATTCTCTATTAGAACCGCACTTTAAAGATGTCAATTTGATTTGAAAATGGCCTCTGGAGACAGCAAAGGAAGAACACGGTGATACACTGACTACTCTTCCAGAAAATCCGGAACAAGGAAGACATTTTCCGTCAAAAGATACATAACCTGCAGATAAGTATAAAATGGACATGGGTGATGGATGATGATAATATGTAACATACAAATATTCATATCCATCAACAAAATAACATTCACATAAGATGTCGGCAATCACGTGTCCTGACCCCCCCCCCT
>CM026411.1:13829205-13989690 GCA_014858505.1 Corymbia citriodora subsp. variegata
GATCTTCCCCCAAAAAAAACCCCCCACCCCACAATTCACTGCACTAAAACCACTTGTATTGGGAAGAGTCATTTCTTGAACTCTTCTTTAAATCATAAAAATAAAGTATTGGTGAAGCATAACAGGGTCTTAATGACTTCTACACCAGCAATTCAAGAGCTACCTCATGGATATAAAGGAAAAGAGAAATGAAACTAATATCTCACATGTAAAAACAATACAGTGCTGTTGTATAACCATTAGTTTTAATGCTAATTGAAGACACTGTCTGAATTTTTTCTAACAGTACAGATGCAGACTTTCAGTTTAGCAACCCTATAAATTGAACTAAATGGCTTTCAGCAACAGATTTCCTAGAGTCTATCGAACGTATTCACATAAATGAAGATGTATAGTAAGTGGTCATTGCTATGTTTATGTTTATGTCATTGGATAAACATGGAATTAGAAAACTCGAAAAGCATAGCAAAGTAATTTTCTAGTATGATAATTGGTTCCTCATTATCCAGCTATAACTTATTTGTGATGCCACTTTCAAGATTTTGTTTCTATAAGCTTGGATTTTTTGCAATAAAACTACACAGTAGCAGCTGAGGAACAAGCCTTCCTTAGCTCACTAAATGCCTCCTCCAAATTCTACTATGCACGCTTCATGTTACATTAACACACTCATTTCTTAGAACAACAAGTGCACCCAG
The DNA here is from genome assembly GCA_014858505.1 of Corymbia citriodora subsp. variegata. Taxonomy (NCBI): domain Eukaryota; kingdom Viridiplantae; phylum Streptophyta; class Magnoliopsida; order Myrtales; family Myrtaceae; genus Corymbia; species Corymbia citriodora. The sequence goes on from CM026411.1 coordinate 13,829,904, forward strand.
GAGCGCACACCTCTATGCAGATTCAAGTGTGCCCAAGGTTATGTGAACAGTTCTAGTCACAAAGAACTAAATTAACCACCAAGCATTCCAACATGTTAGAAACTAACTCTGCATCAACATAAACAAATGATGTACAAACGCATAATTTCATGCCATTTCAACCAGCCAGTCTAGAAGTGCGCATTCACAGAGTAATTTCAACAAACAGATCATCTGCGACCGCAAAAGTCCCAGAAGCCGATAATCTTTTTGCATCCTACAGTTTGCCATTGCCAGAGACATGGATGCCGAGGGACTCAATATACAAGCATACACAAAAAAGGAAGAAAAAAATAGTTTTGCAATCAGAAGTTCAAGCCATTCAATCTTTCAGGACATCCACAACGCTTTGGTATTGGAAAATCGCACGAACATCTTTCCGACCCCTCTAATTTGAGAGACAGAAACGTCACCAATGCTCACAAAACAAGCCCAAAATACGCGAAAAGCACAACAGGGGAACAATTACCTCTCACAAGCAGCACAAACAAGTACGTCAGACATACGCGCTTACAAAGATTCAATGTTCAGTCGTGAATACCTATCCAATAAAACACAGCCGCAAAAAAAGCAAAACGAAAAGATAAAGGCAAAAAAATAAAAAAAAGGGCGAAATATTTCAAGGAGGCAACAACAAACATTAACATCCTCTCGATTTCTCCATCAATTTCTTCTGAAACCCAAACGAAGTTAGAGCTGTCGGAGAAGGAAGAAAGAGAGAAATCACCTGAAACGTTCCGACCGAGGTGCACAGAGGATGACATTGCGTTCGCCGCTGCAGGAAGTATCGGGGCGGTTTAGCTGGGGTTTTGCATTTCACAAGGCAGCGTCTTTTTTCGATTTTGTAGAGCAAATATGAAGCATGTAATATGGTCTCGTTGATAATGGAGGTTTTCCGCTCATTTTATATGACCCCCAAATAGAGAAAGAAGTACCGGGCCAAGGCTTTGCCCGTGCTCGAAAGCATTTTTCTCCAGAAAAAAAAAACTAAGTAATTTTGTTTGAAAATATTACAAATAACATGAAAATTAATGAAAAACATATTTCATTAAATCATATTGCAATGCAACTACATCTTCGATTAAATTGAAAGAAATTACACTTGTTAAACCTTAGGAATGATTGCACCTAAATAACCGTATCCCTTATCATAATTTGGATGATACAATGTTGTCATTACCCTCTTGTTCAAGTTATTTATGTTCTTGTAGAGTCGATTCTTACAAAAATCAATCATTGTCCTGTAATGGTCATTTCTTCTTCTTTTTTCCTCAAATAGGTTTAGTGCTATTATCTTCCAAGATTTGTTGGCTTGTAGAGCATGGAGTTTGCAAGCACCATGGACGCCAGAGAAGTGAGCATGTCCTGATCCATCATTAAGAGAATCATAAAAGTGCTAACTTGCCTTTTCCACTATTTAGCACGTCAACATCACCAACTCAACCAAAGTACTTGGAGTAGCCTGTTCTAAAGTGTATTTCCAACTCATTGGTAGATATAAATGAAGGCCTAGCGAAATGTAGTAAGGTGTTTTTCTTCTTACAAAGCAAAGTACACACAGGTTTGTGGGCATTGCTATACAAGGGTGCACTCTCAATTCGTGGTGGGGAACTGGTTGTATTGAATTGATCGATATATGTGGTATACATATTTCGGAGCCAACTCATTACCATTGTGCATTGCACTTGGGCCTCCTCACCCAATCCCAAATTTTTGTAGAATAGAGCAAGAAGTTTCGTGTAATGCTCTCGATTCGGGCCTCATGAGAATTGGCCAAAAGATCCTAAATGGGTCAACTATGGGCCGTTGGCTATGGGTTGATTGGTTTTATTGAAAAGGAATCATGGATCGATCATGGTCCGACCAGCTGACTAGTCATGAATCGGTCAAGGTGTCGGTCGTGAATTGTCTACCAACTACACTGATGGAATCGAATCATTAGCTTATAAGATGACTATTAGATCACGAGAATTGGTCATAAGATGATTTTGGATCGGTGGATGGCCATGGGTTGATTCGATCAGTCATAGTGCTCGGCCGCAAGTGATTCCGCCTGACTATGCACCAATACACAAACGATCCGACTTGATTAAATGCGATCGTCTTCCAACTAAAAATGCATCATTCCCTATTTAATTCTTAGTGATTGGAAAGGAATCTCAAATTGGTGATATCCGATCGTGGATCGATGATGCACTGGCCATGAACCATACAAATGAATCGGGCGCCGATTAGAATGAGCCCCAAGATGGACCCGTTCCGTTACTAATTATAAGGTCCATGAGTACATTGACTTAGTGCTAGACCATTGGTAGCTTTAGGATTGGCATTGAACTAACTGAAGAACAAAGGACCGAAACAAGAGGAAAGATCATGGCAGGCCCGATCGTAGGCCCAAGGACCAGCTTGAAGGCTAGTCTTAGACTTGACTAGGGCTGATTGTGCCACCCCTAAGGTTGGCCATTGAGCCGACCAGAGGGCTGACCCCCCTCATGGTCGAGCAACTGCCCAAAGGGACGATTTGGTCGAGTTAAGGAGCGCAATGCTCGAATTTCGGACACGCATGATTCAAATTTTAAGGGTGCACCAAGTAATCCCTTTCCGACCCCACAACCAACTTAGACAATAGATTTTTCTGGACTGCCTTCTTAAGGAAGAAAATGACAAAATGATAGAAGGCTTTAGAACACCCCCTAATTTAATGAAGGGGATAAGGTGTTTTCAACTTTTCAAAGGCCATGATTATGGTCAAAACTATCTTTGACGGCTATGATAGGGACAGCACACACATGACCCAATCGGAATGCAACACTCGAACATTTCATCACGAGCCTATGGAATCTTAGATGCCGAGTTGGCAAATTAGACACCTTCATTTTTAAACTTCAATAAATGCTCATAAATGTGGAATCCAAATGGTTTGATAAGAGAGCGAAAGGCGGGCTATCGTTAATGATGTCTATACACTAGACCGCCAAGTAAAACCTTGTAGCTGTACCAACTCTTCCTTTAGGCACAATAATTGGCCAAGTAGACTTGCTACTTAAGAACTATAGGTAGGCCACTTCGAGAATTTATAATGGACCACTTGAATCGGTAATGATAACACCAAGGAGTATAAATAGGAGTACCTCTCCTCATTTATCACCCTTGCCATTCACTCCCTCATTCCTCTCTCCTCTCGGACTATCACGCCCCCTTTACTCGTAGGTTGAGTTGCGGGTTATTTTGTGACATCTCAGGTTTTGTCGTCGTCTTGAATTCATTTGTCTCATATTTATACGCAAGTGGAATACGCGAACAGGTAATCCCCGACACAACCAACATGGGAACATGAGATACAACATCACAACATACTTTATATTTTACATAAGTGGTGAAAAGTACATAGCTATTTCCGACCACATATGTTTTCATAAAAAATGGGTCATTTTACATACATCAAAAGCCAGGGTATCCCTAACTCCGCTACGGAGGTAGTAACCAAAATTGAGAACCCTATTGTACTTGGAGCTGATACATAAGTATTTAGTCTAATTCCTTCGACGAATCATCATTATCGTCATCATTATTGGGATTATTATAATCTCGAAGAGGTCTAACCCAAGCACCCTCGTACCACCTATACCAAGCTTCAAAATACATTGGGACTAGCTTGTCTAGCCCCTTTTTGACCCAAATTGTGGATGTGAGTTTCTAATAAGTTATTTTAGTATCTACATCTATGATGTCCATGTAAGATGCATCAATTTTCACAGGACACTCAAAGTGCCATATTTCTAAGTACCTATAAGAAGACAAGGGTCAGTACTTAGAATACTCAGTAAGTGTCACGACCTCCTTCCAAGGTCAGAGCCACGGGTTATTTTTGTGACATCCTAGGCTTGTCGCCAATCCGATTCGTTTTATCTTGTTTATATGCACATGCGGAAGCGTAAACACAACAACAATCTCGACAAACATCATTGGAAGAGCATGTGATGTAAGCATATAACACACTATTATTTTTATTAGTAGCTCATGTACAAATTATCTTTCATATTTTACATGATGTAAGAGGTCAGGGTATTCCTATCTTCGCTACAGTTGTGGCTTTCAAAATTAGGAACCCTTCCATTACCAGCCGGTATTACTAATTAGAGTTTATCCCGTTAGACGTTAACCCTCCATTTGGGTTTATCGGTCCTCTAAAGTCATGAATGGGTCCGATAAATTCACTGCCTGACCAGATGTACCAAGTCTCGTAACGGTGATGGACCAACTTGACTCATCTCTCATCAACCAATACAGTAGAGGTGCATCTTTGGTATATTACTCTCGCTTCAACATATATTACGTCTATAGTCGATCCTTCTATTCTTAGCGGTAGACTAAAATGTACAGGAGGAGGATTAGCCATGCTTATAAATTTGTAAAGGTAAATGGGTGAGTTTTGGGAAAACTTTGTAAGTAAAACCCCTACTCTCGGCTAGTGAGACATCTCTTCATCAAAGACTAGCCAGAACAACTCATGCAAACGGTGTCGAGGGCAGATTAATTGCAACTCACATATAATGGCATGACTAATACGAGGGTTTCACTTACTCATTTGTCGACTAACACATTAGTACTTACAATTCAATTTTGAGCATAATCGAATGGCAGTTCATGTGCTTGTTTATACGAAGTCATAGGTTCGAACCAATCTTTATCTAACTAGTGAGAAATTGTGTACGTTGTAGTCATCTTGTGCATTTTCCTAGGTTTCGGTGTTGTTGCTTTTGTTTTTAGGCACTAATCTATGGTAATTTTTTTGCGAATATTTGAAGTTATGGATCACCTTATTCGAGATCCAAAGGGGCATTGGGGTGCTCCTTGTTTTAGCTTGAAATGAGACATGGATACAAAATTTTGTTGTGTTTCATGCAACTGATAAATTACAAAGACCCATCCATCTTAGATACTACTCTAGAATATAGTCTACTTGATCAGTTCAATCTAGAAAATTTTATGTGAAAGGTGGAGTGTCCATTAAACTTATGAAACATCATTAATACTCTTAATAGCTTTGTGATATATGTCCCAAATATATCATCCTCTACAATATCTTACATGAAGAAGACAAATGTTTAGTGGAAGAGTATTGATGTTAGAATTAGTGCTTTGTATATGTGTGAGTGATTGTGTTCTAAAAATGTTTGTTTTGTATTTCATTAGGATGGGACTTTGAAGAATTATCTCTATTTTAAAGTCATTGACTCACTAATATGTGTGTGTAAAGTTATCGGATGGTTAAATCAGAGATAATTCTTTACTCATACTATGTAAAACATATTTTGCTTTCTTAAGTAACGAAGTCCTACATTAATTTCTTTTTGTTTATTTGGTTGCATCATCTTGTACATACAATGAGTGATGGAAAAAGCTTTTGAGTTTGTTGTAGGGATGTGTTTTTTTTCAAATGAACTAGAAACATATCATAAATATGTGACCTATGACAAAGGATATGGAGCGAGGAAAGGTAATATGGTTAAAAATAGAAAAGGAGAAATAACCTGTAGGACTTTTTTGTGTGATTGTGAAGGGCTTTCTATCAACTCATCTGATCAAGAAAAGAAGTATAAGAGATTTGAAGTTTGATGTGGTTATCTTGCTCATATTGAATTTAAGGTTGATAATGGTGTCTATGAAATCATAGAGATGTTTCTTAATGTGTATTGGAAGATCAAAAGCATTTCGTTAGATGTGCAAAATGATATTTGATACTTATAAAGGTATTTTAGTTGACATCATTAAAGTAGGCATTAGGGGATATGACATATAAATTCTTAGTAAACGAAGCAAGAGGAAGAAAATTGGGTTTCATCCTTCATGATTATCAAAAAAAATTTGTAGATGGAAAGAATTAAGAGTATAGGAGGGAGAGATTGTCAAAGTCTTTTGAATCATATTCATTGGATGCAAATGCAAAACTTAATGTTTTTCTATTCTGAAAAGGTAGATCAATATGGTAGATTGCCAAAAAAATTTTAGAGATATTTTGTCCAAATTTGATTACAATCATTTTGGTCATATGTTGGTGTTTGATATTACTTATCATACCAATAAATATAGGGAAAATGCCATAAAAAACCCCAAACTATGCTACTTGAAATAATTTTACCCTGAACTTTTTTTGTGCTATTAAAAACCCCGAACTATGTTACTTTGGACAATTTTACCTTGAACTTTTTTTGTGCCAACTTTGGACAATTTTGCCATAATTTTTTTTTTGTGTCACCAAAAACTTCAAATTATGATACTTTGAATAATTTTACCCTGAACTTTTTATTGAGCCACAAAAAACCCTAAACTATACCACTTATGGCACATTTACCCCAAACTCTTTAACTAAATAGCATTTTCATTTTTTTACTTTTTTTCTTTTTTCCTCGGGGGCAACCCTCGCCCGACGCCAAGGAGGATTACCCTCGTTGGATCCAGCGGGGGCGTCCCTCGCCTGGCCCGACTCAGGCAAGGGACACCCTCACCCGCCCTCATCAATTTCCCTCTACCAACCATGGCAAAGGGAAGAGGAAGGAAAAATTTTAAAAGAAGAAAATGCTCTTTAGTTAAAAATTTTGATGTAAATGTATCCCAAGTGGCATAATTTAGGATTTTTTGTGGCACAAAAAAAGTTCAAAGTAAAATTATCCTAAGTAGCATAGTTTGGGGTTTTTGGTGACACAAAAAAAGTTTACGGTAAAATTGCCTCAAGTGGCATGATTTGGGGTTTTTGATGGCATGAAAAAAGGTTCAGGGTAAAATTGTCCCAAGTGTCATAATTTGAGATTTTTTATGGCATTTTCCCATAAATATAACATGATATATGCACCTTTAATTAGGGTTAATAACCACTATAAGAATATTCTGTTGGCTGTGCCTTTTTGTTGGACGAGCGCAAGATTACAAAATCATTTATTTGATTATTTGAGGTATTTTTGAAATTTATGGGAAATAAAGCTTCAAAAATCATGTTTATTGATCGAGACCAAGTCATGGCAAAAAAACCATTAAAATGATGTTTCCAAATATACAATACCATTGATGCACTTAGCACATTGGGAAAAATGACAATCAAACAATCCACATCGTTACCACAAATCCAATTTTAAGGATAAATATTTCTTAATGCTTATTATAGAGGCAAATCAGAGGACAAATTTGAATCTACTTGGAGAAAAATGGAAGAGGAGTGGGGTATTTAGAGTAAGAATTGTCTTTGAAGATTATACACACTTTGAAATAAATGGACTTCAACTTTTAGTCCCGATACTTTTTCATGTGGTATTAGATCAAGTTAAAGGAGTGAGAACACCATTAATGTCTTTTAACATATGTTGACAAAGATATGGACCCTTATAGAATTTGTCCACCACTATAAAGAACAACTAGAGCATATGAGAGAAATTAAAAGTCAAGATTATTACAGTTATCATGGGGAGTCTAAATTGTAAGTTTTGAATAATGGGTTTTGACACATGTTGCTTCAATGTATACTTATACAATTTTTTAAAGGTTTAATGAAGAATTTTTGAAACACTCTTTGGACATATTTCAAGTACTACATTCGATGAATTGGTTTATTTATATACTCTCAAGTTTATAGGGACTCAACGCGAACATGTTGTCAGATTTGACCTTGCAAATTTTCTAGCTTTGTGTGTATGCAAGTTATTTGAACCAAAAAGGATGGTTGTGTCGCAATGTTTTGCGTGTGCTGAATGAGAACATATCGATGATTATGAGTATTTTATCTTCTTATATTTTGAAAAGATGGATTAAGGGTACCAAAGAAGATATTGTGACTAATGAATATTATCAAATGTCACCAAGTCCATTTGAAAATGAATTTTTGAATTGATAAGTTTAGAAGCCGAATATGTAAATATTATTAGAATAATAAGGAAGATCATTGAAAAAGCGGAAGTTGAAATTTCATCATACAAATCAAGTATGTGATCAATGATGACGATAACGAGGCTTTTTTGTGTGATCAAAATTGGCTCGAGTAACTGAATCAACAGATTATTAAAAATGCTTATAACTAAGTTGGCATAAATAGGGAATGTTTGGTAAGATTATGCATAGTAACGCTCCTAGGAACACTTATTTCTGTTCTTTTGTTCTCGGGAGCAAATTTTTTGTTCTCGGGAACAGAAATGCATTTGGTAAATTTTTTATTCCTAGGAACATATTTGTTCCCCGAAACAGATTTGGAGTAGAAATCAAAAACAAGAAAAAGTTATTTCTTGTTCCCGGGAACAAAAACAAGAAACAACAAAAAAACAACTTTTGAGGGGAGGCCATTCTCTCATTTCCACTCCTCTATGGTCATGTTGGTCTTCTTCTCCAAAGACAGACTCCCTTGCCGACTGAAGCTGCAATCTTGAAGCTCTGAAGCTTGTTGCTCCTCGCCGACTCAAGTTGTTTGTTCGAGGTAAGTACCATCTTCCTTTACTCGCGATTTGGGTAAGGGCTCGCTTGATCGGCGCTCGCTCGAGCGCCGATTTAGGGTTTCATAGATTTGGAACTTGCTAACTTGCTTGCTTGCTCGCACTCGAGCTCGCTGAAGCTAGAGCTCGCTCGAGCTAGTGTCCAGCGAATCTTCTCGTTGGAACTAGCGAGTCCAGCGAGCAGAGTCGTTGGCTGCTGGAGTAGAGTCACTCGCTGGAGCAAAGTCGCTCGCTGGTTGTAGTTCGCTGGAGCAAAGTCACTGGCTGCAACCAGCAACTCCAACAACCAGCAAGCAGAGTCGCTTGCTGGAACTAACGAGCAGGGTCACTCAAGCTGGTGTCCAGCGAATGTTATAGTAATACAACATTATTTACTTTAAGTATTCTCCTAGTGACATGCATTTCTCATTTCATATTGTGGTGGCTGATTGTGTAAATGGCAGGAGAAAGAAACTATATACACTCTATGGATGTGTCATTTTAGATTTTGCATTGTTCCCTATTTTCTTGTCTTGTTATCTGCCATGGGAATTAGGGTCGATCATATACATATTTTACTGAAATTTTTTTGAAATGTGGCACGTTGAATGAGAAATTATATCTGCTCAATTCAGTGTGTCAGTTCTGGCAAGTATTTAGGTACTCTATTACTTGATCGACTGAAACAAATGAAGCACAAGTTGTCTATATATGAAGCAGTGTTTATACATGGAATACATAGAATTTCATGTGGTAAAGAGTATTAAGTACTGTATGGACAGCAGCTTCAGAGGCAAAAATATTTGGTAATGACAGAAGTGACATTCTCTTATTCTCAAGAACATAGGAGCCAAAAATCAGAACATATAAACTCTCTGCCAACACAATGAATCTTGCTGGAATAGGCTATAGAACAAAAGGCCTATCAATAAAAGAGCTAGATTTGTTGTTTAACTTGTAGAATGTTATGGCAATAACAATGACAAGTAAAACTAGCAATTGCTCTTATTCATCTTTCTTTTCCTCTTGAACATTTCAAATAGCTAATATAAAGTGAGCAGCATGTTTTTGTATTACTATAAAAATCTGCTCGCATGTTTTTGTATTACCAGTAATTGCTAGTGCTCTAGTGAGTTCCAACGAGCGCGGCGGCATGAGGGGCTCGCGCTCGCCCCCTTCCTCAGCCTTCGCTTCGCACACCCTCCTCCGCCCCTTTGCATGCTCGCTCGAGCTTGTCGAAGCACCAGCAAATTTGCTCTGGTTTTTTACTTCCCATATTATGATCATGTTGTTGAATCTGCTCTATGGACTTATGGTGTTCCTAAATGATATGGTGTTGCATGACTTACTCAAGATTAAGAAAAAAATGGCTTTATATGTCAATATATTTTTGTTTAGCCTACATATGAATGCTTGTATGTCATTGGGTAGTGCCACAACTCTTTTTCACTTCTGTGCTATAGATTTCAACTACTGAAGGTTTTTCTTCCTTAAGTTTAGATTTATTTGGAAATGACTTGATATTTTATTTAAATTTTTAGGCCTACGTTGCACCTCTTCTTGCCAGGTCCAATTTGCTAATCTCGAGGGATATAGAGTGGGCTAACTTTGTATTCGGCTTTAAGCAGGTTCTTTCTTCAATTCGATCTCCTTTCCCCTTACCCTAGCCTTATTTGACTTGGACCAATTATAATAGAGTGGTTAATTGCATGTTATTCACTTAGTAATGGTTGTGTGTATTGCTTGTAATTCCTATATGATTATATTATTGACTTGAGGCATAATTTATATGATACTTACTGGTCAAGGTTAAATGTCCCAGAAAGAGATATTCAGTGCAAAATGGACCGAACCTTTAACCAACATATTTGTAAGTTTGTTGGTAGAGGAGGTTAAAATGGGAAATCGCACATTTTCTACTTACAACAAAGCAGTATGGAATAATATACGGAATGAATTCAATAAACAGATATGATTCCAATATACCCAAACACAGCTGAGGAACAAGGTGAACAAACCGAGAAAACAGTATGGTAGTTTTAATAAACTTCTTTCACAATCCGAATTTGGCTGGGATAATGTGAATAACACAGTTGTTGTCGACGATCCAAGTGTTTGGGATTTTCACATCAAGGTATCATTTAACTTCTAATCATTTTGATATCATTGTAGATGTAATTTCTTAAATGTTTGATTATATTGCTAACATATATCATTATTGGGAAAATTGCAGGATAATATTAAGTGGACAAAATTCAAGAATGATGGATTTCCTCAGTATGTCGACTTGTGTATTGTATTTGATGGTACATATGCTACTGGAAATCATGCCATAGGAAATAGGGGTGATCATGGTCCGGGTTGGGCCGGGCCACCCCGTAACCTTAGGACCAACCCGCACAGTGTTGGTCCTCAAATTTTAGGACCGAGGACCGACCCTATTGAGCTTAGGACCAAGGACCGGACCGACACAATGGGTTCGGTTCGGTTCTAGGGTTAACCTGGGACCGACTAATAAATTTTTTTTGTTTCATTTTTTGCATTCCCTAAAAAGGCAAATATTTAAAAAATCCACCAAAAACGACAAACCTCAGCCCCGACACCCCTGCTGGCCGAAAATGACTCCGCAAAAACGCTTCCCCCCACGTCGACTTGATCAAAGAATGAGGCAGCCACGGCTATAGACATAGCAGCCACGTCGAGGACGGATATTCCCAACAAAATTTTTCAGATCTAGTCTAAGCATTAAATCAAACATCTAATGTGCACTATGGAAAAGAGCGATTGTCGGTTCAACCGGACTTGAACTCGAGACTAGACTCTCGACAAAGCAAACCAGAACACAGCAAAGCTCAATGGGGAACCAGCAGGGCCGAAGCTCGCGCGAACTGGTCAGCCGCGAGCTTCGGCCCGACGCCTTGCAAAAACAAGGTATTTGGGTAGAAAGAAGAGAAACCAACCTCGGCTCGGGTCGCGACGAAGTGAGAACAGCGGCTGCTGTTGAAGGTTTGGATGGCAGCAGGTCATCGAAGTAGCAGGTCCTGGTCGGGGCAGCAGCGAGTGGCGGAGGGGAACAGGAGCAGCTCGTCTTTGGGAGGCCTGGATACGGCGTCAAGGACAGCGAGCAGCAAGGATAGTGTCAAGGGCAACGGCAGCGGCTCCTCGTAGCAGCAGCTCGTCGAGATAGCGTTGGACGCGATGTGGCTAGAGTTGCAAGCGCCAGAGGGTTGCTCGAAGAAGACCAACACCCTCTTCTTCTCTGCTTTTTTTCCTTGCGTCAAGCCATGAAGCCAGAGGAGGTCTCAGTAGTCTCACTTTTCCTCTCCACGTTTTTCCGAGAAAATCCCGCAAAACTCTCCCCCTCAAGCTCCTCTTTCTCTTCTGTTTTTTTTTTCCCGTTTGTTCCCCCTCTCTCCTCTGCTTTGCCAACCTAACCCACCTCCCCTCCCCCAATTTTCTGCAGCCTCTGCTCTGATCCCTCTGCTTCTGATGTGCAGTTCAGGTTTTTAGTCTTCTTCTGCAGGTGATGTGATGTTCTACGCGGGAGAAAGAAGGGAGGAAGAAGAAAATGGAGCGGACCGAGCTGAGAATAAAGAAAAAAGGAAAAATGAGCTATGCCCATGCGAAAAAAATATTTTAGATATATATATATATCGGGTTGGTCCGGGTTGGACCGACCCTAAACTCTCAAGACCGAGGACCAACCTGCATAGTGCTAGTCCCGGAATTTCAGGACCAAGGACCAACCCAGTCCTTATGAGAACCGGACCGGGACCAGCAGGGTTGGGCCGGTCTAGGGTCGGTCCTGGACCGATGCTCACCCCTAATGGGAAATGTCGAAAACTTGATAGTATCAATAGAAGATGACAATGGTGGTGGCAATGCAGACAGTAAGCCGGAGGACTTAAGTGAACACCCTTTTGATGATGGGGTTTTTACACCCGACAATACAACAACTTCAGTTCATGAAAAATACAAATTAGATAGGATTCCAAATACCAAGAGGAGAAAAAGCAGTACATCTTTTGGTCTTGTTGACACTTGCAAAGTTATACAAGAGCTTCTCCAAGTTAAGACGAGTTAATCTATAAGTGATTTTGCCACCTCACAAGCCATACCACCACCCATGGACCCTTTCTCCATATCTGCTGTGATTGACATTCTTGTTAGTATGTATGAGTTGGAGCAAGATTTGTATAACAAAGCAGTGGAACGAGCATGTGTTAGTGTCGCATGAAGGGAGGCTTTTATTAAATCCCCAGCTGAAAGAAATATGGACTTCTTCAATTTCTTCAATGGATGTTGAGATTGCATTGTGAATTTTGTGGGGTTTTATTTGATTGTATGACTTATGTTATTGGTTTATATATGGTTTTTAGAGATATTGATATTAAGAATCTTGTACTTTAATGGTGCCATGGGTACGTGGATTGTTGAGATTTTTATTTTTGGTGTGTTTTTAGTCATAACTTATGTTATTGCTTATTATATAAATATTATATATATTTTTACAAATATCTATATTGATGTTCATGTATTTATGTGATGATATAGGTACTATGGAAGGGAGATCAAGTAGTGTGTCTAATAGGCAAGTAGATCCAGTTGAACCATTCTTGGATGATGATGACATTAACATATTGATAGCATGGTTGTCTATTGTTGCGATAGACATGTCCATGCATACAAAAAAACCTATTAGGGACAGCAAATTATCAAGACTCGAATGGATAAGAGAGATTGCTTATGGACATTCAGATAGAATTTATGAAGCCTTTAGGTTAGAGAGACATGTTTTTTTGAACCTGTGTAATTTAACGATGGCAAAAGGTTGGTTGAAACATAGTCGGTATGTTAGGGTAGATGAACAACTTGAGATTTTCTTATCTTTGGTTTGTCACGATAAGTCTAATAGAGATTTATGTGAGAGATTCCAACGTTCATGACATACAATTAGTAGATATTTTAACATAGTATTGAAAGCAATTCTGAAACTTTCAAAAGAGGTTATCAAACCGCCATCTTTTGATATCGTCCCACAGGAAATTCTTATAGATCCTAATCATGAATGCTATTTCAAGGTATGGTTTTTATATAGAGTTTACATTATTAAATACATGTTAATAATCTTGTATAATATTGAATTTTCATAAATGCACAAGGTTGTATAAGTGCTTTGATGGCACTCATATACATGCTTCTGTCCTTATATCTCGGCAAATCCCATTTAGAGGCAGGAAATGGACTACCACCCAAAATGTGATATGTGCTTGTTCGTTTGACATGAAGTTTCTTTTCGTGTATTATGGATGGGAAGAATCTACTAATGATTACCGGGTGCTTTCGGCAGCACTCGAGACTCTTCAACTACAATTTCCTCGACCACCACCAGGTATTTGCTTTATCTACAAGAAGAAACTTTCCTTATGATTGTGTTATGGTTGTCAATTATAACAAATTTATGTATATATGTTATAGGCAAATACTACGCGGTAGATTCTGGTTATGCATCACTTTTAGGATTTTTAACTCAATTTAAAGGTGAACGAAATCATTTGAACGATTATAGGGGGAGAGGGAGACAGCCAAGAACATCACAACAATTGTTTAACTATAGGCACTCTGCATTATGGAATGTTATTGAGAGGTCATTCAAGGCATTAAAGAATTGTTTCACCATTTTGAGACACATGTCTTCATTTACAATTTGAAAACAAGCACATATTGTAATTGCATGTTATGCTCTACATAATTATATTCGTGACGAAAACGGGATGGACAAAATTTTTTCTCGTTATGGAGATCCGGAGTACCCGTTTGGATCTAGGGAAGTGGATGTTGTAGATGATATATCCAATGAGTAAGCACGTGAGATGGATGAGCTTATGAAAAGAATTGCAAATAAAATGGCAAGGGATTACGATATGCCTGAGATTCTATGACTCTATGTTTCTAATTTTTGTAATATTATTTTTAAATACTAGATGATGACGAGAGAGGATCCTTAAGTTTCTTGAATTTTTGAGTGCCTCTCTTGTTGCCGACCTGTTATAGTACGGCTTTTAAGTTGTAATTTTCAATTCGAGTCTGAGCTCAAGCATACTTTAATTCTATGTAGTTTTTGTGAAAAATGTTAAGATTCTCAAGTATCAAGTATCAAGTATCAAGTATCAAGTATGTGTCACTTGCAAAACGGGATTGTGAGTGCAAGCACGCGTGTGAGGGAGTATTCGGCAATGACGGCTATTGAATATCGACTTGCATGGATATTAACGTTACTCAAACTCGATATCGCCCGAGTTAAACTTAAGTAGACGATAAAGAAAAATATTGTTGTTTGTATATAATAAGTATATACCAAATATATACCATACTTATATATATTGCCATGTATATAATAAGTATATACATATCACCATATTCATATTATTTTTTTTTCTTACAAGAAAAATAATTAAATTGATGAGTGCTCAATGAGAATTTAATACCAAGTTTACAAAAGCACTTGAAAATATCTAGAATAGAAATGTTTTTCAGTTACCAAACGCATTTTTGTTCTTTTTTTATTCTAGGAACAGAAACGTTTTTACGCTTTCAAATACTCAGAAACTGTTCCCGGGAACATAAACAAGAAAAAACATTTCTGAGCAGAAACTGTTCTCGGGAACAGAAACGTTGCCATGTAGACCCTAACTTGCCAAACAGTAAAAATTTCTGTTCTTTTATTCCCGGGAGTAGATTTTGAATAGAAATTCGTTTGTTAAAATTTTTGTTCCCGGAAACAAATTCATTTCCGAGAATAGATTTAGAACGGAATCAAGAATAACAGTAAAGTTACTTTTTTGTTCTTGAGAACAATTCTATAATTAGTCAAATTTTTTTAATTTCTTCATTCCTTCTTTTCTTTTTCTTCTTCTTCCTTTTGATCGGTCGTCGGCCTCAACCATGGCCGGCGATTGGCTGGTGACTGGCTAGCAACTGGCCAGATGAGGGCCAGCGCCCTCGCTGGCCTCCGGTGACGCCGAGCATAGCGTGGCACGAGCCTTGCCTTGGTTGGGCAAGGCGACCTTAGGCGGAGCCTGCCTAGCCACCGGTGAGGTTGGCCTCACCGACCCCCCACCAAGGCAGTGTCGGCTTGGTTGGGTGATGTCGACCTGGCGATAGGCTGGCGAGGCCAAGCCTTGCTAGTAGTTGGGCAAGCTCGGCCTTGCCTAGCTCATGACGAGGCTCGCAGCCTAGCTTTGCCATGGCTTGGCGTCGCCAGGGGCTGGCGACTTTCTGGTAAGGGGGTCGACCCTCATCTGGCTAGTTGCCAACCGCCATCGATTTATTAAGGAAGAAGAAGATGAAAAGGAAAAGGAAAAAAAAGAAAATTGTATTTAAATCATTAAAAAATTAAAAGAAAACATTTTGGACTTGAAATTTTCAAGTTTTACCAAACACATTTCTATCCCGAGGATAAAAATTTTGGACAGTTAACAAACGCTTTTAAATGCTCATAAATTATTTCCAGGAATAGAATCTAAAAGAATTATTTCTGAGTATAAATTATTTCTGGGCACAAAATCATTACCATGCGCATCCTTAAAAAGCTTTTGGACTGGATTGGTACAAGTGCAATAGGTTTAAGGTTTTTTTGGTAATTTTTTCCCAAATAATATATGTATATTTAGGAAATTAAATTTTCCTAACCAAATAACGGAAAATATTTTCTAATTCATTTTCAGGTCTCAGTCAAACACCAAAAAAAAATATCATTTTCTTGTAAAATGACTTTCCAAAAAATATGTTCCATAAATACCTCATCTTTCACGAAGTAAACGAAGCCTAAGAGAAGATTTTAAATGGGGTATGAAGTGAAACTGTATTCTGAAATCCCTAAAGTAGACCTTATTTTAACAAGGCCATGCAATCACTTTGTCCCATAACATACCACCAAATCACCATCTAATCAAATTTTTGCCGGTTTGCAATGCGGCTCATGTAGTTAGATAGTGTGTTCCATTTTAGCTTAGTTTGAGAAACAATATATTCTTAAAGACTTGCTTTGTTAAGAAACTTAAACTGGACTATGGTAAAGTACGAAGAATTCAATTGATGCAATTGAATCCTTCTTTAATTCCGTCAAACTTGACTAATGAAATTACTAACGTGACTTGTTTAATATTTTCTTTCTCATAATAGCGATAATGTTGCTAAAACATAAAATAAAAGATTGAAACAAGTCGTTTTGGTCAAAATCTAATTTTTAATGCAATTTTTTAAAAATTAAATTTCAATTGCACTTTCATGATAAATTTTAGAATTTCTACTGCAATCATGTATGTATGGTATTCTCATGGAATTATTTTGTCAAATGATTGAGGATGAAATTGATTTTCTTAATTAATAATAGGTTCTAAATATAACAAAAAATCTCAAACTATGCATGTTATGACACAAATACCCTCTTTTTTTTTGTGTCACTAAGGCCACACATAATAACGATTATGTTTCTCCGTTTTTCTATTTTTTATTCCCGAGAACAAGTTTGGAACAAATTTCCGTTTGGTAACGCAATTTCATTTTTTTTTTTATCTTTGTAAGAATATTATGCCTAGAAATAGTTTTGGAATAAAAATGACAAATAAATATTTCATACTTTTTTTACGATAGAAATAAAATTCTTTTCAATGCTCACTCCCTCTCTCTCGTGTGCTTTTCTCTCACGAGACGACCACCCTCCTCCTCCGCCTCGAGACTCTCCTCGTCCCAAACCCTCAAATTGGCCCTTGCCTCTTCTACCCACTTCAACCCCTTTGCCTTTGCCTCTTCTTGCACCGGCTAATATACCTCTACCTCCTTCCCCAAGCTCTTCTCTAACATCAACACTAACACCTGTACTGGTGTAAGTCACAATTAAAGAAAGTTCCCTTTATTTTCCTTGGGAAAATTTCAAATAAAGAATTAAATTATTATTATTTTTTCAATTAAGGACCTAAAATATATCTTATTTTATATAAGAGTATGAAGTGTCTTTGTTTTCTCAAATAAAGGGCTGAAGTCAAACTTGTTTCAAATAAAGCATGAAGTTGCTATATCAGTTCTAAGGAACGATCTAACCTAACTAGTCAAAGGGCATTTTCATCTTTTATTTTTTAATTTTTTAATTTTTTAATTTTTTAATTTTTTTCTTTTTCCCTTTTCCATCGATCGGCTAGGGCGGAGGATGTTGGACTTAGGTGAGGGTGAGGGTTGTCCTCATTGGATTTGGCAAGAGTTGAGCTCGCCAACCCAAGCGAGGCATGATGATCACCGGGGAAAGAAGAAAAAGAAAAGAAGGAAAAGAAATCAAAAAAAAAGAAAGAAAGAGAAAGAGAAAATAAATCAAAAAAATTATAAGTATATTTGAGATAATTTATCCATTTCAAGTCTATTTTTTTGAAAAAATAACAGTATTTTAAACTCTTATTTGATTTTTTTTAATTATTCTTTTGACATAAAAGAAGAAGAGAGAAAAGCAAATGTGTTGTTTGATAACCTTTCGATTTCTTTATTTTTCTGTTATTTTTTTCTTAGTAATAGAAAAAGAATATAAATTCCTTTGATAATGTATACTAGTGTTTCTATTTACTAGAATAAAAAATTGTTAAAGTGAATAGATTTAAGATAAAAATAAGAAATAAATTTTTTTTATTTTATTTTTGGGAACAATTTAAGTTATCATTACTCATGACTGCCACTGGCCATCGTCCATGGCACGCTACCGGTCGCCTGTTGCCACTACCGGTCGCTTGCCACTATTGGTCACTGCTGGTTGTCGGATCGTCTATCTATCAATTCATCGAAAAAAATGGAATAAAATTTTATTTGATCGGTATTAAAAAAGGATTATTTTTTAAAAGAAAGGGTTGTCGAGAATAAAAATATTACCGAAGGAATCCTAATTATTAGAACACTAGAAAGAATTTCTCACCCGACTCTCTCTTCCTTATAGTTATCACTGAATCGCACAGACAATGCGAAATACTTCTCTCCCGCCATTCCTCCATTTTCTCCATCTTCTTCTTCTTCTTCTTCTCCTCCACTGCAATTCACCTCTCACTCCAATCCAATCTCGCGATCCCATTCAATTCCCACATCCGAAACCCTAGTTCCTCCGCTTCTCTTCACAGCCCCTCTCGCTTCGTTGATCCGCCAGTCTCCCCACTTCCGCCTCGATCGAAAACCCTAGCCATGCCCTCCCTCATCTCCCCCGGCAAAATCCACCGCCTCGAGCTCGAGAACTTCAAGTCCTACAAGGGCCACCAGGTCATCGGCCCCTTCTACGACTTCACTGCCATCATCGGCCCCAATGGCGCCGGTAAGTCCAACCTTATGGACGCCATCAGCTTCGTCCTCGGGGTCCGCACGGGCCAGCTCCGAGGAGCTCAGTTGAAGGACCTCATCTACGCGTTCGACGACAGGGAGAAGGACCAGAAGGGGCGGAGGGCCTTCGTCAGGCTGGTTTATCAGATGGGGAATGGGTCGGAGCTCCAGTTCACGCGAACCATCACCAGCGCTGGAGGCAGTGAGTACCGGATAGACGGGAAGGTCGTGACGTGGGACGAGTACAAGGCTAGGTTAAAGTCGCTCGGGATTCTCGTCAGTGCGAGGAACTTTTTGGTGTTTCAGGTGATTTCCTTTTTTCTTCATAATGATCTCTTCCTTCGAATGTAATTAAGCGTTCTATTGCCGTGTCATTGATCTTAGATGGGGAGAATAGTGATGCTGTTTTTTTTTTTTTTTTTTACATATCTTTTGTCATCCTTGGGCGGGTTGTGTTATATTCAAGATGGAGGTTCCCTCAGAAATTAGTGAACTGGATTGGAGGTCTTAGAAGGGTTTTCCTACGGTTCAATGGACATTATGGAAGTAATGAAAGTTTTGCAAAATCAGGATAGCGGAAATGCATTTCCAAAGAAGCATGAATACTATAAAATCTGTGTTGTTTCCTGTGAGGACAATAACACGGCAACTTATTAAAAGCCAAAAATAAAGGAGAAGACTTGCCTGACTAAGACATACGTAAATTTTGAACTAGGCCAAACCTTAGCTTGAATGATCATTGTAAATGGACTTTTCGGTGGATTTTCAAGCAATTTTGACTTTTATGAGAGATTGACTGTCTACTGACCCCCCTTTTGTAGGGTGATGTTGAATCCATTGCATCCAAAAATCCAAAGGAGCTCACTGGACTGTTGGAGCAGATATCTGGATCTGAAGAACTCAAGAGAGACTATGAGCAGCTCGAAGCTGGAAAAGCTTTGGCAGAGGAAAAATCTGCTCTTGCATATCAGAAAAAACGAACTATCGTGTTGGAAAGAAAGCAGAAGAAGGAACAGAAAGAAGAGGCTGAAAAGCATATCCGTTTGCAGGATAGATTGGTATGCTTTATGTGGTTCTTCCTATCAGTGTTTATTAAGTTGCAGCCAAAATGTTTACTTCATTTCTCGTGTGATGCTGAGAAATCTGACACATGAACCCCTGAACTTCTGCTTTTGGCTTTCATATAATTTTTACATTGTCTGGTGTGTTTAGGTCCTGCTGGGCACTAATTGTTCCTACAACTAGGTCAAAATAAAGGAAATACCTAGTTCAATTTGATGTTCATGTGCTTGTGTGCACGCTTGTCAGTGGGGTTGGGTCTTGATCTAATCTTGTCCCATTTGTACTTGCAGAAAAAGTTGAAGGAGGAGTACTACTTGTGGCAATTATATCACATTGAGAAGGATGTTACTAGGACAAATGAGGACCTTGAAGCTGAAAGAAAAAGTCGTGAAGGTGTTATTCACGAACTAGAAGATTTTGAGCATGAAGCAAGTAAAAAGAAGAAAGAGCAAGCCAAATATCTGAAAGAGATTGCACAATGTGAAAGAAAAATTGCTGAGAGAAGTAATAAGCTTGACAAAAGCGTGAGTTTCTATACATTTTATGTGGTCCTTATTTCTATGATTGCTCATTGGATCCCATCCGAAAGTTCCATCGCACAAGATAATAATGAGGTGTAATTTCGGCTGGAAACATGTGATCTAACTGAAGATGGTTTGATGTTGACAAGAATGTTCTGTAAGTGGGTTTGCCCACTGAAAAGTAAGTCTATCCTTCATTATAGCTGGAGAATACATGAACTTATTTTTGCATAGGCTGTCTTGTAATGTTAAAGAAAGGAGAAAACCAAGAGCGATAATTTTTCTCAACCTTTGCATGTGGGCAATCAGTGACTTGTTTTAGTGGTTTTTTTTTCCGGGCAGAAGATTCCTTTCCACTGAAAGTTGAAAAAAAATAATTGGACAGAGTGTTGCCAGGCAAATACAATTCTTCAAGTACTGGCTTTTGGTATGACTGAGGGGCTTTCCGCTATGTTAATTGTTTTGGCCTTTTTTTTTTCAATAATGATTTGATTTAATTGCTTCATTATCTTCTGGCGACGCTATTCTCTCATGGAATGGATGCTGGATAGGCTGATTTGGGGGCAGGGCAAAGGGGATTTTTTTTTTTTAATTGTGTTTGTTGGGGGGGGGGTGGTTTGGGGAGTGTGGAGGGGACAGTGGAAGTAACTGAGTGGAGCAAATAGAGGTGGGTTCTTGGTGGTGGGAGGAGACAATATCCAAAATGAGAAGGTAGAAATGAAAGAGAAGATCGGTACGGGGTGGCAGCAGGCAAGGATGAAACCACTTTGGGGGCTACTGGCCCTGGAAAAAAACATGGAAAAATTGCCTGATGGAGATTGAGAAGTCAAATTTATCTATAGCGGGGAATTAGATAGTGCTTCTAGCTGCCTTTCCACCCGCCAGATATTCCTCTCACATTCTCCAAAATGGAAGGCAGTAGTTAGTGCTTTTTTCTCTTCAGACAACTGGTTAATTGGTACCATAGGTTATACCCAGAACTTCTGGCTGCTTTTCCACCTGTCAATTGTTTCTCTCTCAGATTCCATGTTCAGTGCTTTTTTCTCGTCAAACAGCCAGTTGATTGGAAACACGGCGTTCTCTCCTCTTGAACCTTCCAGATTTAGTATTAAGAAGCAGTGAACTCTCGCTCCTGTTAATCACAATTATTCTACAGTGCCATGTGTCATGGGCACAAGCTCTTGCTAATTGCAGCTGTCTCTTTCCTTCAAGAATGAGTACTGGAATTGGAATTTCTTTGATAAGTAGTTAATGGTCAGGTGCTTTTGAATGTTTTGCTGAAATATTCTGTGATAGCTAATATTTAGTAGGTACCTTCCCATTACCATTTGAATGAAATCGTTATGTTAGTTGCTATGTACTTCATGTGTTGCATTTCTTCCAATAATGCTGTATACGCTAGTGTGACATTCCCTTTGCTCACCATTTGGTTTATGTGTTTTTGATTAAACAAAGGAGTAATTCCAGGGTCCAACACCCTTTGCCCCTCCCCTGTGCTTGTCCTTCCTCCATCTAATATGTGAGGGAGGAAGCCACAGGTTCTCTTCTACCTCCTATATTCGCTGCATTTAAAGTGTGTGACCTTGTGAGATTAGTATACTTCTTCGTCTTTCCTTGTGTTCGATTCATGAGAAAAGTGCTGTTTATATAACGTTATTCATCTGATTCATCTTCTTTTCAATTTTTGGTACAGTTTTCTTTTCCTTTCCTTTTGTGACATTTTCCCTGATCATTATAACTGGTTACATTGTCTCTTCTACTTCTCTGTCCCTTAATTGTTGCTCTCCACATTTCCAAGATATTCTCCTTTGTTATATCCTATCGGTTTTTGTGCAGTGTGGCTATTTACTGTCTCTCTTGTTTGCTGATGACAGCAACCCGAGCTTTTGAAACTGAAGGAGGAGATGTCTCGTATCAGGTCAAAAATTGAGAGTACCCGGAAAGATCTTGATAGGAAAAGGAAAGAAAAAAACAAGCATGCCAATGAAATTAAGGAGCTGCAGAAGGGCATACAGGATCTCACTGCAAAACTTGATGAACTGCGTGAGAAAGGTCTAGATGGTGGGCAGGACCTTAATTTCAATGACAATGAACTTCAGCAATATTGTAGAATGTAAGTTACTCTTGCTAAAAATGTGATGCTGAATTCTTTAATAGGTAATCACAATTTTTATGCACTATGAGATTCTGAATGATGAAGAATTATCCATATTAGGGGGTTTCTAGCTGCACCTATCTAAAAAGAGAGTTATTCTTGCAGCTCTAGCTTAGTATAGGTTTAGGAAGGATGACCACTAAATCAAAAGTTTGAGGTGAAAAAGCTAGAATCCCTAATTTTACACACAACATTTTCTTTCCCTCAAAGATGCTCCTATTTCTCTTGCACAAAGTCATTCAAGAAATTACCAGAGGGATAATAAAACAAACTGTTAACTTCATTTACATATCGCAATACCCTCCCACACTTTATTTATTTCTCAGCAGAGTTGAAAGCTTCACCACTTAAACTTATCATTGACTTTGCCAAAGACCAGAAAGGAGTCATTTGTGAGAAGTTCAAGAGTAGATGATTCACCGTCTTCGTTGGAGAACAGTTCCCTTGATGAATAGTTTCTTGCAAAAGTCGAATTAGACTACTCGTTACTTCTAAAGCAGTCTTTCTTGCAATACATATTGCTATGCTGGCATTAATAGTATATTATGTCACTGCCGAGTCTGGTTGAATATGTTGATAACAGTGATACTGAGATAACTTTTTGTTTGCATTAAAACAGCTTTCTGAGGTGGGCTTTCTGCAAAAAGTGTATAATCCACAACAAGGATAATCAACTTAATAGGAGTTTTTTAGCAAAGTATGGTTTTGGTCTTTCATTGTCAGCCTCCATTGAGGGATCTGCAGGATTAAAAGGAGTTTTGCTTGTAGTCTTTCTAGATATTTCTATTTTCCTTGAGGACTTCTATTTATCTCTGACATTGTTGTTGATAACTTGTCGACTCCTTTTAATTTTGTTTTTTGAACTGTTTACATATTGGCAAGAAAATTTGAGGCAATTCTACACTCTTGCCTCTTCTTAATAGATGGAAGAAATTTTGGTGGATACCTAGTATTAGGCTGGTAGATTGAAAACATCTGTCAGGTTTATAAACCTTGAAGAAGGCATCTCTGAATTAGTACAAAGAAGAACATATTGGACTTGACTTAAAATGGATGGGATGCTTTCAATCAAGTCTTTCTTACGAACTACTGTTCTTCACTTTGGAAGATAGAAGGAAAATGAACTTCCTCTGGCAATTTGTTAGGTGGTTAAGTGTGCGGACAAAAGTCTCTTTTTTGCTCGGAAAGTAGCTGGTCTAGTATACTAACCATTGACTATCCGTCTTGTAGAAAAGTGTAACCTGGTTAAGTAGATGTTGCTTACTATATGACCCTGTACTTTTTTGGGTCACAATGGTTTGAAGAGGCACTCCTTTTTTGCTTTTATTATTTTTCTCTGACTTTTACTTTTGTTTGGCTTGGTTGTTGGTTTCTTTGAGGAAACATTGTTTACAGAATAATTGTTTTTGCTCGTCATTTTTATATCATCTCATCTCCTGAAAATAGGCTTGAATTTAAGTTTATGGCCTGAACCCTTTAGCATTTGATCAAGTCAATAAAGTAGGGTCTCCAATAACAAGAAAATGATGTTTCAGTAAGGCGGATGCTGGGGCGAGAACAGCAAAGCTCAGAGATGAGAAAGAAGTTTTGGATAGGCAACAACATGCTGATATGGAAGCTCAAAAGAATTTAGAAGAAAATCTGCAGCAGTTGCAGAATCGAGAGAATGAACTTGAGTCACAGGAGGAGCAAATGCGAAGTAGACTAAAAAGAATTCTGGATTCATCTGCGAGGCACAAGGTCGATCTTTCAGAATTGAATAAGGAATTACGTTCTCTGCAAGATAAATCCCGCAAGTCTAGGTAATTCTTAATATTTTCCTTCATTTCAAGGATCTTCGTGATTTTGTATTCGTGGGTCCAGTGCCTCAAGCTCAACTAGGTTGTTAGGTTAGAATTGCTGGAATGGAAGCAGTTTTATATGTACCTATTGCATTGTTTGATTTAAACTCGTTGCATGGTCTGTGCAGGAGTAAGTATGAAAATCTGAAATCAAGACTTAGCGAAGTGGAGGACAAATTGAGTGAGTCAAGGGCTGATAGACATGAAAATGAGAGGGACACTAGATTATCTCAAGCAGTTGATGCCCTAAGACGCCTCTTTCCTGGGGTTCATGGTCGAGTCACTGATCTTTGCAAGCCAACCCAAAAAAAGTACAACCTTGCTGTTACTGTTGCTATGGGTAAATTCATGGATGCGGTTGTTGTTGAAGATGAGCAAACAGGAAAGGAATGCATCAAGGTACTTCCACTTTTGCTTAATGAGATGAAATATGTTTTGCGCTCTTTGAATTCCTATAAATTCTGAGTAACTTTACCAGACTAAGTCGTCTCAGTTGTTTCGGAAAAAAAGATGATTTTGTGCGTTAAACCCAAGTGTGGGGCATTGATAAGTTAATAGTATCTAAGGGGGAAAATAGACAATCGTGCAAAGACAGAAGATGGGACGCGGGAATTATCTGATTTCAGTTGCTGAACCACATACTAATTATGCTAAAGTGAAATAAGCCATAATGAATGAAATGCGACGGAAGGACTGCAGGTAACAAGACTTTCTTGTGTTATTATTGTGGAAAGCTGTTTGGGTTAGCCAGAAGATAGAGGGATGTTGCAGGAAGCCACTTTTTTGTGTGGCTATGCTGCAACAAGATCAAAGCATTTTGTTTCTGCTTACTTAGGAAGCGTTTAAATGTAAGTCGACCTGTCAAAGGAAAGTGTTATACGTGCATAATGATATTATATATGATACCTATGTAAAACTGGTAGAATACTGCTAATTTATTCTGACCCCTTAATGTGATATAACGGCTGACCTTTGCTATAATTAAGAGGATAGGCTGATGGTCATAACAGCATCATGGCATCGCATTAGTGTATGATACACCTCCTTGTCCACTTTTATGTTGATGAGTTTGCTAGTTGAAAGCAGTTCTTAATAGATGACTTTGAACTATTGTTTTTGAAACATTTTTGATGTTAAAAGAAATCTCTGATCATGCAAAGGCATAATTTTGAGAGACAGTTAATTATAATACGTTTGAGATTTCGCAAGACCTTTTCCACTTTTCTTTTGCTTTTGCTTTTGGTCCTTTGCTTTCTTTGGCTTGGATGGCAAATTTATTTGGTTGTTATGGTGATGATAATTGGATATGCTTCTGAGGAAGGTATTGAGAAACCTTGCATGAGCCATAGTGAATGTTTTCTGTGGACTGTAGAGGCTGCATTTCATGCTTCCCAGCATTGGAAGAGATGAATGCCTGGTTTTCACATGGTACACTATTTTCTGCGTAGCATGTGGAAAGACAGTCTCATTATCAAAAACCAACAGAACCTCCACCATCTCCAACCACAGCGAAAAGCTATATACAGTATGAAAAGGATGGATATCTTATCAAGTTATTGTGTGTTGTTAAAGGGACATTGCATCTAAGAATGGATATCTTGACAGGCGATCAATTATGTAAGAGCTCCATTATGGTTGCATCAGTTACCAAGTCACATGTTTCAGTAAAGCAAACTTGTCACCTATTGTCACCAATCACACCTTCCCTATGTGAAAGTGGGGCTTGCTAGTTGCTGCTGCGCCAAGGGCCTGAGAAATAAAAGTAACACTGCAGTCACTCAGAGTTCACCCCATTTTTTAGCATGATGTATTTTGTGCTGATGCAGCACTGTAGTATGGGGAAAATAAGATGCTTCACTGACAGTTCTTTATAATTTTGTCAAACAAAACTTGTAAGTGTATTTTCGGAGGGAACAAAAACTTGTATCTGCTTCCTTTTTGCTTTTGTGCATAGTACGAATCTGTGGACTGTAGATGAAGGTATTGATTTGGGTAGTAAGATAGAAAAGCTGAATTGTTTTATGATATTAAACTAAACCCTTACCTTCAGTTCAAGGGGGTTAGAGTAATTTAGCTGGTTATGAGGTGGA
The DNA here is from genome assembly GCA_014858505.1 of Corymbia citriodora subsp. variegata. Taxonomy (NCBI): domain Eukaryota; kingdom Viridiplantae; phylum Streptophyta; class Magnoliopsida; order Myrtales; family Myrtaceae; genus Corymbia; species Corymbia citriodora. The sequence goes on from CM026411.1 coordinate 13,856,412, forward strand.
TCGATGGAGAAACTTGCCGCTGGCTATTTTGTCATTTTTGGTTTGCTTTTTCATTTCTCTTGCTTTTCTGTGTGGTGAGACCAGTGCCTATGCACTCTAGCCTGGTTGGTTTGTATATCTGAAAAATGTATATGGTATATAGAGATTTCTTCATGCATCATTGATGAGCTTCTATTTTCTTGTGTACAGTATTTGAAAGAACAAAGACTTCCTCCTCAGACATTTATACCACTTCAAGCAGTTAGGGTAAAGTCGATTACCGAGAGGCTACGCACCTTGGGCGGGACTTCAAAGCTTGTCTTTGATGTGATTCAATATCCTTTGTCAGAAATAGCAAACCAATTTACCTTACATGTAAAATATCTTCACTCAAAATAGATATTTAAAATTGCATATTGAATGTGTAATTAATGCTGCATGGGAAAACAGTGGAATGTCATAGTCCTACTTTTCATTTGTGCTGTCATCATGTGATGCTTTTTGTTATATATTATTATTATTCACTTTTTTTTTTTTTGGGGGGGGGGGGGGGGGGGGGGGAGTCAGAAACTAGTAGCTTAATGACAAGTGCTTATTTTGATAATTTGTGGTTTCCTCCTTCGGACTATGGAAAAAAAATTTCACTCACTCTTGATAGCATTGTTCGTTAACATCAATTATGCTTATTGCACTTTCAAGTGTCAACCTAAAGTTTAAGGCGTGTTGTTTTACTTTATAATGCTTATGTCAACTTCACCTAGTAGACATGATGCAATGCAGGAAACTAGGAGCACTTAACTACATAATTAACCGGTTTGATGTATTTTGCACCTCAGTCAACTGAATTTAATGAAAAGCCAAAACAGAAACTTCTGCTTTATATCTTAGTTGATGTTGTGAAATGTTATGTTTTGTAGTTCAGGCTTGATGAATAACTTGCATGGCGCAGTCTGTACTTTTAGCTTTCTATGCAAAGCGTATCGTTTATTTAGTTGGTGTTGCTAGTTGTCACCATGTTTGCTTGACTGTTTATTACATGTTTCGATGTTCTTGGAGTATTTCTGTTACTTGTTAGCTTTTTCCTCTTTTTATGTTGGATAGATTTTCAGTGAGGAGGTGGCCATCTTGTTCATTATGTGCTTGAGAAGGATATTGCACACCAATTAAATACTCTTTTAACATTTTAGCTTTTTCGTGAAAGCATATTTTCTTTTTGTGTACTATGGTTGCTGTTCATGCTTATTTTGGCTCTCTCTCTCTCTCTCTCTCTCTCTCTCTCTCTCTCTCTCTCTCTCTCTCTCTCTCTCTCGTGAGCATGTGCGCATACACTTGCAAACTGATGAAATTGTGCACTCACAGTTTAGAGGATTTACCACTCTACCCTTATGCTAGACATCCCATGCAATTTGTATGTTGAGTGGCTTCTGTGTATTTTGAGTACTTAACAAAAGGCACATTTGATCCTGCATTGGAGAAGGCAGTCCTCTATGCTGTTGGTAATACTCTAGTTTGTGACAATCTTGATGAAGCTAAAGTTTTAAGCTGGAGTGGAGAGAGGTTCAAAGGTGCATATTTCTGTTATTTCCTACCGATAGTTTGTGAACTTATACTTTCTTATGCTGAATACATCATGTTGTTATTTGTTAGTTGTCACTACTGATGGTATCCTGCTCACAAAGTCTGGTACAATGACGGGTGGTACCAGTGGTGGGATGGAAGCAAGATCTAAAAAGTGGGATGATGCGGAGATTGAAGGTTAGATCTGTAAACATTGTTTTTAAGTTCTTTGGCATATGAACAGGATGATTATGACTCATGTTTGGTATACATATTTTGACCTGGCTCTTCTATAATTTTTCATGAACTCTTTTGTAGGACTTAAAAAATTGAAGGAACAATATGAGTCAGAGCTTGAAGAACTCGGTTCATTAAGAGAGATGCGCTTGAAAGAGTCTGAGTTATCTGGGAAAATTAGTGGACTTGAGAAGAAGATGCAGTATGCTGATATTGAAAAGGTAGAGGTTATTGAGTCTACGAGTTAGTGACAGAGGAAGGATAATGATAATGACAAATTAAGCCTTCTGCGTTAAAAGCTTTGCCACATGAATGTTTTTCTTGCCATTGTGCCATATTTAGTAGCAAACCTTTCATAGCTTTGTTCGTTGGAAATGGCTTCTTTTTGTCTTTACCCACATTCTCTACTGCCTTGTCTCCCTCTTGATACCTGGCCCTACTTGGCCACAACATCTTGAACTTGCCATTTTACATCTACCTAGGCCGAGAGAAGGTTACTCAGATCCTCTAATTGCTTATAAAAGGGATACTGCTGGTTTTTAATGGCAGTCAATAGCAGTGGCATCACCACCTCTTTTGTGTTTGGGGTGAGGAATTCACACCCATAGCAGCCACCATTGGCACTATTGCACTGACGACACTTGTTGCAGACAGTATCAACACTGTCCATCCAACAACCTCTCCCTTTCAAGAACTAATAGGCATTTTGATACACTGTGTCTGCTACAAAAAAGGGTCCACATGAGACTCAATTGTTGTCTGATATGCCATTCAAGCTATGGAAAGGCTTGCTATGCTATCTGATGTCTGAGCATGTTTGGACACAGCTGAATTCACCTTTGTTTCTTGTCTGCATCTCTTCTCTGTATGGGAGAGAGGTCAAAACTTTTATTGTTGTGAGTGTAATGGCTCAAATGCTTTAGCCAATTCATATACATCTGGAACCATATATTTTATGATAAAACGTTTCAGTTTGCTTAAAGCCTTCTAATCAAGGTGTTACTGGTAAAAATGTTTTTGCACTCTTGATGCTTGGAATGATACTATTAATCTTTTGAAATCACTGCTAAAGCTGCATTTAAGTTACTATATATGATTGTGCCATTTGTTGTGTGATTATTATTTAAAAAATTCTGTCTGCTGTGACCGCTATCCACTATCTCCGCTGCTGAATCCTCATTCTGCGATTATAGCAATGTGACCCGCCTACTGCAATTTAGAACCTTCCATACCAAGACCCAGCTGAGTACTTATCATGCAAAGAATTATTATAGTCACCAAAAACGTCAGCAGGACAATTCTCAGATGTCTGTATGCTTGTTGCACTTGCACCTATGCATGGCAATGCTAGTACACTCCTTAGGGTAGACTGCTAACTCATTTTGAAGCTAAGGCCGCCCTGAAAGTTTGTCGGCTTTGAAATTATCTTTTTCCTGACCTGCACTGTCCTTGTAGACCTCCCTATTCAGTGCTGAGATTCCTTAGCTGATATTTGTCGGATTTGAAGTTTCAAGATTTCTGGGTTAGTTCTTTTTGGCAACACTAATTTGCTAAAGAGGTGTTTTTTAGATCTATTGTCCTAGTTGATTAGCTTCTACCAATGTAAATTGTGGACCCTTATACTTGTAATGCTTGTGTTGATAATTGACAGTTTCAATGGCTTAATGCAGCAAAGTATCAAGGACAAGCTTGCCAATTTGAAACAAGAGAAGCAAAACATACGAAGAGAAATTGATTGTATAAGTCCTGAACTCAAGAAGGTAATTAGTTACTCTAGTTATTAAGCCAAAAAATTATGTTTTACCTTCTCAAGTAAGAGCATTTCAATTTATCTGCATGTATTTAATTGGGAATTTATTACGTGATTTCTCAGTTGAAAGATTCAATTGATAAAAGGAGTGCTGAGATCAGGAAGCTTGAGAAGAGGATAAATGAGATGGTTGATAGAATTTACAAAGATTTCAGTGAGTCTGTTGGGGTGAAAAACATCCGTGAGTTTGAAGAAAACCAGCTAAAAGCTGCCCAAGAAATGGCTGAAGAAAGGGTTAGTGTAAGCGACCAGCTGGCGAAGTTGAAATACCAGTATGTTTCTCTTCCTCCAATTAATTTGTGCTGAAGTGCAGAAAGATGGTATAGGATAGTTTTGTCGAGGACTTTAGCTTGTCAACTGTATTAAATTAGGAGTGATAGAAGGATACTTCTGAATTGAAGTAATTCGCAAAGAGTTCTCATATGAAACTTGATTGCATTGCTTCTTAGATTGTGAATATTTGAAACAGCTAATCAGTTTCAGTTTGTAGGTTTAGTTACTTATGGGTATCTTTGCTTGTGATTCCTTTTAACATCTGAAATAGCTAATTTATGAATGTTGATATGTCTTTTTAAAAACTGCATTGAGTTGAATCATATGATACAGAGTGAGGTTGTATCTGTTTTGATGACTGTTATGACAAGGATGAGCACATGTTTTTATTTGCATACTTTATACGGGCATTTGCCTGGTGAGAACTACTATGTGCTGAAGTCAAAGATTCAATATCATGTATCACTATCATTGACAAGGTTGGAGTACGAGAAAAAGCGGGACATGGATTTACGTATTAAAGAACTGGAATCTTCACTCAATTCTTTGGAAAATAATTTGAAGAATGTTCAAAAGAAGGAGTCTGAAGCCAAGGTAGCAGCAGAGAAAACTACCAGTGAGATCAACCGATTGAAGGAAGAAGTTCAGGGTATGGCTTTGTTTCTGACTATATAAATTACATGAGTGCTGGAGTAGATGAGATCCTTTTCCTGAATGCAATGGGCGTTTCTCTCTGTGTTGTGGTTTGAAAATGTTCTAGATCATGTGCCGATGTATGCAATGATCGTGTTGGTATCTTGATAAATAAGCCAGAATATTGAAATTACGTCATCAATACAGTGTATTAAATGGGCTATGCCAAGAGTGTTAATTAACACTGGCACTACTTTCACTATTGATGAAGTATGGGTGACTTTTTTATTTGACTTTCTCTGCTTATCACTTAGAATAGCACATTTTGTACTCATAAGGGTTATTGATGCATTTATCTTTTTTTTTGTGTACATTTCGGATTGATATATCATCAGAAATGTGATTGACTGGTTTACACCTCTCGCAGAGTGGAAATTGAACTCTGATGAGTGTGAGAAGGATATGCAAGAGTGGAAGAAGCGGGCTTCTAATGCTACCACCAACTTATCCAAGCTTAATCGTCAGATAAATTCTAAGGTCATTCCTGGATATGGGTTTGTTGAAGGTGCATAATTTTGAAATTGAAACCAAAGGGGCATTTTTTAAAATCAAAATATCTATTTTGTTCATGTAGGAGTCGCAAATTGAGCAGCTGATATCTCAGAAACAGGAAATACTGGAGAATTGTGAACTGGAACATATAAACCTTCCAACTATCGCTGATCCAATGGAGACCGAATCCTCGACAGAAGGTCCTGTCTTTGATTTTAGCCAACTAAATAGATCCCTATTGCAGGATAAGCGGCCTTCTGATCGAGAAAAGCATGAGATAGAGTTCAAGCAAAAAATTGATGGTTTGGTATCAGAAATTGAGAGGACTGCCCCAAATTTGAGGGCTCTTGATCAATATGAAGCTCTAAAAGAAAAGGAAAGAGTTGCTACTGAGGAGTTTGAAGCAGCTAGGAAAGAAGAAAAGGAGGTTGCTGACAAGTATAACGCAGTTAAGCAAAAGAGGTAAGCTGCTGTGATGCAAACAATATATAAATTACATAATCTTTTCTCCTTCCTGGGGATTTTTTGGGAATTTTTTGGCACCAGGATGGGGTGGGGGTTGGGGGAGGGAAATAAGAAAGGTTATGACCATCATGATTGTAAAAACCAATTATGAAAATGACTTGCATGAGCTCTAATTGATCTTTTGCATAATAAATTCAGACTTGTGATGTGTTATCTGCTCCCATTCAGGGAACTACTTTGGACCATACCTGATCACCTGGAATACAGAATAACCATTAAAAGTAGTTATAATCTTATGCAAATCAGCATATTCGTTACTGTATTATTCTGTGTGAATACAGAGGTGCTGTGACTGAGTCTGTTGTCCTCAGTCCTTCGTGCCATGTCCCTTATTTACAGTATAAAGAAGAATACCTATGGTCTGCTATGATTTCTATTTTGCCAATTTTTATACCCAGCTGAGCTCAGGCAATTTCATATTTAACAAGGTGCATGCGCAAGATGCATCATTTTTTCCAACGAATTTGGGTTGGATATGGAATGAGTGGTGACATTGAAGATTTTTTGCAAACGGTATTGGTAGGTGCAGTGAAGGAATGAGAGTAACTCTAGGCATTAATAAACTCAGTGATATTTGTCCAATTGCATTCTGCACCCTGCTCTAGGATTTACCTTCTGCAGGTACCAAACAAGAAAATTTACACTTCACAGTTGGGATATGTATCCAATTAGATGGAGGGTTTGCTGGTGAATGATTTGGAAACATGCACCTACTCTGAGTGCCATGGTTTGGTTAGTCTCAAGAAAGTGAGCGATTGATACAATTGTGAAGAATGGCTTGCCATGGACTGTGCTGTACTGCTTTTTCATTCGTCAGGCTCTGGTTACCATGTAATTAAATTTACTGTATATTAAATGGACAGTTTCAGTTTCTATGTTATTTGATTTCTCTAACCCATTGTTGAAAGATGCGATGTGCCCTATAGATGCATTAGGGCATCGATTTACATACACAATAAGTGTGGATGTACATACTATTCAGCTGGTACTTGTGTTGTTGCTACTGTTGACCCTTTCTTTTTATGGGAAAAATAGGAACGAATTGTTTATGGAAGCATTCAACCATATCTCAAGCATTATCGATAAGATCTACAAGCAATTAACAAAGAGCACAACACATCCTCTCGGTGGAACTGCGTATTTGAATTTAGAGAATGAGGATGATCCATTCCTTCATGGCATCAAGTACACAGCTATGCCTCCAACGAAGCGCTTCCGGGACATGGAACAGCTGTCTGGTGGTGAGAAGACAGTTGCTGCGCTTGCATTACTATTTTCCATCCACAGGTGAGCATATTGTGTCAAATAGTTTTTTGCCTCTTTATTTTAATTGAAAATTCAATGGCTTTGTGACTGGACTTCATTCTTAGCTTTTGTGGCCCAACAAATTCTTTTTTGTCCTTTTCCTTTATTTTGTTTAAATGCTTTTATCTGAATTGGTAACGACTTATTTCTTTTCGGTATCATAGAATAGACTGCTGCCGGAAGAGCCATTAGAAAAAGATGGCTTCTCCTGCTTTCTGGTGACAGTTTACATTTTCTTGCACACGTAGTTCCTAGCTTGTGCCTATTGGCAAGAACATGGACGATCACTATGTAGCTATTTCATAGCAGTTTGCTCATCATCCTGACCGTTGCTAATGTGGTCTAGTTTTTGGCATCTATGGTTTGGTTCAGTTATAGGCCTTCGCCATTTTTCATATTGGATGAAGTAGATGCTGCTCTGGACAATTTGAATGTCGCGAAGGTGGCTGGATATATCCGCTCAAAGTCATGCGAAGGGTCCAGGCTTAATCAGGATGCAGATGCAGGTTGTGGTTTCCAGAGCATAGTGATATCTCTCAAAGACAGCTTTTATGATAAGGCTGAAGCTCTTGTTGGTGTATATAGGGACTCTGAAAGGAGGTGGCTCTCTTCCCTTCTGTATCTTAAGTCTTCCTTCTGTCCCTTTACAGTCCACATATGATTAGCATTAACGTCAGTATTCTCTGTACTCCTTGCAGCTGCTCAAGGACTCTGACATTTGACTTGACCAAATACCGGGAGTCCTGAAAGATTTGACCGATGGTTGAAGGTTTTCACGTCGATGTAGATATCCCTTTAGAAGCTGTATATTGTAGCTATGACTAGGTTGCTGCAAATTGTCATTTCTCCCTGTATTTTCCATCAACAACTCTAGTTTTCTTTTATCCCTTCCTGACAGCTTTCTCAGTATTATTATTGCTTGTTTAGTTTTCATTTGAATTTAATAATTAGCTCTCTCTCTCTCTCTCTCTCTCTCTCTCTCTCTCTCAAAACATAGAGGGTGTTCCTAACGTCGGATAGTTGTCCACATATTGTGGGTAGATTTCTGGAGGCTTAATTGCTGCATCGTAGATGATGCTGGTCTTGTTCAGCCTCTGCATGTGTTTACCTTCTTTCTGTGATATGTCACCGATACTTGTTTGTTGTGGCTAAAGAAAAATAACGGTGCTTCCTTTTCGAACTTTTCGAAAGGTTTTCAGTTCATTAACTCTTGGAAGGTTGGGCATATGAACTTGTTTTATTAGTACCTGAAAGTGCTAAGGGTAAGCATGGTTCTAGAGTAGAATTTGTAACATGAGAACCAGACTGGTGGGAGCAGGTCTAGTTTCAGGTTCTTAGATATGTAGGGTAGGCTTGAGATTCCAAAAATCGGGGAACTTGCTTTGACGAGTAGGTTTTAGGTTTCAAATGAAATCAAAACCTTGGAATCGACCTGAAACCTAAAATATTTCTTTTTGTTATTCTTGTGTTATGTATTCATGCAATTGTGCAATATTTCATGTAGTTGTCGTGTGTAATTCGATACAACTAGTTTGAGTTTCTATTTTTGGTAATGAATGAGTCGTGATCAATAAATTGTAGCAAATGGTGGTCATTTTCAGATGATTTACTATATTTGTTCAATTAAGAGTATAGGTGGAACTTGAGTAACTTCTGAAACCTATGACAAGGCAAGTTTTAGGTTTCTCGATATGCAAAGCAGGCTTCAGTTCCAAAGATTAGGAAACTTTTTCGTTCTAGGTTATAGGTAGAATTTGAGTGGAACTTTAAACCGTTTATCTCTGAAAGTGATTGCTTTACAAATGTAGGTTCCTTTTCAAGAATGTCAGAATGATCCTTCCTAGCCATCCCTAATTGGCGAGAAAAGGCTCACTAGTTGTGCTCATCATTTTGTGAGGAAGAGGTATAATGATGTGTGCTTGTAGGAAAATTCTAAATAACAGCCTGAAATGTTTTCATTTTGACCATTAAGGGCTTAAAGTGGATTTTGTTTTTAATAAAGATCTAAAATGCCAATATTTTCTTAAATAAGGGATTTCAAGTGATTTTTTTTTTCAAATAAAAACTTAAACGTTATGTTTGTTTAAAAAAAGGCGTGACTTTCAGCAGTGAAGGGCATTTGCATTATTTCTTTCATGTTTTCTTTTTTCTTTCTTTTTTCTAGGTTTTCTTCCTTCTTTGTTGGTGGTTAGTTGGCCGTTGACAATGCCTGGAGAGGGCCACAAGTGAGGGAAGGCTTCACCTTAGGGGAGGTTGCCCTTGTGGCCATCGAAGAGGTCAACCTTCACTAGATTTGGGTTAGGGACACCTCAGTCGTGGCTAGTGAGGGACATCCTCGCTTGGGCAAGGCAACCTTGTCCAAGGTGTGGTTGCCCTTGACAACCGTAGGTGGGCCCTCACAAAAGTGCAACCGTAAGCGGGCCCTCACAACTGTGGGTGAGGGTCGTTGAGCCCTCGTCGGCCCTCACCTCACTAGAAAAGAGAAAAAAGAAGAAAAAAAAGAAGAAAATGATAAAAAGTAATTCAAAATTTAAATTGCATTTGGACAAAAACGCCCCTTGATTGGTCTAAATATTTACTCGACCGACAATCAAGAAGGTGAGGTTTTTATTTGAAATAATCATGATTACTTTAAGTCTTTATTTAAAACAATTATGATCATTTTAGATCTTCATTTGATATAAGGGTCACTTTGAGCTTATTTGACAAAATGATGGCACCTTAAACTTTTATTTAAAATTTTGCATGTGCTTGTATGTGGCTTGTTGCATCATGACAGTGCTTTTCGATCTCGCATATGAGCATAGAGACCTTTCTCCAGGAGTTATGGATTGGATCAACGGGTGAATCAGGGACTGGTGATCCCAGAAGAATGCCGATTCCACCAACTTCTTGTGACTTGGCGATCTACTACAAAGTCCATTCCTAGGCTAGAACCATAATTAGTATCTAATAATATTAATTGTATATCATTAATCATCGAAATATAATGTACTGTGTTTTTATATTATTATAATAGTTAGATACTAAAATGAATACTAAATATTTATTTAAAATTGTATACTGATTATGAATATGGTGATTAACTCGAGTTGAGTATTCGGGATTCCAAAGTGGCTCTATGTCATTATATTCCATCCATATTAATGCTAAACTATATTAATGATAAGTATATTTTGTCTAAATTCTTCAATGGTATGAGATCAAACGCTAGAAATTTTATTTATTAAAAAAATGTTAACTAATACTTTAGGAATTATGATTTATTACCATAGTTTATTATAATTCACGAAATGTGACTTTTAATAAAATTAATTAATGCTAGTTCTAGTTATAAAGACGATTGGAGATTAAGGTTTTTCAAATGATTATATAATTTTATTAAGTACGATTTAAAAATAATGCAGGAGTACGTAAATCGAAGTCTTCGTAAATTGCACGTTATTTTGTTACAACCAAACAGAGGAAACATCATTTAATTCCATTTCCTCAACATACCAAGCAAAGAACGTTATTCCATTTCCACAATTTTCTTTTCCATTTAATTCCATTAATATATATTCGGTGGTACCAAATACCGGAAGACTGGGACTGACGATAGAATATTAAAATTGGTGTAGAAAATTGATTTCATTTATGATAAAACTGTGTTAAATAGATAAATCGTACTAAGTCATTTTGAATTTTAAATTAGGAATTTCCAAAGCGTAATGTTTTTTTTTTTCTTTCTATTTTTTGGTATTTTGGATAATGAGATGATGCTCCATAGTCCTCCTTTAATAACTGGCTAGTTGCTTAGACTTAAGTGGTAAGCATATTCATATCATCTCTCAAGGTTGAAGTACGGATACCATTGTTTGGCAATCTCTTGCAGCTAACCTTGAGCACGGATGTGTGGGGAATGGAGGGACCCCCCATGCTCAGCGAGGATGAGGCGGGGGCTTAAAGGGTCTTGGATATTTTATTATTATAAAAATAGTAACGATAATAAAATGAAAATGTCTGTGATTGCAATCATAGATCGCTTTTCACAAAAATATGTTCGGGTTGAAATAAATGTGTCTCACCGTTGTTGGGGAGAATTATCAAAAATTTCTAAATTTATTACAATCGTGTTAATTTAATTCATCCGCCAATTTTGGCTTGCTCATACTGACGTGAATGCTAACTAGTATTTGAATTAATTTTTACTAATATTTTATTTTTTTCCTAAATTTTATTTATTTATTTTTTCTTTCTTTTTCTTTCTTTTTCCCCCTTGTTCTTTCCCACAATGCCAGCAAGACAAGGAGGCTTCGCCCATATCTAGGCGAGGTCAAACTCGCCATAGCCTCATCCACGGGCACATTATCGGTCGACTAAAATTAATTGAAGATTGAATTGACACAATTATAAAAAGATTTATAATTGAATTAATATAAAAAAAAATTAGAATTGAATTACCACGATTACAATAAATTTAAGATTTTTTTTTTAATTCTCCCTTGTTGCCTAGATCAAGTGGGTTTAACACCTCTAATGAAAGAAAAGGCGATTCTAAGTGGTAGGAGAACATTGCAACCTCGGTTTCTGACATAATGGAAAAACCATGGACCCTCATATGCCATGCCATGCCATGCCAAGCCAGAAAAAGAAGGCACTCTTTCCCAAGCTTCGTACGTTTCCTTCTGAGCCATGGAGCCACCTGCCTCGACACACCCCATGAGGTGTTAAGCGTGCGTGCCATGCAAAGTGAAGAATGGCAAAGCGAATCTTGCACGACCACCTCCCTGTGTCCTCCCCTTAATCCCACCCCCTCCCCTATATAAACCCCAACGCCTACCACTCGCCGCTTCACTCCAGAACGATCACTATCTTCTTTCTCTGTAACCATGGCTAAGCCTTTGCTTCTCTCCTTCGCCTTTTGCTTTCTCTTGGCCTTCCACGGCTGCCTCGGCCGCCAGCAGCACCAGACCGGCCAGCAGCACCCGCTCCAGGAGCCGAGGGAGTGCCGGATTGACCGCCTCGATGCCCTCGAGCCCACGAACCAAATCCAGTGCGAGGCTGGCTTGGTCGAGTCGTGGGACCCGAACCACGACATGTTCCAATGCGCCGGGATCGCCATGGTCCGGCACACCATCGAGCCCAACGGCCTCCTCTTGCCTTCCTTCACCAATTCACCTCAACTCATCTACATTGTTGAAGGTAAATTTACATCAACTGCTAGTAATCGATTACCACATGCCCCAGTTATTCATGATCATTGCCTTGCATGTCATCCTCTGCACTCCCTGGAGTCCCTAAAAGAAGGGGAGAAACATGTCCAGGAAAAAAAACAGTTATTGTTTGCTTGATTGCCGCGTGCAGGTAATGGCATTCAGGGGACTGTGATCCCTGGTTGCCCTGAGACATTCCAATCATCTCAGCAATCGCAGTTCGGGCCGCAGTTCGGACAGGGAGGACAGATGAGAGGAGGAGAAGGCCGGCGGTTCCAAGATCAGCACCAGAAGATCCGCCGCATCCGACAGGGCGACGTCATTGCTCTGCCCACCGGAGTGGCCCAATGGGCCTACAATGATGGCAATCGGCCCATCCTTGACGTTACCAATAATGAGAACCAGCTCGATCTCAACCCAAGAGTGAGTCAATTTGTAAAACTGAGTTAAACTGAGTTTGATTAGTTTATGCATGCATGCATGCATGAATGAATGATTAGGATAAGTTTGTGAGTGAATAAATTCTCTACTCGAGATTCTTCCTCGCTGGCAACCCGCAAGACGAGTATGAGCAAGGAGGCCAGCAAAAGGGTCAATGCAACAACATCTTCTGCGGTTTTGACGCGCGCTTCCTGGCTGAGGCGTTCAACGTGGATATGGAAACAGCAAGGAGGCTGCAGAACGAGAACGACAACAGGAACAACATCGTGAAGGTCGAGGGCGGCCTTCAGGTTGTGACGCCCCCAAGGGAACACGGAGGTCCTGGATGGGAGGAGACGCGCGAGGGGGAGAGATATGGTGGCGGAGGCAGCCGCGAGGGGGAGGGGGGGAGTTACGGTGGAGGCGGAGGCGCTGGCGGAGGCAGCCGTGGGTATGGTGGCGGAAGTGCTGGCAGAGGCAGCCGTGAGGGGGAGCAGGAGCGCGAGAGGGAGAGGGAGAGGGAGAGGGAGAAGCACGGTGGTGGCAGAGGCGCTGGCGCTGGCAGAGGCAGCCGCGAGGGGGAGAGGGGGTATGGCGGCGGAGGCTCTGGCAGAGGCAGCCGTGAGGGGGAGGAGGAGCGCGAGTGGGGGAGAGAGAGGGAGAGCTACGGTGGCAGAGGACGCGGACGCGGGAATGGGAAATCGTATGAGAGGGAGAAATGCAGCGGCTGGCATGACGTGAACGGATTGGAGGAGACGCTCTGCACCATGAGGCTCCGGGAGAACATTGGTAACCCGTCGCGCTCGGACTTCTACACGCAACAAGCCGGTCACATTACCACACTCAATAGCTACGAGCTGCCCATCCTATACTGGCTCCAACTCAGTGCCGAGAAAGGCCATCTACATAGGGTAAGGCCTTCCTCTCTTCTTCCATTTTAGTAAGATTTCATCACTTGTGCGTCACTTTCTGAATCATGATAATCTGATTATACACTATGATTTAACTTTCTTGAAAGCTATTACATGAATAAGAATATCGAGATAGCTCCAAAATCGATTATTACTCTATTATTTCGAAATTAATAATGGGTGATGTAGCAGGGATGTTTATTGGGTTTACTTTTAATGATATATACGTGGATGCAGAATGCAATTATGGTGCCACACTACAACCTCAACTGCCACAGCGTGATCTATGCGATCCGCGGCAGTGCACGCATCCAGGTAGTGAGCGACGATGGCCAGACGGTGTTCGACCAGGAGCTCCGAGAGGGGCAGCTCGTGGTGGTGCCGCAGAACTTCGCAGTGGTGAAGAAGGCTGAGAACGAGGAGTTCGAGTGGGTGTCCTTCAAGACCAACGACAACGCGATGATCAGCCCGCTCGCGGGCCGGACCTCAGTGATGCGGGCGTTGCCGGACGAGGTCATCGCCAACGCGTACCAGGTGTCGAGGGAGGATGCCCAGAGGATCAAGTACGGCCGGAGGGAGACCGCCCTGTTTTCCTCCAGCGGGAGCGGCGGTTCTCTCTCTGAGAGGAGGGCTGAAGCTTAAGCGCCAAAGCAGGAGGATGAACCGTGCGTGTGTAATGCTTTTTGGAGGCAGCGAAAGGCTTTGGAGAGACCCCTCTTAATTAAGTACTTATGTAGAAGAGTAAGAAGAGGATCATAATAATGAGTATGTAGTAGCTTGTAAGTGTAAGTTGTTTGTGCATATGTTGGGTTTTGCACAGTAGAGTTCGCCTCTTCAATGGGTATATATTTTATCACGAAATAGATGAGGCTATGAGAAATTAGAACTAAGTATTACAAAGAAAAAGGGGAGATCCTAGGCTATGAGAAATTAGAACTAAATATTGCGAAGAAAAAGGGTAGATCCTAGGTGATCGAGTATAGGAGGAAACATAATGATATACGCGGTCTTTGACATGCTATGACTCTTAGAACTATCATGTTATGATTCCTAAGACTATCATAAACATATTAGTATATGACTCCTAGAACTATCATAGACATAAGTATGCACGCGGCCTTTGGTGGCTGATGCTCAGAGGCCGCCGCCATCGCCACCGTGTTGGTGGGTTTGTGGCCAAATGGTTATTGAGGCCATGCGCAGATGCGTGACGGCTTGGATTGGTGTGGTGGCCAAGGCTTAAGCTCAGAGGCAGCGGCGGCGTGGCTAGTTGCTCAGCGCAGCGGTGGCCACATAAATTATCGAGTCTTTTTTCTTTTTCTTTTTTTGACATTGAAAGGGAGAATAAAATATTGGAGCTTGCCCCAATAAAGGGCATCACGAAAGCGAGCACCCAAATGATTAGAACAAATGATTAGAAAAAATAAGGATATCACAATTATCATAACAATTATCATAACTTTAGAACAAATAAGGATATCACAATTATCATAACTTTCATCCGGCGTTCATTTAAATGTCATAATTTTATTCTTTTTCGATCGCTTTAAAGTGTCGTAACTTTTATAAAAAAAACATTTATTTGAGTGTCATAATTTTCAATGATCACTTAAATGCCAGAATATTTAAAAAATGTTCACCTAAGTGTCGGAAATTTGACCTAGTGTACTACTTGTGGTAAATGTTTTAAAAAAGTTATGACACTTAAATAATTAGAAAAAAAAAGTTATGGCATTCAAATAAGCAATGTACATAAATTATGACATTCAAATGATAAAAAAAAATTATGACACTTAAGTAAACATTGTACGAAAGTAATGACATTTGTGGTTTCTTTCAATTTGTAGGATAGAAAACGTAACCACTCATGGCACTGTGAATTGACTAGGGTGTCCATTGCATCCATAAAAAAACTCTTCACAGAAGCATGTAAGTGTCATGGGTTGATCATTTGAGATCGATAGAGTGCCTAAGCTAAGCGTTTCTTACGATAGATCGCTCACTCGGATCGTAGAGAGAGAAAGTTCTAGAGAAATAAGTTGTGGAAGATAATGAACTTAGATTGTTGAAAAGACTCAGATGGATACAATGAGCAAGAGGACACATCTTCTAATATTAGTGGCCCCTGATTACAATCATTAAGCAATTGATATTTTATTCGGCAGACAAGATTGCATCTCTTGACCTACTAATTATCAACATTTATGCCAAGAGAGTTCTAGACCTCGGTACAATTACCATCTTATCTGTCCCTAGGAATGTTCTAGAAACTTTTGGGGAAACCAGACAAACTTGGGTAGTCTTTACCGATCTAGCATGAAGTCACAAGAACCTCGAGACCATGACTCAAGTCTGTCTTCTCTCGGCACAATTACTGTCTCACCCATCCTTGAGAATGTTCCGAAAGCTCTTGGGAAAACCCTAGACAAACTTGGGCGGTCTTTATCAATCCAACACAATTCTTTGGTCATATGAACCTTAAGACTGTGACACAAGTCTATCCCATTTAATTGAGTATATTGAGTAAGATGCCATTAATAGACATTGAGCGGAAAAGCTCCATGTTTGAGGATGGGATCTACCACAAATCAAATGCTTTTATCACCTAGTCGAAGGGATCAATAGCACAAAATATGAAAATATTATGACATTTTGATGGTGCTCTCTAGAATTAGACTATGCATACACAATTGGGATTGTGTATCACAACGTATTTGAACACATGAATTTAGATTCCGTTTGTTTTCACGGAAAATAGATAATTTGAAAATATTTTATTTAAAATAATTGTTTGTATTGCTTAATAAATTTTTTATTATCGATAATAATCTATGTCTTGACAATTTCGTAGATAATGAAAATAATTTTTGTTTGTTCATTTTTTTAAGCGATATAAATAATTATTTAAAAAAATAAATTATTCATTCTTTGCAAGACAAATGTACTTTTAAAACTATTTTATCTAATATTGAAAAAAAAACTATTTGACCTAGTAATTATGGGATGATATGCCGTGACAAAGCGAAAGGGTTATGAAAAATTATTCAAAAGAGAAAAATATTCAAAATAACATTGCCATGCGCGCCAATAATACTTTACATCCTCCTATCTTTAAAAACACCACTTTGCACCCGACATCAATTACTATTGTTGCTTTGACCATAAATTGGCCATTTCCTTCTAAAAAACGTCCCCATCAAAATTCTGAATTCTTCAACAAATCAACTAAATTTCTAAACAATTGCTCAATCTCTCTCTCACCGTGGGTGAGCTTTCCTCTATCCCTAAGGTGATAGTTTTGCCCCTTGAAACTCGAGATTTTCTCCAACCTTACCGCAATGCAAATGGTCGAATCCCTACTATTCCCCCTAGATTAACACCATTGCCTGATCCCATTTCATCCAAACTATTCCACCATCCCACAGATTATTGGTAAAAATGACAT
This sequence comes from Corymbia citriodora subsp. variegata, assembly GCA_014858505.1. NCBI lineage: Eukaryota > Viridiplantae > Streptophyta > Magnoliopsida > Myrtales > Myrtaceae > Corymbia > Corymbia citriodora. The sequence continues at coordinate 13,873,254 of CM026411.1, forward strand.
TGTATGGGTTTCCACCAAGAGTGGAGAGTGTCGCTACTATAATATAGTAATCCCTCATTACAGAATAGAGCTCCCTTCAATTCTCAATCTACCCACTTTTCACATTTATCAGCCAGCTCAAATCTCCCCAAACTTTAAAACCTTGTCTACAATCTAGAGGCTTATTCTTGTAGCTTGCTATTCCATGAATGGAGGAAACTTACAAGGATCATCTCTGGATGATAGCGCTATGTAGGAGGATGGGTGACCTGTTGATAACAGACGATGTCACTGTGCTGGATGCCAATATCCATGCCATAGACAAATAGGAAAGTGAATTTCTTCTCTATGTAAAATTATTCTCAAAGCCACATGTTAATTTTCAGGCATTCTTAACTACTATGAGGAGAGCATGGAAATTAGAAGATGTTAAATGTGAGGTGATTGAACTTGGGTTTTATGTGTTTATCTTTAATTCGGAGGAAGAAAGGAAGAATATCTTACAAATAGGTCCTTGGCTGTTTGCCAGCAATTTGCTTATGTTACAAGAGGGTGATCCCAATGTTCCAGAACACTATTATGACTTCTCTCATTATTCATTTTAGGTACACTTTTTGGGACTTCCTCAGGCTACTGTAGTAGAGGATTCTATACGATTGGTGGCTGCAAAATTGGGTGTAGTGAAGGAAATCAAGATTGAAGCTAGAAATAATAGCTCTCGGAAGATTGGAAAAGCAAAAGTGAGGTTGAATTTGTTAAATCCTCTAAAAACTAGTACTATTATACATGTGGGAGGTAGAAAATGGTGGATCAACTTTAAATATGAGAGGTTACCACACTTTTGTTATTCATGTGGATGTACTGGACATTATGCAAATTTCTACCCCATAGTACCTTATGAGAAGTTTGGATTACCTCAAGATAACCCAAGGCGATATGGCTCTTGGTTGAAAGTGGAAGTGAAAGACCTCAACCCTTGTTGGAATCCCTTTTATGGAGATATTGATTCCATTCTAGAGGAGGATGAAATGGTGCCTGAAACTCCCATTTCCCTTGTTGGTGATGATCTGTGCCATAACTACCATATGGCAAATAGTCAAGCTTTAGTCATATATAATCTGCCAATACAGCAGATAGAGGAATATCAAAAGAAGGAGGAATCTTCTCTACCAAACAAGGGGGAAGAGGGTTCAGCAGTCACTGGAATAGAATTATAATTTCATGGCTTATGATATAAGGGTTGGGCAAACCAAATTAGAAAAATCAGGTTCAAAGAATTAGGCTGTGAAAAAACTAAAACCTTTTGCTCCCTATGAAAAATGAGGAACTTTAGCAAGTCTTGTGGGGGTGGATAAGCTTATGGATGCACCAATTCAGGTGTGGGAAGACGTTAAGAAAGGGGCTTTGGTGGCTAGCCCTAATAAGCCACCAAGGAAGACATGAAGCTATTAAGCTGGAACTGTCAAGGTGTGGGCTCTCCCTCGACAATTCAACATCTTATAGCCTTAGTGGCTTGTGAGAAGCCTAATATGGTATTTTTGATGGAAACAAAAAATAGAGAAAATGTGGTAGACTGTGCTAAAAAGAGACTTTATTTCCGATACTCTTTTGTTGTTAATCCGGTAGGAACAATGGGAGGATTTGCCTTGTAATGGGATGAGTTATTGAATGTACAAGTGGAGTATAGCTCTAATGAATTGATTGAGGTTTCTTGTAAGGATCCTAATAATGGAACTATGATGAGGATTTCTTGTCTACATGCATCAACAAACTTTGGAATACTCTGCAGGTATGGAATACTCTGCAGGCTAGGAATGCTTATAATAACTATCCATGGCTATGTGTTGGAGATTTTAATGAAGTTTTGTATCAATGGGAAAAGGCCGGTAAACGTGATGTTGAGAGGTACAAGATTATGATGTTTTGGGAATTTGTAAACTCCTATTCTCTTATGGATATAGAAAGTAAAGGTTGTGCCTTACCTAGACTAACAATCGAGATGGGGATGAGTTAGTGAAGAAGAGACTTGATTGAGCATTTTGTAACCTAGATTAGAGAGTTTTATATCCTAATGCTAAGGCTTTTGCTTTTCCAACTATTGGATCTGACCATAGTCCAATTGTTCTATGTTCAGACTTAACCAGAGCTAAAAAACAAAAAAAAGTTCAGGTTTGAAGCTTATTGGATAGAGGCTCTAGGATATAAAGAAGTGGTGGAGAATCCTAATTTCTGGAGTTTTAGCACGTGAGAAAGCCTTATTTGCAGGGGTCCTCTGGTTTTTGTGGAAGGTGAGAAATGCTTGACTTTTCAGAAGTGAAAACCACAACCCAGCTCAATCATAAGTGAAGCGATCATTACGAATCAACTATTCGAAAAGTGAAATCAACATACCGAAAACTGTGTAGCCAATCTAGCCTTCTTGCTGGAATGTTGGCATCCTCTAGCTTGTGGGGCATTGATAGTGAACATAGACACCTCTTGGAGTAGTTCTCATATGGAGGGATCAATTGTTGATATTTGCAAAGGAAGGGATGGGGTCCTTTTAGATGTTTTGCGAAGAAAGTCCATGCTCCTTTGACCTCAGTAGCTGAAACCCTAGTTGTGTGACACGCTTTGCTTTGGCCACAGGAGACTTACGATTGAGGGTGGAGGAAAGTACAAAACAATGCAATTGAACTTAAAGTGCAGATCGCATGTGATAGCTTATCAGTTGTAGAAGCTATAATGAGTTGGGTGGAGGTTGCATGGGCTGCCAAGTCAATAGTATTGGATTGTTGCAAGATGTTGTCCCAGCTCAAAAATGTTAGTTTGATTTATGAACCAAGAGGAACAAACAAGGCCGCGGATTGTGTAGTTAGGGCCCATCGCACCAGCACTCTCCCTACCAATTGGGCTTTTAGGCCCCCACACTCCCTTTTGCTTATTTTATACTTAGACTTCGGAAATGATTGTAATCCACCGCTATGGTAATTCGAAATGAAGTTTTTTACAACAAAAAACAAAACAAAAACCAAAAACAAAACAAAAAAACTAAATTTCTAAACCTTCCAACTGGGCTTTTAGGCCTATCGCACCAGCACTCTCCCTACCAACTAGGCTTTTAGGCCCCCACACTCCATTTTGCTTATTTTATAAATTTCTAAACTCCCCCCCCCCCCCCTTTGCTGTGGCTTGGTGTAGCGAGGATCTCCATTGCACTCATCATTATTTCTCAGCTCTTGCTTAATAATTTTTTTAAATTATAAATTCTTTATATATCTTTTATTTTTTCAATTGTGGCTACAACACTAGCTATCACTAGTTATTGGTGAAGGTTGCCTAGTCGGCTGCATTTGAAAAAAAAGAAATTAAATAAAAATATATAAATATATAAATATATATATATATATATAAATATATAAATTACGAAAATTCTTCACATTAATACCGGTTGTAACAAATAGGATAGTAAATGTTCATATCATCAATTTTTGCCCGAAATTGATTGAAATGTTTCATCAAAAGGTTTAGAATTCAATTAACAAAATTAAAAAGTCTAAAATTGAATTAACATAAATATAATAAATTTGTAAGATTTTTAGTAATTTTTCCCTCAATTCGAGGTCAAGGTTGTCAATGGACGTCAGGAGTGAGAACTCTGAGAGAGAGAAGATCGAAGGCGTAAGTGGTTCAGTAAATATAGAGTTACTTCTCGAGATACTTGCCTTCACTCTCTTCTCTCTCTATGAAAGCTTTTAAGATGCGGCCTAGAGCTTGGAAGCCCACAGTGACTTCCTCATAAGTCTGTCGATCGGGCGCGCCATCCCATCTGAACACAGTTCCGGTCACTTCCGAAAGCACCTTTATCTCGAACTTTAGAAGCTTCGCGTGGTCGCCAAGCAAGGTGAAACGCGTCCCCGCTTCAGTTTCAGACTTTTGCCGATTCCTCTAATGCCTATGCGTAGAACTCTGGCGTTATTAGCAAGGTCATGAAGTGGCATGCCAAAATGTAGATTTTGTACCCTCCCATGTTTCAAGTTCATGCAGGCAAGTACAGGTTTTAAATTCATTTAATTTAATCATAACTGATAGATTTTAATTAATAAAGGTTCACCATTCACGGAAGAACTTATATCCAGTGAATGCATCTTTGCTTTTACATTATAAATTACTATTTTTCCTCTTTATATGAGTGTTTTGTCTATCTAGTACCATGATCTTACTCATATCATCCCTAAATTTTTAATATGTCCAATACAGTCTATGAACTTTGGTTTAATGTGCAATATAGTTCCTAGATTGTATAAAAATGTTTAAAAGTTTAAAGACCACCGAATAAATTAAGCCTAAAGTGGGGCCAATTTTCAAAGAAAAGGTCTAGAGTGAACTTTCTTCCATATAAAAGTTTAAAGTGCCAAGTTACTTTGAAAAAGGGGTGTGATTTCGTTGGCCAGCCAAATGTTTATCAGTGGACATTTTCCAGTCACTTAAACAAGGCAATTCTGTCCAAAATTTGCAATTGTAAAAAATATAAAAAAATATCCCCAAATTGAATGAAGTGGGGCCATTTTTTTCAAAAACATATTGCAGCCATGAAAATTTCATCAGTCGGCTTGCTTAAATACTTATTTGAGATTGATTTGGCTATATTATACCCTTATTTGGAATAAAGTGTACTCTGATTCATTTCTCAAGAAAATGATCCCACTTCGAGTGCTTATTTGGAATTTTTCCTAAACTTGTCTCTCTTTAGAGAAAATAATTATACGTTCATCTTGTCTGTATTCTCATCATGTTATCTCTAGTTTCCTTTTAGCATGTGGTCTTGGAAGTTGAATGAAGATCTTTGCCCATGTAACAGTACGATGGAAATTAATTACGAAAAGAAGGCAAAAGAAGTTTCGAACCCCCTAAACAACCCATTTTTTCCAATTGATATTTGAAAATTTTAAATTTACCTTATTAAGTTCGTGAACTTGTAGAATTTTTTTATTCATTTCAATAACGGTTAATTAGAGGGGAAGCATCAGTCAACACCAATAAGAATCTAACATGGAAAACTTTTTATTGCTTTGGACTATTAGTTAATGCATTAGACTAAAAATGTCGAAGATGAAAACCATTAGATCAGCGTAATGAGATGTCTCAAGTACTGAACACAGCTTTTCATGTTACTCTAATGAACATGTAAGCTTCATTTAACTTGAACTTAAAGCCAAAGATATGTGATTAGGAAATTTAAATAGATTCACCGACTTGATTAGTCAAATTAAAAATTTAAGAATTTGATTGAAGAGTTGGCACAAATTCAAAGATCAAAAGAAAAATATAACTAAAAGAAATGATAAATTTCATGCAGGACACTAATTGCTACCGTGAGTTCTATACTTTGATGAGGAAGGAAGAATTGTTATATGTTCTTATAGCCTTTCTAATGATTAAGTTGTTCACTGAAAGATTCCTAAACATATTAACAATCTAAATTTTCATGTTTTGAAAGGACCAAAAAAAAATAAAAATACGAGTTAACTTTTCTCACATTTTCCCCCTTCCACCATTTTCATCGCTCTGACATTCTCTCATCGGCGAGAAGACAAATTTGCCCTCCTCTTTCGATCCTTCTCTCCTCGTGCAACCGACCACAGCTCATTGTCCCAAATGTCCAAACCCTAACAACTCCAATAGATCACAAAACTGCTCCGACCGACCACCGGCCTCCGCCGTTGGATGCCGCCCCATCGCCTCCGGCCACGGTCGAGCTCCACCACGCCACTCCCGCCGCCGCCGCCACCGCCAGCGACGGGGCCCTCTCTCTCGGCTACCCAAGTACCTGTGCCAATCGATGTTCCGCCAAACTTTTGGAGGAGCTAGAAAATTTGGGCAGTGAAATAGCTTCCTGACAAACTGTTCTTGGGCGCTGATGCTCAACAATCCGTGAAAACCTTCTCCGATTCCTTCTTTTGAAGCTAAGCAAAATCACATCAATAGAGCACGACCCCATTGTTATTTTAGTATAGCTCACAATTCTCGACCAAAGTCTCTTCATTCTAATGGCGGCCAAGAAGCTGGTCCGAGACTTGGTGCTCTTGGGACAGCCCCTTCGTCTCCACCTTAGTTCTCATACCCAGGTTTTTTCCTCCCTTCTCGAGCTCTTTCTCGTTTTTTATCTCTATATTTCTTGCAATAGCCAGGAAAATTTCTGGGCTTTGTTCCTTTTTCTCTGTATTATGTAATTCTTTTTATGTGGGTTTGTTAATTGAATTGTCGTATAGGCTTCCAGTTCGAGGCTGAGGTTGATTACCGCGGGTGGGCACTCATGTAATCGTCGATATAGCGTGTTTAATGAGTTCTCTAAGAAAGTTAAAGGCGAAGCTAGCGGGTATGCCGATTTTTAGTACCTTCACTCCTCTTCTTCTGTCTTTTTTTTTCTTCTTTTTTTGGTAGTGGAGACGCTAAAAATGAAAATGTTCACAATGCATACCGAAAGGATACCAATGAAGCCGATCATTTATGACTAGTTCGAACATCAGGAGCGGTCTGATCAGGGGGCACTCGTCTGTGCTTACTGGGTTCAATGCTCTTTCTACCTTTAGGACTGTTGCCCTCTTTCTTCGCTCTTTCATGTTATTGTGGTCTTGGTTCACATTTTAGTCTCGTTTGCTTCTGGTAGCTCGTGATTGGAGATTTACCGTCGCTTACAATCATATGGAAATAATCTGTAAAATGAAGTATCCTTTCTACGGTTCAAAACATGTGTAAAGGCTCGACCCTTTTTTTCTTTTGGCCAAGCTCATAATATATTGATTTGCCATTGCGGAGCAATTTCCTTTCGTTTGCCGTGAGACTCTACTTATGGGATATCAAGATGCACATTTACCATCTGAGTGTCATATAGATTGCAAATAAAGAAATGGTGAAGCTTCACTATATCGTGCATGAGTTTGGCTATATCAGTTAAATAAAGGAGTGAGTACTTTTTATGTTGTCTGCTTCATTGTTTTGGGTACTTGGACTTTCAGACAAATGATATTGGTTGGCTTAATATTTGATTAGTGTGCTTGGTTCCCTTGAGAGGCTTATTCATGTTAATGATCTTCTTCAATCCTTTGGTCATAGCAATCCAGAGTTTCAAAAGTCAGTGAAGCAGCTGAAAGAAAAAGCAGAAGAGCTTAAAGGGGTGAAAGAGGAGCTTAAAGTTAGGTAATTTGCAAATCTGTTGTCTGAAAACCCTTCATTGGCGAGATTGTAGTCCCCTCAACTAATCATCTGACTATCTGAGACATACTTCTTATGTCATGTTTGGTTGAACATCTGGATAAAGAGCTAAGGATGTAAACTGGCTTTTACAGAACAAAACAGACGACTGAGCAGTTGTACAAGCATGTCGATGGTGTTTGGACAGAGGCTGAAGCTACAGCAAAGAAGGTCTGAATATCTTTCCTTCCTTTACTTTGCTTTTGGGCCAGAAGAGGGTCTGAATTGATTCCCTTGGGATATGCCTTGGTCCTGGAAAGTGAATTCGTTGAAGCTACAGACTCACAAAATCTAGTATAGTATTTTCTTGTTCATTAAAGTCAATAGATTTAATAACTATGAACTTGGTCTTGTTTTCTTGGTGAGAAATTTAGTATACATAAAAGTTATACACTTGGCTACCTGGTAGGTAATATTATGCTTCTGTGTGGTGATTCTTGTTTCTCTTCTGTCTATGTGCCTCTTTTGTGAGGATTTTTTGAGTCCTGGTGGAAATCATTAATACTCTTTGGGGTTTTTTGTTTTCTATAATACTGCATTATCTCCAGGTTTCTGCCAATGTGAAGGAAAAAATTTCTTCTGCAACTGAGGAGGTGTGGTTGCTTTATCCATTGTAATCCTGATAACGCTTACTTATATGCAAGTGACTGTTTGGAACTTTATTTTTTTGTGTTGCTTTTAGGTCAAAGAACAGTTGGGGATTGGGAAGCAAGAGGAATCAGCATCTGCGAGTGGTTCAGCAAAATACGATGCTCATGCCAAAGGTGGAAATGAGGAAAAATCAACGGAAGAAAATTCCAAGCAGGCTGGTTCTGGTGATAACACAGAATCATTTTTTGGCAAATACAGAACAAGCTTCTTTTCCTCTTCTCCTAAAGTCTCGTCGACTTTCCAGAAGCTGAAGGAAGTAAAGGTTGTTGACTTGGCAAAGAAGGGATATGATATTGTCAAGGATGAGTTGAGTGGTAGCCCCAGTAAAAGAAAGCATATGGAACATGCACCAACTACGTCAACAGTCGAAAGAAGTACAAGAACTGATATAGTTATACTACCTTCTAAGCAGTCTCCATGGAGTAAAAAGTGGGAAGCATTTAAGGAGAAGGTAATGCTATTCTACTAGTTGTTTTATGCATGGAAGTTGTTTGCAGATTTAAAGAATATTACAGATTAACTAATCATGGTTCTTTTTGTAGGTCAAGGGGCATCCCATGTTCAAGCGTATTGGTAACGTGAGTGAGCCAGTTGTAATGAAAAGTCACGAGGTACGTGCCAAAACCTTTTGCAACACTTCCTTGGAAGTCTTTACGCTCATTGTCAGGTGTCTGTTCCATAGGATTGACTTGTTTTCTGGAAAAGCACATGTTGTTCTGTTGACATTTTTCTTTGTTAATCCTCCCTCCTCTCGTCTGAGTAATATCACCTTACATGCATATTGGTAAGGAGAGAAGGAAATTTTTTGCTAATAAGGAGATTTTATGTGATAGTGCTGCATTGAAAGACCCCTTAAGTCACTGGAGATTTCTGAAGGTAGCTGAACTTACTGACAGCTGCTCATATATATCATCTGGGCATTTGCCCTTCTTTTCTTTACTCAAGGACATCATGTAGATATGCAATTGTTACTACAGAAAGAGTTGATATGATTGGTTAAAAAGCCCAGCTGAAGACTTGTGATAATGATACATTAAAAATTCTTAATCAGGTTAATTTGCATAAATAGGCCTCACCATAAGTGAGTGGCCAAGTGCTTGCTTCAAATCCAACAGATCTTGTATTTGATTCACATTGTCACAAGTAACTTTGGTGCCACACCCATCAACCTATGGTTGGGAGTTACTTGGAGGCGTTTTTTTAAATGCCTTATGTTAAATTGTCTCGCACATTGTATACTGTATGTAATTTTCTGGTTCTGGTTACAAAAGAAAGTAGTACACATGTTTAACTATGTCTGACTTTGCTTGATTCAATAGATTGTCACATTTGGTCATTATCATGTTGTTGCTTGGTATATGTCTTCTTTATATAAAAGAAAGCAAGTTATTATATTAAGCATAATTTAAACTCTCATCCATTTTGAATTATGCCTGTTTGACTTTGCAGATTGCTGAAGATATGCGGGAGAGATGGGAAACTAGTGACAACCCCGTTGTGCATAAAATTCAGGAGTAAGTTGTTTGAGTCTCTCTATCTCCTCCCCCCCGGGGGGCGCAACCCCCTTTTCCTGTGGTTTCTCGCCTTCTCCTTTTGCATATTTGTGGATGCACACCATTGTGTATGTATTGATGCGGTGGGTGCACAGACCTGGACATTACATGGGCACACTAAACAGCAGCACATACATACTAGCATACTTCATGTGTGGGCCTGCAGTCCTTGTTTCGTGCTTCAAAATTAAGGCTGTTATTCTTCTGATTTTTATCTTTCTTAACAGTCTCAATGAAACTATCTTTCAAGAAACAGATGCTGCAGCATCGATGAAGGAAATATGCCGGCGAGACCCGTATGGTCACATTCCTATTTTTTTTGCGGTTTCAGTTTTACTTGGTTCTCCTGTGAAATTTTATCTCACTGACATCTGGTGCTTTGATGGTGGGCTAGATCTTTCTCTTTACCAGAGTTTGTGGCTGAAGTCCAGGAAGTAGTAAAGCCTGTGCTTAATGCTTACATTAAGGTAGATAATGAGCTTAATTCCTAAAGATTGATTGTCCTCTTTTTTTTCTTTTTTTTGTATTCCTTGTAATGAATTCTCCTTAGGAAAACTGAACTTCAGCTACTTTTATCCATCATCATGTTTGTGTGCGCTTTGTGCAGGGAGATGTTGAAACTCTAAAGAAATATTGTAGCTCCGAAATTGTTGAGAGATGCAAAGCTGAGCATGGTGCTTATCAGAGCCATGGCATTTTTTTCGACAATAAGGTATGAGTTAAGGCACATCTAATTATCTAAGTGAAGTGTTTACTCTTTTACTCCAGCCTTTGTGAAGGAGAATATAAAGAGAAGTTGCTGACAAAATTAATTGACATCCTTTTTTTGTTTCAATAATTTTCTAGTTTCACTTATGTAGTAGATGCCAGAATTTTTGTAAGAACAAAGCAGAAATGAACACATTGTGTATATGCAAATTAACTGCAATGTGGGTAAATTGTGGAGGCACCCCTGCTGTCGGTTTTTACTTCTATTTAGGTGTCAATACAAGCAATGTTACTTGCCCTCGGGTATGGTTGTCTGACAGAGATATATCTAGGTTCCTACTCATTTATGAATTAAGATGGGTGATATGTTGAATTGGCATATGTGTAAAATATACCTGAATCTTTGTGATTTTTTGGGTCATATTGTCATTATTCTTCTGACTTTATGATACATATTTTATGATATTCTTCATTATGATTGTTTAGATTTATAGTAGTTCTGCAAAATGACATGATTGATTCAATAGTTGAATTTTAGATGAAGTGTCTTACGACGCGCATGTCAAGCTGGTAGAAGAGTTGGAGTATACAAATACGACACAATCTACAATTATCACATGTCTGTATGTGCTTTTTTGGTTTTGAATTCTGATAGCAGCTTCTTTTGAATTGCCGTATTGCTCTGTTATCTCTATTTTGCAGTTTTTTTATTTTCACCTTACTTTTGTTATGGCATTGCGTCTTGATTATTTTGTTCTAGCTTTGATGTCCCCGCAATGATCGTGGAAGCAGTTATTTTTATTTTTTATATTTTTGCTATTCCTATTAGATATTGCAAGTTCATTTGCTGTACTATCATGGTTTGTTGGTTCAGAGTGTCACGTTCTGTTGTAGTATATTTATGCTTGTTCTAACTCTTCAATTCTATCCTGAGCAGATTCTGCATGTGTCTGATGTTGACGTAAGAGAAACAAAAATGATGGGCACTTCACCAATTATCATCGTTGGGGTATGATTATTCTCTGCTACTTGTGCTGTTGCACACTTGTTATTTATCTGTAGGAGCTTGTTATTTACAAGCAAAATCTCACTGATTTTCACTAATGGCAGTTTCAAACTCAGCAAATATATTGCGTACGTGACAAAAATGGTGCCATAACTGAAGGTGGCAAGGTAAGCCAAACTTTTGATTGGACAAGGCCAAGTGATTAAGCCAATTTTTTGTGTTGAATGCAAAAAGGAAAGCTAAATCATTCAGTTGGTGAATGCTGTTTTCATAGTTGCATGTGCGCTCTTTTGGACAATGGCTTCCTCTTTGTGTGTTAGTCTCAACTTTCATGAAAGGGAAATGGCTTAAAGTTTAATCTTTGCTCCTAATTTAGCTAATTATGGGGCAGCATAGTTGTTCTCATTTCATGAGTACTGTCAAAAGGGTTCTGATTCCATAGTCCAAGATGTAAGAAGTGAATTATCAAATCGAAAAGGAGAAGGAGAACACTTGCTTTAGTATTAGGACTTGTACCTAAGAATGTATGAAATAAATGGCAGCATGTAGTTTTCTCACACTTAGGTTTTTGCTAAAGATAAAAGATTATGGTGGTTTCCCTTACCAAAAAAAAAGATTATGGTGGTTTTAATTTTTCCAAAGTCTACATCCCACTTTCAAACATCCAAGGAAACTTTATCTTTTTGATTGTTAATCTTCATTCTGTGAAGATTAAATCCTTTGTGTGTGCTTTGATTCACCATCTCTCTCTGAAGGGGAGAAATACTAAATGTATGAGAGTACAAAGAGATTAAGCTTTTAGGAATCAAAAAAAATATTGAAGGGGATATTATGTTTCCTGTAGAGTGGCCTATTTGTGGTTAGTCTGACTCAATTCTCACTGAAATCTAGTGATGCTCTTGTTACTGTTGTAGGCTGAATTTTTGAACATGTAAAATTTCTTGATTCATAAACCAGATTGTCTCAATATCCCTAGACCCATGATCGTGCTATAGGATGGAATTGGAAAGGCAATCATTAGTGGAATTAGGCAATGAGATTGATTATCTAGTTCTTGGATCGGCTAGTCCTAACTGCAGAATCATTCAAGATTCACCGTTTTCTTCATTTTGAAATTCTCCTCCCTGGTGATGACATTTCAGTCCGACTTGATCAAGTCAAATCGAGTTCCAACACGAAGATAAGTTTGCAGCACAACTCAATTAACTATGGAGCCACACATTATAATAATGACATAGAAGTCATATTCTTTCTGACAAAAGTGTTGCAAATATTGACGTGCATGGCTTAGGTGTAGATCCCTTTGTCACCCCGTTGTTGTGTTTAACATGGGTATGAAGCCCTATTGATGAAATGTTATGAAGAGTGATTGATGTCTCAGAATGTAATCTGATATTGGTTTGTGTAACCAGGATACAATACACACCGTCTACTATGCCTGGGCAATGCAACAAGTGGATCCGGAAGAGCTTGGGGCAGATGCTATCTACCCCATCTGGAGGTTAAGAGAAATGCAACAAATCGGCATCCAAGCTCTAATATGATGGTGCTATACTTATTTAATCATTGATTCAGGGAAAAGACAGGCATCGTTCTTGCGTTGGGGTAGATTGATCAGTTGCTTCGTATAGTAATGAGTTTGATTTATTGCTGAGATTGAGATAGAAGCATCCAGGTAGGATATTCCCTTTTTTCATTTGAGGGGTTTTGATATCGACAGGCCGCTGCCAATTTTGAGGGATTACTGTCACAGAAAAGAAAAGTATATTTTTTGATGTTTCATCCTGTGTAAAATAAATCTGGAAAAATCATGAGAATGATTGGAAAGTGGTATACTGCTGTTTCCATTCGATTCTAACCGTCATATTAGCAGTCACTTCTGATAATATAAATCTTCATTCAAGCAAATTTCAGTTCCAAGCAGTTTGGCTCTTGATGTCTGATATAAGATGCAGTGTATTATTATATGGCTATGGCCTTGTGGCACTTTGGCATGCCACAAGTATCGAGCCCTGAATAGGTTGTTGATCTTGCTTCAAGCGTCTTATGGTACCTCGCATCCAATTTTATGCTCTCTGTAGGTCGCCTAATGCGGTTTCGATGTATCTTTCCCTGTGTGCTCATGCCTCATGCGGTTTTGATGTATCTTTCTCTGCGTGCTCATGTTTGGATTTCTTCATTGGGATTTAAGTTTAATTGTCACCCTGCATATATTCTCCAGTCAATTAGTACCTTCCATGTTCTCTTCAGTAGAAATTTGGGAGCAATTTGTCTTCCGTAGAAATTTGGGAGCAATTTGTCTTCCCCCGCAACTGGTATAAACAGTATATGTATTTCCCTTAAAAATCGAGAGAGTTATCAGTAATTTCCCTTAAAAACCGAAAGCTGTACAAATTGGATGGTGTGATTATTGGTAGAGCAAAAATAGTAAAGGATATTAGTGAGAACCCATCTATGCTCTGAACAAAAAAATGATTTTGAAGTGTGCTTTTAGAATTAACTCTAAGTCTCTAGATAAATATCGAATTTGTTCATATTAAGAAAGGATTTATTTGGTTAGTGGAAAATGAATGATTTATAGATATTTTTTTAAAAATAATTACTTATATCTGTTATAGATATTGGATGACAAAAAATATTTTTATTGGTCACAAAAATATTTAGACATAAATGTTAAATTTATTGATATTAAATGGATTAAGAGAGGAGAATGAAAGTAGAAATAAACCAATCGAAGGAAATTTTAGAGGAACGGAGGAAGAAGGAAATTCCCCTATCGCACTTGGAGTTCTGATATCAAATACGATCTATGCTAGCTTTCGGAGAAAGAACAAATTCTAGAAAAAAATATAAGGGAATCAGTCCAATGATTTTTTCATATTAAAACTAGACATACAGAAACATATCAATGTGTTGTTAATGAAACGACTTGATTGCTCAATAAAATTCCACACTTTAAGGGTAATTTTGTCATTTAGACAATACCAAACAATGAAAAATGAGTTCACACTTTAAAATTGTTGTACTTCATGGGTAGGGAGATTTCAAATATAGATTGAAATTATTCTTTGAATCTTCATGCATTCATCAAATTAAGGGCTACAATTGAAATTTCATACATGTCTTCATGATTTATCAAACAATGCACGAAGTTTCGTAGGTTTAAAAGTTTATTTGAAATAAAATTAAGCACATTACAAAATTAGCGACTCTAAAGTAAGAAGTGCAATATCTAATTTAGCATAAAAAAATTATCCTCTTTTTATTTATTGAGGAAATACTCAAAGCTGAAGAATATATAAAATTCAGGATGTGTCGTGGATTGTATTACAGGTCAAGGAACCGATCCAGAAAGCCAAAACTATAATACAACCATTTAGAATCAATAAACTTAGAGGAAGTATAAATTAATTTTTATGATCCATTATAATTTGCTCGGATGTATATCAGGTTTTACCTCAACTTATGCAAATAAACCATGAAAATGATCAGATAATTAATTAGTGGACTATATGGCATTCCATACTATGCAAAAGAATTTAAGTATTACACCAAATTCATACAAATAAGAATGAACTAATTTCCGACCAAAATAAAAAAAAGACTGAACAAATCAAAATCAAAACAAGATACTTAATAAGCATTTCTTGAAAATCTAAGTTGAACAAACAAAAAGAGGTCTAAAAAATAGTGATCTTCGGATTATAAAAAAATATTTGTTGACATATTTATCGACCTAATTGTTTATAATTACAATAATGCTCATGTAGTTGTGCTTCGCCCTAAAAGCTCATATATTAGCAACAAAAAAACTAATTAAATTCATGAACGGATAATCAATCCTGAAAAGGTTTAATAAAAAACAAACTATAAATGAAATTGCATTGTGTCGTTGGGTCTATAGTAGTTGGATTCATGATTCAATTTTACTCTTTACTATCAAATCCCAAAGTAGAACTATTTCTAGCCAACGAAGCTAATTTTAAAGATAATAATGCAGTCCCAGAATTGAAATGGGAATAATCTCACAAATTCTCATCAAATTAATCCAAGATTATTGCAGGAAATGCACAAACAAAAAGTATTGTAGACTCTCACGATTCATTGTTAAAGAACCTGAAACAAATGGAAAGATTCTCTCATCGATTCATTGCTAAATAGATCAGAAAACATAAACAAAGTCAGACTCCAGCGATTAATCATGATTATTGTAAGATCTAATCCTTAAATAGCAAAAGGAATTTCAGCATTTTAGGACCATATAACTGACTAGTGACAAGAAATATAAATGAGCTATAGCTACATCGACAAGATAGATGAATCAAATAATGTCATATCTAGTAAAAGAGAGAAGGCATTCACCAATTGATTCCAAAATGATTAGTGTCTAGATTCTTTCACTGCTTTTGTAAAGTTTGACATGAACTAGAAAACTAGGGAAGAGAATGACCTTCAACTTTCTTTCTACTTTTGTGAAGTTTTGACATGAACAAGAGATCCACAAAGAAGATGGAGCTTTCACTCTCTCACTAATCAAAGAGTTACACATGAGTGGTGAAATTTCAATGTGAACTAGAGGAGAAGGAGAAGGAGAAGAAGAAAGATGATTTTTAAGAAAATAACAATTATATCAGGGGCATGAGAAATCTTATTTACCTCTTTATCCCACCCACACATGGTTTTTTTTTTAATTATGATTATATCATTTTTATATCCGATTTTATTATATTTTGAATAATAATCGAACACAGGATATGATATGACTTTTATTCTGACTACTAAACGTAGCCTATGAGTTTAGTTTAATGGCGGTCCATGATAATGGATTGTTTTGAGATGGGTTTTCCTGAGAAGGGTTAAG
Source organism: Corymbia citriodora subsp. variegata (assembly GCA_014858505.1). NCBI lineage: Eukaryota > Viridiplantae > Streptophyta > Magnoliopsida > Myrtales > Myrtaceae > Corymbia > Corymbia citriodora. The sequence goes on from CM026411.1 coordinate 13,889,245, forward strand.
GCACGCTTGTTGCTACTTTTGAACTCTTGTTAATTTTCGTTCTTCAAATGCAACCATCATTTGTCTAAGAAGCAAGAGGCAGGCGAGCAAACGCCCCTTTTAATTTTTTTTTTGAGAAGTAATTCTCATTTTTTTTATAACCAAGAGGCATAGGAGCAAATGCCTTGCTTGAGACAACCATAAGGGTCACAAATTTGTTAAGTCCAGGCACTTAATACTTGGTAGAAGTACAGCGGGAATGCCACAACTTGGCATGAAGGGATATTTAAGTGCCATAACTTACAAACGGTACACTTAAGTGCCATTTAAAAAAAAAAAATGGAGCACTTCAGTGACAAGTGATCGGAATCTTGCCAGAAATTCTACGTGGCATTTTTTTATTAATTTTCTTGCCTATGTGGCTTGCCAGAAACACTAAATCGGTGAAAAATCAGCCAAAACGACATCGTTTTGGCTGATGTGGATTTATAAAAATTTATTAATTAAATAATATTAAATAATAATAAAAATATTATTATAAAATCGATTTTAGAAGAAGAAGAAGAAGAAGAAGAAGGGGATCGGCGAGGGCTGAGCAGCCCTCATCGCCGCCGCCGCCATCGCCCCCCACCCTCACCAGGAAAGGCCGGTGATGGTGGGGAGGGTCGGCCAGGGTCGCTGGCCACTGGCCGAGGCTCGACGATTTTAAATAAAATCAATTTTAAATTTTTTAAAATCTGACGTGAACAATTTTTTTTATTAAAATTGGCACGTGGATTTTTTATTTTGAAAAAATGCTTCGTCAGCAAATGAAACCATCGGAAAATGGACACGTGGCAATTTAGTTGGATTTTTTCATCGTTGGCATTTAAGTGATCCATTTTGCTTCGATTTTGGCACTTAAGTGTACCATTTGTAAGTTATGACATTTAAGTGTCCCTTCGTGCCAAATTATGGCACTTCTGGGGTTCGTACGTCCTTAATACTTGCAAGTGATGGTGATATTTGAACATCAGACCTTCTAATTTTAAGCAGAAAATCCCGATGACCCAACTACATAAACTCAAAAAAAGGATATCACAAGTATCATAATTTTCATATGGTACTAATTTGAGTGTCATAATAGGTTTTTTTCAATTAATTGAATGCCATAACTTATGTGCAATATATACTTGAGTATCATAACTTTTTTTTCGAACCATAATTTTTTAAAAGCATTTACCACAAGTGTTACACTACATCGGATTTCTAGTACTTGTGTGAACATTTATAAAGAATTATTGATACTTAAGTGATAGATTGAAAGTTTGACACTTAAATGAATGCTTTTTGAAAGTTATGACTTTTAAGTGATCGCAAAATGTTACGAGAGTTATGGTATATGCGGTGTCCTTGTCGCGCACAAACTGTAATGGTTGGATTAACAAGGATTTTATGGACTACGCCAACTCTAGTGTATGTGTTAACAAGAACTTCATGCTTCACCGGACGAGACCAAAATTGACTAAATTTATAATTATATAAATTATTTTGGAATTTTCGTTTTAACATAATTTGTGGACCTGATGCCATGGGCACGATTTGCATCCATTTGTTTTACAAAAAATATTTTCCGAAAATTCATTTTTAGAAAAATAAGAACATTTTTTGGCATTTAGCTAAAATCTAAAAAGGAATCAAAAAATATTTTTCATAATTTGGTTTGATTTTTCTAATACATATACACTTTTTGAGCATTAGAGACTTGCGCATGGGCATCAAGATCTCCAATTAGCATCAATGGACCTCATCTCGAACAAGGACACTAGGGTCTCAAGCAAGAGCATGGGTCTTTGCATGGCTTCTTGGCTCCTCGACCTGAGCCATGATGCTTGTGCTTGATTCTCTGGTAGTTGAACCTGAATCTACCAAGGATGAGCACAGGACCCTAGTGACTCGGGTCCTTGGCGCTTAGGCTTGGGTTCCCGACCTCAAGCCTTGGTCCATCGAGGTTGGCCTCAAGTTTCTCAAGTTGGGGACCTTAAGGCCAACCTTGATAGACCCAAGCTCAAGCGTGAGGGATTTGGGCATGGGCATTGGGACCTGAACATTGCCTTTGTGAACTTGGGCCTAGGGCACAAGGGATCCAAGCATCAATTATCAAGATTCTGCACTTAGCCTTTGTGGACACGGGCATTGAAGCCTAGTGTTGGGGTAGTGGGCACGAGCACCAAAGCCTCTGGCATGGCCTCAATGGCTCGGGCTTGGGCACTAGAGACCAAAGCATCGGTTTGGAGCTCGGGTGCTGAGGATCCAAGTCTGGATGTCGATGTAGAAATAGAAACAACTTTGGAAACGAAGGGGACTAAACAAGAATAAGAGGGATCCATCAAAGAAGATCCTGCTCCTTACCTTTTTTTGGAGAAAAAGAGAGGATCCTGACAAAATCGATGAAAGGGAAGAGATCAAAGTGAATGAAAAGGAAAGAACACGGGATGAATTCAACTTTGGTACTCAAACATGAGTATTGGGGTTGCGAGCTTAGCCTCAATGGCTTGAGGTAAGGCATTGGGACTTGATTCTGGATGTCATGACTCGGGAATGAGCATTAGCGTTTCCATGCCCAAACATAGAGTTTTTGGTCAACTATTGATATCTAGTCATATTTTCAAAAATAATTTTTGATTTTCTTAAAAAAATTATTTTCTTAAATTTAAACATAAGTTTTCCATTGATGCTAACAACCGCTATTTAATGAGCTAGCTCCACTACTAGGGCTTATCCGTATCTTACCATTTCTTTGGGATTGAAGAAGCAAATCTGAAGAGACAAACCTTCCGTTCTCCAATAAATAAAATTTTGAATTCAAAAACAAATTTTCGAAACTACCAATTTCCCATCTACTGTGCTATCTCAACTTAGAACAACTAGTCATTAAAAGAGCACATTTAATAAGAAACAGCCCCTTTTATCATCAGAGCAAGCACATCTGCATTTAGATAGAAGGCCACTTTATTATTATTCGATTGACGCAAAAGTTTCTCATGAACATGCTCTTAGTTCTCTTCTCAATCCCGCCTACAACTTAACCCTTCTCTTACTCTAGAAGAAGGATTTTTAGCATCAGTGACCCTTTACTACCCTACCATGCCATATTTTAACCATAACCTTCGCGCTACTTAGGCAACAAAATGTAAATCGGACTCAGATTTAAGACATGGGCAGATTCCGGCGGCTCGGCGACAAGAGGAACGTCTGGTGCTCGCGGTTGTACTTGAGCTCCTGAGCGTCTCTCGGCGACATCTGGAAGGAGTTGGTGATGACCTGGATCGGGAGGGCCCTGAACACCGAGGTGTAACCCGCCAGCGGGCTCTTCATAGGCTGGCTTGAGGTCTTGAAGGTGATCCACTCGAACCCGCTGTCGCCTGCCCTCGCTGCCGAGGTGAAGAACTGCGGGATCACGAACATGCTGCCCTCGCTCACCTGCTCGTCGAACACGTTCTGGCCGTTCTGCCCGACGATCTGCACCTGCGCGTCGCCTTGGGTCACGTACACAATCCTGTGGTCGGTCATCGACCAGTGCGGCGAGTACAGCGCATTCTGTAGCACAGAAGATGGGAGTTGATTGGACTCTGATTATCGCTAGGCAAAGTGTTTAAGTTTGGACAACACGGAGAAGAATCATAGTATTTTGTTAAGATTATGAGTCGCATGTTGGATTCCACGTGGGTCTCGTTACCGGAAGAAGACGGCCTCGCTCAGCGCTCATGTCCATATAACGCAGGATGGGGAGCTTGTGCATGTTGACGATGTTGACCCGCCCGGCCTGCCTCGAGAAAAAGTCGGCTTCCCTTCGGAAGTCAACATTCTGCTTGATCTTCATAGTGCAGAACGTCTCTTCTAACCCGTTTTGCGAATTCAACGGCCAGTGACGGCCTGGTCGGCCCGGTCGGCCCGGTCTACTTTGTCTTCGCATCCCCTCCTGCTGCTCCTCGTACTCATCATACTCCTCATCATCCTCCTCAGGTACTATCACTCTCATCCTCTCACGGACGTTGATCATGAATCCCCTGTCGTTCTGCTGTTGCAGCCTCTGAGCTATTTCAGCCGGAACATTGAACGACTCCGCGATGAGTCCAGTGTCGAAGGCTTGGAAGATGTTCTGGAAGTTGTACCGCCCGCTCTGGCGGCGGCTCTGCTGGCCCTGTTGGCGGCCTTGCCCGCTGAAGGATCCAGCGAGGAAGAACGACTGTTCAGTTTCCAAAGGTCAGCCACATGCTAATTAAACAAAGTAAGTTTATGATAGATCAATGTAAGAATATTGCCTAATTTCCATTTCTTTTTCAATTAAATGGATATTTAGACTTTTCCGCCCAACTAATATAAGATGTACATGCATGCCCAAAAATTTAATTCGAATATCTGTGCAGGCAATACAAATGGACATAAAAATTTGGGAAAGCTCCTTAGTCATTACCCTTAGTCTTTGATCGAGCTGGTTACCCTCATTGTTGAGGTCAATGACAGAGACGGCAATGAGTTCTTCATCGCCGTCGTTGTGGCACCAATGTACCGTGCCTTCGGGGATGGCGATGATGTCGCCTTGGCGGATCCGGTGAACCTTCTGGTGTTGGTCCCCGCTTCCCTGTTCCCCTTGCTGGCCCTCTTCCTGCCATCTCCTCCCTCTTCCGCCGCTGCTGCCAGAGGATCGATCTGAGTGGTATGTCTCGGCACATCCCGGGTAGGTTATCCCCAGCAATCCCCTACCTGTGATACAATTTTATTTAAAGTAACAAATAAGGACATGCAATTCCAGATCATGAAAGACAAGTGCATGCAAAACATTAATCATCGTTAAAAAAGTTATGATTTTATGATTAAGCACCGCTAATGCATAAAACGATGACCTTGCTCAATGAAGACCAAGCGAGGGGCGTTGGTGAACTCGGGCAAAAAGAGGGCGTTGGGCCGCAGGACGTTGCGGATGGCGGCAACACCAGCGCACTGGAACTGCTCGTCATCCTCGGACCAGACCTCGGCGACGCCGCCCTCGAATTCAAGGCGCTCGTCCGGCTGGGTGGCTCTGATCCTCTGGAGCCTGCATTGCTGGGCCTCGCTGAGCCCGGTCGTGGCATAGCCCTTCCCGAAGGCCGCGTGCGCGAGCAAGCAGAGGGTCGCAGCTAGGAAAGCTAGTCTTGAACGAGCCATGGATGTCGGTGACATGGCAGAAATGGGATGAGAGATGGTTGGGGGCGAGAGAGGTGGTTATATAAGGAGTGAAGTGGCCGTGTGGCGAACCGGTTCTGCATGTGGGAGTGTCGTGATGCCGAGGGAGTGAAGCCACATTGCAATGGGGTTCGAGAGTGTGGGGGAGTGAGCGTGTTATGTGTAGGACATGCGTGGTGTTCTTGGTTACGTGTGGCCGGCCAGGCTTTGCGAGAGGAGTGTTGGTCCTAACTAGACCCGTCAAATTGGTGGGTTGGGTTGGGTTTGGGTCAGGTTTGAATCGAGTCAAAAATAGTCTGACTCATATTGATCCATTTAACCCGTTTTGACATATATTCATGTAATATAGATTTAGTAATCCATACCTGACCTATACCCGACTTGGCGCGTATTACTAAAAGCCATTATTATTATTAAAAAAACCCAAACTCACTCTAAGCTTTATGCTAAATGAATTAAACTTCAAATCAAATTTTAAAAATTAAAAAATAGTAAATAAGATAAAAAAATGTAAAAAAACCTATAGATTGAAATATTTTTAAAGAATTTCACCAATTAAATATATCTTTATAAAAAACCTATACATTGAGATGGGATGGAGGCGGGTGGTGAAGTGTCACGGTCACTAGTAGGTCACCATCACTTACCAAGCTTAAGAATGACTCAAAGAAGAAAAACACGTTTTACAGTTATGTTAAAAATAGGTCGAAAATGGGTTAAAAATGACTCATACATTCTGTAGTTGGGTCGAAAATGGGTCACACATTCTGACCAATCTTCAATCCATTAAGATAGAACATGACTCACAAAATGGATCCATAACCCATCTTGACACTTCTAATCCTAATAATCCTAACATATGTCTAGGTCACTGTTCGATTTATCAATTGCCATGCAAGAGACTTTAGTCCTAATTAATGACATTCATATGCATCGTATAGGATTTGATTCTATCGATGTTTCAGAATTTCAACTATTTATTTATTAATATTAGGGGTGTCAAAAAGACCCGAGCCGACCCGACCCGGCCCGGCCCGACCCTAAACTTAGGGTATTTTCCGATACCGGCTCCATACTCGGACCCGACCCGAAAATACCCTAAATTTAGGGTCGGGTCGGGTCAAAACGGGTCGCACGCAAGCCTTTTTGACACTGGTACCGTTCGTATGTTTTGGTCCTCATCCGTTGAGGGAAAATGGTAAAATAAGATAAAATAAACAAAAGAAAATAAGTTTTTATCTCTCTCTGTACGTTTTGGCTCTTAACTCTCTAGAGTTTTTGAGCTAAATAAGAAATTAAAACCAAACTTGTAAAGGGTCATGCTTTGGCCTGACCCGACCCGACCATTTTGTTTGGGTCTAATGCGTTTCGGGTCGGGTCGGGTCAAAGCATGACCCTATAGGATTAGGGTCGGGTCGGGTAACATCAAAACCCAACCCGACCCGACCCATTGACACCCCTAATTAATATACGCGATTACTAGTTTTTTCCAAATAGGTCATATCCATATAAATTGACATTTCGATTGGTTGAAACACCGTAAGAGGATAAGGATGGTGATATAAGATCCATAGGGACTCAATAGCATACCCTATGTACTACATCCATCACGTTTCTCCAAATATACAACACAAAAAAATTGAACTCTCTCCTTTTTTCTCTATCTATTTCTCCATCTCTTTCATACTCCTTATAATCCGTTTGACTGCACGAAATACGACTACAATATAAAAGTAATTATTGACCTATAACATAATAGAGTTGTTGTAGTTATTACACCATCTGGTTTCATGAATAATATATGTGATGAAGGAGAAGAGTATAGAAAATCCCAATATACATTTATAATCAGAATTAGAGGGAATATAATAGTAACCCCATTAACAGTCAATCAGGATTCATTAGCTACCCCATTTCAATAATGAAGATAGGGTGGCGTCATATTAAAGGATTATTATTCGAATCGCTATTGATGTATAAATATTCTTAAATAGATATATCGAAATCTCCGTTCCATTCATTCCCATTACAATTTTCCAACAATCATATGAAAAAAAAAAAATCACCGTGCCAGCCACATTATCCCAATTCTTTTCTTGCAAACAACTAATGAGAGTCCTCAGCCCATTTCACTCCATGACAGCATTTTGTTCCACCATATCAAGGTCAGAATCATGACAGCAGGTGGAGGTTGCCAGTCACAGCGGGGACGATGGACTGGAATATAAAGTGTATATAGCTTTAAGGGCATAATACAATCCAAGTGCCAAAACTTGGCATGAAAGAACACTTAAGTGTCAAAAGTTACAAAAAATACATTTAAGTGTTATTTTTCAAAACAAATGGATTATTTCAGTGCCAAGTCGTCGAAATCCTCCCGAAATCTTACGTGACAATTTTTTATTAATTTTCTTGCCTATGTGGCTTGCTAGAAACTGAGTCGGTGAAAAATTGGCTAAAATGACGTCATTTTGTGCTAACGTGGATTTTAAAAATTATTAATTAAATAATATAAAATAATTGTAAAATATATAATTATAAAATTATTAAGAGAGAGAGAGAGAGAGAGAGAGAGAGAGAGAGAGGGATCCGATGAGGGCTGTGCAGCCCTCATCGCCGCTGCTGCTGTCGTTGTCGCCCTACCATCGCTTGAAAGGGTCAACAACGGTGGGCGAGGGTTGGTTGAGGTCACCGGACCCTAGCCAATGGTTGGCGACCTTGGCCGACCTGCGGGCCCTCGCCCTAGATCCGGGCGAGAGCCCGTAGGCCTTGGCCGAGACAACCACTGGCCAGGGCCCAGCAACCTCAGCTGACCCTCGTCCACTATCGCTGGCCCTTCCTGGCGATGGTGGAGCGGTGGCGATGGTAGTGGCAGCGAGGGCTGCATAGGCCTCACCAGATCCCTTTTCTCTCCTTTTTTTTTATAATAAAATCGATTTAAAAAAAATATAGTTTGACTTGGCAATTTTTTTTTATTAAAATTGCCATGTGGATTTTTTATTTTGAAAAAAAATGCCCCTTTAGCAAATGAAGTTACTAAAAAATGGACATGTGGCAATTTGACCACTTAATCGATCCCTTTTGCTTTGATTTTGGTACTTAAGTGTACATTTTGTAACTTTTGGCACTTAAGTGTCCCCTGTGCCAAATTTTGGCACTTTAGGGGTCCGTACGTCTAGCTTTAAGGATATTCCAAGGATATTTCATCGGTTGATTCTAAATTCTTCATCTTGATCTTTGTGTATGCACAAACATCCGCCTGATTAAGCGAGCTTTATTTTATAGGTTGGGCCACTGGCCCACTGCATATGAATGGTTAGATCATATGGATATGAAGTGGGGTCACTTTGATCAGGATCACCTAATTATTATGTCCAAATGTGCTTCAACCAAAAAAGGATACATATAAATTTCGTTGTCATTGACGATTTTAAATTATTGATAACTTTGAATTTGCAATTTTTCTTTTAGTAACTGTTGCATATTAATTGGGTTTCAACCCATTCTTCGGCCAAACGATGATGTGGCATCCCAAGTGGCATCCAAAATGCTATACACGTGTCCATTGCATCAGCAATTCGCTAGAAAACTTGTCAAGGTTCGATCAAAATGCATCAATTGCATAAGGAAGGGGAAAATGTCAGAAAAGTCATAAACATATTGCATTAGTACCATTTGAGTCATACACCTTTAGTTGTGTTAATTGAGCCCTAAACCTTTTGACTTAGGGTTAATTCAATCATAAATCTTTTAATCATGCCGGTTTAGTCCTAAATTTTTTGAACTAATACCAAATTAGTACTAAAACTTTTGATTTTGTGTCAATTCAATTCTTCCGGTTAATTTTGGCTAAGTATTGGACTAAATTGAAACTTGTTCAAAAAGTTTAGGACTAAATCGGCACCACTATAAGGTTTAGGATTGAATTAGCATTAAGTCAAAAAGTTTATGAATAAATTGACACCATTAAAAGGTCTAGGACTAAATTAGAACCAATGCAATAGATTTAGAACTTTTATGATACTTTTTCCTAAAAAATAGAGTTTAGTTCAGTGATCTAAACCGAAAACAGAACTACATACTCGAAGAATTTTCTAATCTAGAAGGACCAATAGCACTTCGCATTCGGGATATGAATGAATAAGCCATGACCAAAGTGGCACTCAGAATTCTAGCGTAAGAACCAAGCTGATCCACGGAATCCCGCAGCGTAAAACCTAAGCCATCGCCAAGACATCTTCAGTCCCCTGACCAACCCAAAGACAACATCGAAGAATCTCATACCCGATTTCTCGTTATAAAGAGCCATTTCTGTGCACTCCCAGTCCCAGAACCATAGCACATACGCTCTTCTTCTCAGCTCTCCTTTGCTCATGTCTTGCCTGAGTCTGAGGCTTCCGCCTCCCAAGAAGGCGTGGAAGATTCTCACCTCCAAGCTCCAGCGGAAGCTCCACAAGCTCCCCAGGCCAAGACCCGTCTACAAGTTGCCCAAAGCCGAGGTTCTCACCGCCGCTTCTTCAGGAGCTGACGAGCCTGTCATTGTTGTGAAGCAGCCCCGTCGACGACGGCCTAGGCAGAGACCTCAGCGCGTCCATGCGTCGTCGGGCATCTTCAACGTTCGGGGCCACGTGTTCAAGAAGCAGCAAGCGCATGTGTTGGTCGATAGGCTCTTCAAGGAGCCTCCGGAAGGGATCTTGGAACATCGTTGCCTAGGCACTCTTCCGGTGAAGTATATGCCGAGTCCCAACAGCATCGCTACAATGGATCGCTCTGCTCCGGAGGCAGGAAAGAACGATGAGGATCGCAGCGGAAGCAATGCAAAGACGTGTGAAGCAGACGACATGTGGGAGTCGGTGGCGCTGGCGTCGCCACTGACTCACAGGATTGATGAGAGAGCCGAGGAGTTCATCTCCAAGTTCCGAGCTGAAATGGAGCGTCAGGAGAGGGTGGCACGGAGTTTGTAGCAGATAACTTCATATATTTTCTCCTTTTTTCTTCTATTTTTTTTTCCTCCCCTTTTGGATTTGTGATAACAGTCGTCAAGCTCAGCCTTCTGTTGTGTACATACTTCGCATAATAGAGCGTAGATTTCCAATACACCACACAATCAAGCATGGCCTGAATTTGGCATGTACAGCTCGTGAAAATAGCAGGCATCCCTTCCTCGATGTCCAGCAACAATATCCACAAGACTCTGCGGAATCAAAACAACAGTTGAGGAAAGTGAAAGCTAGGACGAACACTTACCGTCGAATTGGACTAGGATATATCGAGTTCTAGGAATACACAAATTGTTCGTCCTACAGGCATAATAAAGGCCCGGCCCGGCTCAATTCAAAAATTTTGGGTATTTTTTTATTTGGATTTCACCATGATTATTTTTTTTCTTTTTATGAGAATCGAAATTCATAATTAAAATTAAATTATCTTCACCTCAACTTTCGGATTTGAACATCTCCTCTCTTTTCCCGTACTAACAAAACACCGTGCTAAAAAGAAGCTTAAGTGATTCTCATCATAGTTATGGGTATTGTAATGGTTTCAGTTCGTTTCAGGGTCATAACCTGGGCCGAATTAAACTTTACAAAGACCAAGTAGATACTGAGATACCAATTCGTGATACTCTCTCCATGAACGATTCGACTCCTTCCACAAACCCTAGAAGATGAAGGCGGTAAAGATTATGAAGGAGTTCTGTTTTCAGGTTGAAGAGCTGGACGATGTTGGGCTGGCAGATGCGGCGGAGGATCGAGATCTTGGGCTTGATGTGGGCGATGAGGCTGCCCTTCAAGATCTCCTTGTCGATGACCTTGATGGCGATGCCCCCGCCGGACTTGACATTGCGGGCATAGCAGCCCTTGGCAAAGGCGCCGTGGTCAAGGAGCTTGCCGACTTCATAGCGGCAGAGGAAGGGCTGGTCGTCTTTCGAAGGATTGGTAATTCACCGTGGCGGGGTCTTCTTGCTCTCCTTTTTTTTTTTCTCTGTTGGTTTAAAAAAACTCGAAAGCTCAATTCGATTCAGCCACGCTGAACTGTTTTATCAGTTTAGTATAGGCGGTTCAAGTTGCGGTTTGGTCGACACAACCCTTTTTGATTCCTACCTGTACCAAACCGTCAACATCCTAAGTTCATTCCTCGGACCCATCAGACTGAGTTATGTGAGACAATCTCCAAATGAATTGGACCATGGACTTACAAAGGCATTGCATCTTTCCTTTTACTCCTAACATGACCACTCCTCTTCGGAGTCACAAGGAACTTCAGAACATTGAGAACAACAGGCTCATTGCAAAGGATGAAAGGACCATTCATTCTCCTTGTTTAAAGTAGAGATAATTTTATGATGTAATTCGATATAGCGGCAGGGTGAGTAGCAAGTGTTCATGAAAAATCAGTCTTCTAATTGCAATGAACCGGAGATATCACCATCAGGTTCAGCAAAATTGTCACCCAGGGTCGCACAGATTAATCAAAGAAGCTGAAATGTGGCACCGTCCTAATACAGGAAGACAAACAAGTGCAACTAAACAAGACTTCATTGAATACATCACCTTCATTATATCGATAAATAAACTAAAAAACCAAAAAGCATAAGAGTTCCCCAATATCCCGCTTTTGTATTCATCCTACAGCACAAACAATTGCCACAAAACAGAATTGCAACAGATGCCACAAGGCTGGATTCAATACAGAACACTAGGGGAACAATAGCATTTGGTTATTTTGAGGCACCACAAACAATCAAATAACATCCATAGTGTATGTGTGTTCCAAGTAGACCAGCTGACTTTTACATGCTATTTATCTGCCTAGCTCAGAAATGCTTTCATTGGATCATCATGGTGTACTTTCTTCATCCGATATGCCTCCATGTCCTCTGCAGTAACCTGCAAGTAATAGGTAATAATAGCAACACATAAGCCACAAAAAATTAAAGGAGTGGAATTCCAGTTCTTCTGTGGTACTCCAAAGAGAAAGGGATACCTCATCCTCCCATCTGACATTGTACTTGCGCTTCCTTTCATCTTTCTCTTCTCGCTTTCTTATATCCTCCTGTAAAAGTGAATCAAACAAGAATTAGAAGAATTAAACAAGGACTGTCTATGACTCAATCGTCAGCTTCCCACTGCTCTCAAAATAGAGGCGTTCACCACAAGTTGAATGCCTAACATTCTGTCGCCTTATTGTTATACCAAACCTCTCCCCTTTGGCAATACATTATACACTACTAAACTAAAAACTAAATTTATTCTGAGCAACAATGACTAACTACCCTCAATTTCTTCGTTCACTTTCAATGGTAGCCAGACTCCAACATAGTATTTGTTGATCTATATGAAATTCCCACTTCTTTCCTTAATTATCCCTATTTTAAGAGGAAATAGGTTGGAAAGGAGAAAACAAAGAACGAACAGAGAACTGAAAATGGTCCAGTTACCTTCTTAAGTGCTTCAGCAAGAAGTTTCTCGTCCAACTCCAGATCATCAGGGACATCAGTTCCCCAGGTAGCCAGCCTCTTCTCCTCCACTGGGGCAGCTACCTCTGTTTCCACATTTAAGTGGTGCCAAAGCAAAAATCAGCAAAGTGTTTACAGTATCAAAATTCCACTTTAAAAATGGATATTACAACAACCATGATAAAAACAAAATCAAGCAACCGAGAAGCATCTGATAATTTTTTTGCTCAAAACAATCAAAGAAGCTGACTGAGAATGGTAAAACTGAGGACAAAAAGTTCTTTCAGCAAATGATCCTCTAAAGGCAGAAAAATTAAGGTGAAAAAGTGGACTGACCTTCTGTGGCCCCTTTTCGAGCAATATTTGACTTCATTAGTTCATTTACTGCCTCGGCAGCTTCAATTCCAGCAGCACCCGTACAGTAGCTATTTCTAATAGTCTGTTTGCAGCACTTGTAGCCCCATTGATGATCCTTCCACCATGAACCCCAAACACAAGTGTGGTTATTAATAAAAACATCCTCCTCATACTTGCTTCTGGGCAGCGCTAACTCCTGAAATAGCACATGAAGCTGATTAAGTAACTCAATACTTCGCACAAATTGGAAAAATCCTTATGATTCAGGAAAAGCAACCCCAATATTATCAAGGAGAAGAAAAATGACATAGCAAATTTAGGTAGAGAAATGACATGGTAAATTCACGTGGAGAATTTTAACAAGTGTCTTTCATGATTGAATTTGACAAATAAGAAAACCTTAACTAGCAACCCCACCTGCCCCTTAATGATCCGGCCAGCACGATCATATTCCACTTCTCTCTCACTCTGTCCCAGGAGCAGCTCTCTTGGGAGCTCTTCCTCTGCAGCTGCATTGCCATACCTCTCCAGGATGGTATCCTTTGTTTGATACTTCAATTTTTCCTTAATAACTTTATAGTTCTTGTAAAGCAACTCAGCTTGAGATGGCGCGGCTTGCATGTGGATGTCCTGCCCTTTGTCAAATGCTTCCCAAGCATGAATATTAAGCTGCTTAAATTCAAGAGCTTGACCACTATTTCTGTATTGGTTATCACCCTGAAAGTAAGAATCAATCGATTAGTAAAATATTTATTCGTCAGAAAGTAAGGGAATGTGCTAGAGTTACTGCCAAAAGCTTCAAAGAACTTACCTCATAGAACTTCTCATTTGGATCAGCATCTGGAAGGGGATCCTCACGCATGGACCGAGTTTTGGGATCATAGTGAGCTGAATTGACATCAAGATTCAGAAGGTACTTCGCCGTATCCTCCCGAATACGAAGGTTCCTAACAAATTATATCAACTAAGTCGTACTGTCCAGAATATGAAGAATAGGGTAGATGAAAACTCATTCATGCAGACTTTGTAAATCTTTAAATAATCATATAAATACTAACAGTTTAAGCAGTTTTAGTTGCTTGCTAATGTTCCTAAAACATTGAAAGAAAGAAAGACTGCTAATGTCAAAGCAAATGGATCCACCTACCTAACAGTTCCAGTACTACCACCACCTGTTGTACGAACACGCTTCTCAACCTTTGCAAAGTCCATTTGCTTGCTTTCATCAACCTTTGCCTCATCCACCCTTAAGTCATCCTCATCGTCTTCCTCATCGCTATCACCATCACCATCACCATCACCATCCTCATCATTTTGGTTATTGTTCTTCTCCTCTAATTTCTTCAGCTGTTGTTCCTTAAGATATTTTCTTCGAGCATTATCCCTAGCTTCATATCTTTCAATCACAAGAGCATAGCTAGATGCGTCATAGCCATTCCACCGGTCTCTCTTACCATCATAGTCAAGCTCAAAAGTCTCTATCTTTTCATCAGGTGCAATGTGTTTGTTTGTCCATTGGGCTCCCACTTTCCGGGGTCTTTCCATGCATGACTTCGAATCATGAGTCATGGCACCACAGCTGCAGGAGTCAACACAGAATTGCATTTAGCCACCATTTTTCAGTTGATATGGGTACAAGACAAGCAAATCACAGTCGATAATATCAAAGAGGTAAAGGCCATGATAAGATAAAACTAAACACCATGAGTTACCAAAATATCATGATTCTCTTCCCTAGTGAAAACCCAACAAAAGAAGGAAATTGAGAATTCAAATAAATTTCAGAAGAACTCATATTCACACTTTGTTAAGCTATAAAAACACAGGGAAATAACTACAAGTTTGCTATTTGGTAGGTCCAAAGAGGAGACACAGTGTAAATAAACCGAAAATGTCAGCCCATTAACCTCCTCAAACATTTAAGTTGAAGAAACAGTTTATGGGTTGTGACTCCTGGGAAATATGGACTCGAACAAAAAGAATCCCCTAGACAAGGCAGGGGCGTGAACCCAGAGAGAGAGAGAGAGAGAGAGAGAGAGACTTCCTTACTTCTGGCATGCACCTTTCCGGTACTTGTCAGCCTGAAAAATTTTTGCACCCCTGTCGTACCAAGATTTTGTGTAATTTGGATCTGATTTCCATTTCCTTTGATGTTTCAAGCTCTGACAACATAAAGAAACATAAGTCAATTCAGCCTTTTCTACCATATATAGAGTCATAAGAACACCTATAGGAAGCAAGAGGAACAAGAATTCAACTTACAGGTCTCTCAGCATTCAGATACCATGGCGCAGATGACATATACTGCGGAATATGAGGATTAATTTCCTTGCCATCTTCATCAACCTCAGCTGGAGCGAGTCCGGCTTTTCGTGCTTCTTCCAACTCAATCTGTTTCCTGTGGTCCTCCCTAGATTTAAAAGCCACTGCAGAGACCATAACATAAGCTCCGGTTAAAATCAAAGCAACATGCAATCAACGCCTTCTAGCACATAAATATAGCATTGGACCTGCTCTAAAATTTCATCAGAATTTGTTCTCTTCATCACATTCTACAGAACTTTATTTATTTAAACGGCACACAAGTTCGAGAAAAACATCATCCCATCAAAAGCCTGTGGGGCAAGGAGTTTAGAAGCTTATCTTATGCAATCAATACACATATTCTCCAATTTAAACGGGAACAAGAACATGATTTCCTGCTCCGATCGCAGAAGAGCCGCCATAGAATTCAACGACACTCAAACCAAAATACAATGCGAAATCGACCAACACCGCACAAAATAACGCCGGAGATGCTCCAAAACAAGACGATAATCACGGCGCAGAAAAGCGAAGTGGAAATCGAAATACCGAGATGGGGGTAACCCCGAAACAAAAGAAGAACGAAATCAGTTTGAGATGAAATTAGGGTTTCGGTACGCACCAGAAGCCGTCGCCATGATTTCTTCCCTAGAAGCTCCGCGCAACACCGCCGAGGAAAGCCGCAATCAGTTGAGCTCTCAGCTGGGTCGAGATTCAGAGAAAATCGAACTTCAGAGATCGAGCGAGAGCGAGAGAGAGAGAGAGGAGAAGATCGTCTCCTTCTTGATTTTTTATTTTTGGTTGCTGATAGACGCGTCCGACGTGGTTAAATACCTTTCTGCCCTCACGAATCCGAGTTGGCCTTAGAGGCGGTTTTATCTCATGTCATGGACAAAGGGATCGAAACTCTTTTTTTTCCGGTTAGAATTTTGTGTTATATACTTTTTAAATTGATTTAATTTTTTTTGTTAAAAAATCAATAGAAATGTTAATTTGGCCTATTAGGTTACTCTTCTTAAGGTGCCACAGTGGCATCCGCTTGTCACCATACGTGACAATTGAAAACTAAAAATCAAAATAAAAGAAACATCTTAATATCCCCAAAAGATGGAACGAATCTGAAAAAACAAAATGGAAAATATTACAAAAAATTTCAAACTATATTATTTATGATAAATTTATTATGATTTTTTTTACGACACTAAAAATTTCAAACTATGTTACTTATGACAGATTTATCCGAAACTTTTTTTATGACACTAAAAATCCAAAAAGTATGTCTATCGGAACATATTTATCCCAAATTTTCTTTTATGACATAAAAAACCTTGAACTTATGCTCATATGACATATTTACCCTCAAATTCTTTAGCTAAAAGATATTTTCATCTTTTGTCCTTTTTTCTACTTTTTTTCCTTTTTTTTCCTTCCTTCTCTCTTCCCTTCATCATGGCCGTGGAGGGAAGTCGGCAAGAGTCACCCTCCCTCAACTCACGAGGGTCACTCTCGCCTCGCCAAATCAGGCGATATGGTAAAGGGAAGAGAGAAGGATGGGGCAAAAAGAAAAAAAGAAAAAGATGAAAATGCCCCTAACCAAAGAGTTTGGGAATACATGTACTACATAAATACAAATTCAAAGTTTTTTGTGTCACAATTTTTTTTTGGATAAATGTGTCACAATGAGCATAATTTTGAGATTTTTAGTATCACAAAAAAAAAATTCATGATAAATCTGTCACAAGTGACATAATTTGAGAATTTTAGTATTGTAAAAATAAGTTTAAAATAAAATTCTTACATGTGATATAATTTGAAATTTTTTATGACATTTTCTCAACAAGGTGAAAGACAAAAAGTAGACAAGAAGAGAAAGGAAAGCTACTGCCAATGGAGGCGCAGCCACCAACACTAGTGACCAGGATGTCGTCTTTCACCAAGCACGGGTGAATCAAATATGAAGCCTCTTGCGAGATAGCCCTCACTCAAATTGGTTGAGGGTTGCGACCCTTGACAAGGGCGCCAACAAGGGTTGTTAATGACTGTCATTGGCCAAAATGAAAGAAAAGAAAAGAGCAAATAATTTTAAAAAATAATTGAAATATTATAAAAAATTTCACGTTACAATTGGTTATGTCACATACGAAGTCACGTTGGTAATTTATAATCACAATTGATCGGATGGGCCCAATTAATATAAAATGTAAAAGTATTTAAAATTAAATTAACATAATTAAATAGTCTTTCTTATACTTTTCCCGATTTTTTTCTTAGGGGTCGAAAATCTTCTAATAGATTTTTCAAATTGAATTGACCAATGAGGCCCGAAGGCCGTGATTCAAAATTTAAAACAAATTTACATTTTAAAAATAAAAAGAAAATTCTATGCAAGTTTACATGTTCTCACTTGTACGCTATGAACATGTTAGATGCTTCAAGAGTAAAATTAAAAAAGATGATAAAAGTATGTGAGCTGCAAATTTTATTAAAGTAAAAGTCAATTTGAGTACACTGGTAAAACTTTCGTCAGCGATTTTATATTTTATTTTTACGAGAAGAAAAAACAAAATAACCACAAAAACAAATTTACTTTTAAAAAATAAAAAGAAAATTCTACGTGAGTTTACATGTTCTCACTTGTACGCTATGAACATTTTAGATGCTTCAAGATTAAAATTAAAAAAGATGATAAAAGTATGTGAGCCACAAATTTTATCAAAGTAAAAGGTTAAAAGTAAAAGTCAATTTGAGTACACTAGTAAAATTTTCATCAGCAATTTTATATTTTATTTTTACAAGAAGAAAAAAAAAAGAAAAAAAAAAGGGTATCCATTCGTTTCCTTGTTATTAAGAACTCCATACATCCCCTGACTAAAAAAAATACATAATTTCATTATATTGTTTTTATGCTAGCTTTACTTTTGTAGGAAAAAAAAAAAAGTATTACAGAGAAAAGGTTCCACCGAGATTTGAACTCGGGTTACTGGATTCAGAGTCCAATGTCCTGACCACTAGACCATGGAACCATGAGATGACATTTGCCGCATGAGCTTTTTAAAATAAATTCATTTTACACAATGACCGCTTCAATATTCTTCATCAAATCTTTAGTTCTCAATCATCACATTACATTTGCTCATCCAAATTTCTAATCGGGATAAAACTAGATAATATATAATATGAAAAATTTTGCTATATCCTATCTATTGTTTAGTGAATCATTATAATAAAGTCAAATATATTTACACCTAATCATATACATTTTTTTTTTTATATAAACAGCATATTAGTGCAAATGAACTTAAATATTTATAAAAGGAGATAGTAAAAATCTCTTATGACATTATTGCCTAATTTATTTTTATTTTATTATTTTATTTTTCTTCTCTTTTTTAATTATTTTCCTTTTTTTATTTCTTTCCCCCCTTCCATCGTTCTCTAATTAAATTTTATTATATATTAAATTGTACTAATATACCTAAAATATGTAATAAACATAAATATATATTTATATTTATATATTGGATTCAATTATAAGATAGAATTAAAGTCAAATATATAAATAACAACAAGGTTTTTATTTTATTATTTTGAATTTCTTATGTTAGAACCCAAATATTATTTATATTGAAATATAATTTTCAATTTTTTTAATTTAATAAGTTTATTATTCGAGAAAAATAACTTTCTTAATATGAAATCCTATCCACCTTTATCCCACCTATTTCATAAAATAATTTTATTCGATCTATATTCCCTCTTATATATGACTTTATTCTATCTTTAGCATACACCAAATATAGGATATGATAAATTTTATCCTATCTCAAATTTTATTCCAATTACCAAATGCAACCTCAGAATCTCTCGAAGCCAAGAAAAGATTCTTCCTGATGATATATTCATAGTTGGTCTTTTCTTCTATTCCTTCTATTTAATTACTTCTTTACTCAAATTCTTCATTTGTTTCTCAACATGCCCAACTGCCATTTTCTAATCCCCACAACCGAAAGAGCTCTTATTCTCCTAAAAAGACTAGTCACATCACTAACCCGAATCGAATGCGCAGCAGCATCGCAGCATTTTTGTAATCAAAGCAATTAAACTATATACCTCAATTCTATCACTAAATTACAGGAGAGGTGAAAATTATTCCACATATTCTTTGACAACATGTATGCAACGGAATTGTGTCCATAGGTTTAATACATTAATAATAAAAAAAACTGGTCTTCTCCTCAAATGAACTTAAAAGAAGTGTTCAACTTTCTAATGTCCTCGAGATGCCCACCAAATATGGAAAATAACCCAACTCACTGCCTATCCTCAACAATTTCAGCTATATCTGGAAAAACATTATATTATACTAGTGATGAGAAATGCAGTTTGTTTGCATACAGAAGTAGCTTATTCAATAAAAATCCATGAGTAATTTAACAAAGTAGGTGTATCCACATAATTCAATTGATAAACAAGGATAGTATGAGTATAATCGCCCAGAGCCTAATTACCACACAGGAATCATACACAGCACATTGATGCACCCTGCTGTCGGGCAGATATAATCCACTTCATGAGACCAGAATTGACCCAATAATGGGACAGGTGTGCATGCATTATACCCCCAAAGGATCAATGGTATCACAGCATAACTATGAGATACTATCACTCAAAATCATATCGGATACCATTACAAATTCCAGTATCACAACATGACTTTTTATTTTTTTCAGGCAAAGAGGGCTGCTTCTTGCAAGCAATGGTTTTGTGTTGATTGACCTATGTACCGCACATTTCCTTCGCATATTTGTTTATGTATGTGCTTTTGAGCTAGCCTTCCTTTTTTTAAGGTTGTGGTGTGGTGACCAATAGCTTTCTTCTCTAATATCCCAAAGACACATGTTCTACATGCGTTGCACTGTACATTGAATGGCTTGCCTCCTGTGACAGGAGTCCTGTCATTTACGTTGCTTACGTTAGCACTTATAAGCTTTGTCCACAATAAGCAAGTGATTATCTTTTCAGGCTCCTGCAATTACATTATGAAAAATATGGAACGTCGTAGCATCCAATAGTGACTGGACAGGTAAATATCTTTGTTGCTAATCTAAATAAGAGAGATGCTCGTAAGAGGTGAAGGGCTCTTTAGGTATGGAGCTGGAGTTTCTAAATTCATAATTTGAATTCTTTATATTCTTTCTCTCGTTCAATTAGGGGTGTTAGAACTGAATTGAAAAGCCGAATCGAAATATGAACCAAATTGAACCGAAACTTTGTGCATTTTTTGTTCAATTTGGTTTTCGGTTCGGATAATGATTTCTCTTTACCTATCAAGGGCATCACTAGCATTGCTGATAGAGGGGAAAAAAGAAAACCAATTTCAGCCATAAATCAAAAATAAAGGCAAAGCTTAAATTCTTCACTGTGAATTAGAAGTCAATCCATGTGGAAATGAAGATATATGTGCGAGTGAAATGCTCACCTAACAAGCTCTCGAAGAAACACTTCCTTGTAGCTATATAAACTTCGGACAATCAAATCCAATAGATGACTACCTGCAAAAAATGCAAAGTTTAAAAATTTATCAGCACATAAGTGGAGGGTGTAGTCCTAAATGATTGGAATACAATCTAGAAGTTACATTGAGATCACAAGTTCTTCAAAACAATCAACCAATCATAATACCTTTCAGAGTAAATCCTTATGTACTAAATTTATCATTTTAAATTATTCTACATGCCAATCTCCTTCAATATTTCACAATGTTCGGTAGTAATAACTCTAAAAAAGTAATCAAGTTTCCATTTCTAGCAACAATGTTCAGGCATTTCATTCAATAGGTGGTGGGTGACTCGATTAGATCATTATGCTTAAAGGATTTTTTCTGGTCATTAATTACAAGGAGAAAAAAAAAGCTTATGATATTGCCACAGCCAAAATAGCAGCCCAAAGCTAAACCAATTCAATAGAATTACAACTTAAACCGAACAAATAACCTTGGTTTGCTCATGTCAGTACTTAGGAAGTCAAATTCCACGGAAAAAAGAGTTGAAGTAGTTCTATTGAACTTATTTTTCCCTCATGATTTGTTGGCTTCGGTAGAAGCCTAATTGCCTTTGTGCCCTCACTTAGTAGTCGGGACTAGATAGGACTAGGAAAAGGGAAGCAAGGATTTTTTCGCTCATGATTCAACAGCAATAACTCTAAAAGAGTAATCAAGTTTCCATTTCTATTGAACTTATTTTTCCCTCATGATTCGTTGGCTTCAGTAGAAGCCTAATTACCTTTGTGCCCTTGCTTAGTAGTCGGGACTAGATAGGACTAGGAAAAGAATTGCAACGATTGACACTAGACTACTATGTTAAGCATTAGTGGGCACAAACATGGGTTTTCTTCCTAAACTAAACTAGAGTACTACATGGACACTTACCTTGTGTGGGAGAAAATTGGTCGCATCTAAACTAAGCCACTCACGGTTTGTATTACTGGAGCTGGAAAGGCGATGACAACGACAAACGAAGTGAGCAGCATGTGAAGGCCGAGAGCTCTTAGGACTAAGCAATTGCAAACTTCTTCCACTTCAAAGGCAATGTGCCTGAACCTGAAATAGAAATCGAGCCACTCGTGATTTCTATGTTGGTGCCGAAAAGGCGACGACGGTGACAAATGAAGCGAGCGGCGTGAGGACTTAGGACCTAGCAATTGTAGACTTCTCTTGCTTCAAGGGTGATGTGCCCAAACCCAAAATAAAAATCGAGCTGCTTGCGATTTGTTTGCAATTTCTATCGCCGGAGCTGGAAAGGCGATGATATTGAAGTCAAAGTCGAAGAAGGAGGAGGAGGCGGCTTCAGAAGGCAAATAAATAAATGAGGAAAAAATGGCATTGGGAAAGAAGAGGGAAAGCTTCTTCATTTTCAAACAAGAAAAAACTTTGCCTTAGAAAGAGAGTAGCAATTAATGCCTATGCTTAGCTAGTGACCACCCTTCAGCCAGACCTAGAGGAGAATTAATTTTTTATTCCAACTTAGATGACAGATGTCACTTTATTAGTGGTCCACATGGGCTAATATATGCTAAGTAGGCAGATGACCTGATGATTGTAAACCATGGAATATTTACTCGTTGGTGAGGTCCTATTTTTGCCTTTCTCCTTTGGCTGACTTGTCCCTGGTGTAGAATTTGGAGTCGGACTCTTTGTTTTCACCTGTTCCATCTCCTTTATATGATTCAAGATAAATTTGCCCTGTTTTCGTTCTTGATCTGATAAACACAATTGAATGCACATTCATTTCTTATTTTACTCCATTTTTCTCGACTAAATTGGTCAATAGTACATGCGAGTAAAGCAGCTGTAATTCTTTAAATGGGGAAAAACCCAAGAAAAAAGGAAAAAAGCGGCAGTAAAGATGGCACGGCAATTATGCAAAAGAATATGTATACCATCAAAATAACAATAACGCTACCATGCAAACCGACTTCCCGTCCCGTCAAGAAATTGATCTGTGTGCCATCCTTTGGCTTGTACTTCAGCTAAAAATGGGGAAAAGATATTACTCATCTTCGCATAAGCATCTTCCAAGACTTGCGTGCTCATCTCATGAGAAGACTTCTCCATACATCCAACATATGCAGCAACCAACCAACCCCTCAATGCATCTCCACCAGTCGCATTGTGCTCAAGGACCATGTCAGTCCATTTACTGCCACGACTTAAAAGAAACTTCTCCTCCGGAAGTTTTTCCTTCCATTCATTAATCTTCGAAGGCCTAAAAAAATCATGTAAGGCTCTTCCAACTTTCACGTTCCCTGCTTCTTCTATGAGTCGCCCAGGAAAGAGGAGATCTTCCCGATACCGTACATCAGCTGGGCTCGATACTTTTCCCGTCTGTATCAATTCAAGAAAATAGAATTCAGGGAAAAAGTTAAATAATAAGATAGATAGTCTACAAATTTGGAAATTGAGTGATGTTAATTCATTGCAATCTAATGAATCAGCCAGTCCAGACACCATAGTTTAGGATCAAACCTTAAGAAAGTCAGCTACAATCATAGCAGTTCTCTGCGGATTTAATGTGTTCACTGGGGTAGCTCGCATCTCTTCAGTGACACTATATATGTGTATGGCAGAAAGGAGAGGTCCTGCAAGCAGCTGCAGGAATTTCGAAATGATTTCACTGAAAAGGTCAAGTGTACTTATGTATCTTCATCTCCAAAAAAGCTCTATTTGCTTCACTTAATGGAAGCCTATCAGATTTAGCTTCTCATGCAGATTAAATTCTCAAGTCCCAGGCAATTCCAGAAAACAAAGTGAGTGAAGCAAGTTCCTTAATGCGCATCAAACCATTTTCATTTTGAGTATTGAACTTTACTAAAAGGAGTAGAAAGGGTAGGGATAGCTCCAGGACCCATACTTGGGGTATTCAATAAGATACAGGCATCAGACACTTACAATTGTCAAGTTAACTTCAAATTCCCAGAGAACCTTAAAAACTTCTCATCAAATTCATCATTTAGGAGATGTACCAAAAACCAGCAATGCCTGAACCTGACTGATATCAGATGTACTATGGACAATTTATCTGTAGAACACATGAATAGATAATGGAGTACTAATTTAAAAACATATTTTGACAGCAATTCACAAGTACAATACCCCCCTCAGTTCAACTTATTATTTGTATAAATGCACTAACCATACATTTTGGGAATTACAAATTAAATCTCCCAACTCTCCAACAAGTCCTATTTAATCTGATAAAAAAGAACCCTTTTGGATAAAGTTAAAGATAGAACATTCGTCATTCATCCTAGAGTTCACTTGAGTACCGTCAAGAAGTTGCGGTTATTTACTCTTAACTTTTGGTTTCGTCAATTCTAGAGTCTTGATGCAAATATCATACTAGACTTACTGAACCAATAACTGGAAAACAACACTGCACATGGGGCACCGTTGGTGCCATCTGGAATTGAACTTCTTTCCCCTTATTGATGAAAAAGGGCTTGGACCTGTCCTTAAAAGGTTCAAGGGGGAAAACTCAGGAGCGGGCTACTTACCGCACTTCCTGGAGAGTCCTCCGTATTCCCTGACCTTAGGGAAAAAAAATATCCAAGGTCAACTTGGGGTGTCGGGGATGGACTCCTTGCCATCACTAAAGAAACTGAGGATTCTTATAGCCTGCCAGGAGCATGTCTGCTAGACAAGCAGGGGTAATCTCAATAGGTGAAAACACCCTTGGAGGGTAAGAGGAAGGCGGGTTAACATGTAACCTTAACCTGTTTTTTCCAATGAAGCCAACCAAGCCCCAGTTGATGAAAAGGGGCTAGCTGTCCTAGGGATTTAGCAAAAATTGTGTTTTTCGAAAAAAGTAAAAGGCTGCTGCTTCTTCCCAATTAAATACTCCTCAAGTCAGCCTAGAGCAAGCATTTCTATAACTGGACAGATATTTGAATTTGCAAAAAGCAGCTATTGATAAGTGGCTTAGCTATGTCCATTTGTCAGTGGGGGCAATGAAAAAGACACAAGTATTATTGATGCAAGAGTAATTATGCTCTCAATTAGGAATTATGAGTCTGATTTAATAAAAAAAATACAGATTTTGGTGCGTGTTTCACAACTCTCACATGCAATTGAGCTAAATTACAACATCGTTACATAACCATACATACATTGCAAACAAACTGACGCAATTTGATGTATCTATCAAAGTAGTTATTGATAAACTAGAAAGGGCACAAACTTAAGATAAATCAATTGTTTTGGCAGGTCCAATACGTTCAATAATTTTACAAAAACCAGAATCAACATAAGTTCATAACCGGAGTTAGGTATTTGCACTAATTAATAACTCCTAAGAAAAAGAGGTTTAGGGAGTAAAACTCAATTTTCAACTACTTCTCTTTCTGTTGAAGTAAACAAAAGTAGAGTGGGCTTATAGTTTGAATCATTTTTTTTGGCAACTTGATCTAGTAGGGCCAATTGCACCCACTCATCACGTGGAGGAGCTGCCAACAAAAGCCTCAGATTGCATCCAATCTACTCAGACGACAGGTCAATGAAGAAAAAAATTCTGTGGTTGCCATTTCAAATAAATAGGCACTCATAGGGTTAATACCAAATTCAAATGCCACAGTGAAAAATCAAGCTCTCATAGGCACTTTACCTTTCCTTGCATTGACGAACATACAGTTGATGCTAGCTGGATGCCTACACCTAAACCAACAACATTAAAAAGAGTTGAGATAGCCTCCCCCTTAGCGAAAAGGTCGCTAAGATTGCCTTCTTTAGCAAAAGAAGAATAAATTGGCAATCTTGTCGCTCTTGCTGCCACAACTGCCATTCCCTATCAAATTATGAAGCAGAACCTGAATTTCCGACAGAAGAACTAGATACACAAAAACAAATGGAGAAACTAATATTCAGACATTGCTTGAATTACCGTGATACGGATTGTTCAATCCCTTTCTACAGATGCTCATTAATAAATGATATCAGAACATAGAGAGAAGTCTAAGCACTATCTGTTAAAGACAAGCACAGGTACCTTTGCAAAGTTACCAAGTCCGGCCATCTCAAGGAAAAGATTAGGACATAGGGGAGAAAGAACTTCCATGCCAGTACCAAAATCATACAGCACATCAGCTGCAAAGATAATTTTATGAATGAGAATATTGATCAAGTTGAAGATGGTATTACCTTGTTTAAAATCTAGATGGCACTAAAAGCACAAGAGTGATGCAGGAGACTGATATATCCTACTATAATACAAACCTAAGATCCTCCACCGCTTAGGCTCTGAATCCATTCTAGCACCCAAATTGCTGCATATGAGCTTTCCCACATGCTGCATTCCATCCTTTAGAATCTGTGTCGAGAAAACACATACCAAAATATCTTCAAACATCCCAACAGGCAGCCAAAAATGGTACCACTATATAATTATAACTTACCCAACTCACAACAGTTGCCTGAGCCGGGGTAGGACTCAATCCTGCAGCAAAGAGAAGGGACTGCAGAGGAGTTAGCACACAGAAAATGGCCTCCCGCAACATGTCTTGTTTTTTTTTTTTTTTGTCGAACCTCCCACAACATATGTCAATCTAATGTAAGTGTGCATTCTCCAGGTAAAGTGAGACATCTTATCCACAGAAAGGCTAAAACTTGCAACATGCACGAAATCACCGAAATAGACATGCTATCAAATGAGGATGTTCTGTTTAGGCATTGTGGATAGACCTGAGTTGATAACACAGAGAGGGCAGCACTTGAGAGGTGCTGCAGAGCCCTAAATTGTGTGTACCTCAAATAACCTTCATTCACACTGCACAGAATCAGAATCAAGAAAGATTTTTTACAATTAGCCCAATGCAATCCTCCTTTTAAAAAGTGAAAAAGAGGGAAAAAGAAGAAGAAGAAGAAGAAGAAATCAGACCTTTTTACCTGTAAGGGTATCCTGAAGGGAAGAACTTGTTCAGAAAGGAAGGAATCGACCACCCTATGAGCAACAGCTCTCGAGTCATCGAGCAATTTCACCTGACATCCATCCCCACACGTTTCACGCTCCGAATCAGTCAAGCGGAAGAACAAGCACCGGGGTTCAAGAAGAAAGGGAGGGAGAGTAGGACTATGACTACGACTTACGGAGAGTTGACCATCGGGTTCGAATTGGAAGCGGCGAGAGACGGAATCTGAGGTCTCGACCCAGTGGACGGGGCCTGCTTCGTGCCATTTGAGCTGAAGCTGGGGCTGAGGCTGAGGCTGGGCCTCCCTCGTCTTCCTCTGCATTATCTTGTCCTGATCGAATTGATTTCAAGAATTGCAACAGATGAAGAATGGTTCCGCAGCGTAGATAGAAATGGAGAGAGAGAGAGGCAAGGTTATGTACCAGCAATTTCATGGAGCGTTTCCCCAGAGTTGTTGGGACTCGAGATAATCTTCGGGGCAGACGATGAACGAAATTGAAAAACCAAGAACACGAGGAGGTTCCAAAGAACGAATATTGAAAAATTTCTCCGAAAAGAACTACATTGAGGCGGCAAAACGACCCGATCCGACCCGACCCGAACCTAAGAAAACCTAACGAACCCAGCCCGAGATGATAAGAACAGTTAACAATTCAACCGACTCGACCTAACCGCGGCCTCCTATAGCCCTCCTTTTCGACTCTCCTTAACCTTAAAGCTTGCAACTTGGTTTCTTACTTATTATTAATCGAATTTAATTTAGAATAGCCACTAACTTTACTCTAAGCTAGGTTAGAAGCTGAAAAACGGCACGTGGACCGACCTTCCTTCTATGAACTTGAAATTTTAAGTTGAAGGACTCGATTTTGCTAGTTTTACTTAGAGCCCATTATCAGTACATTCTCTCCTTTGGTAGAACATTGTTTCGTGCAATTTTATATTTGATCTTTACTCCTAAACATGTATATCTATGTTGCCATGCATAAGTGCTCAAACAAAGAATTTATCAATCAATAACAAAAATAAAGAAAGATAAAGAAAAGATAGAAAAGAAAAAACAACTTGAGCCGTGAAGGGTAAAATTTATATGAGCCCTTGTCATATGATACCTGAGACTGGACCTCCATGATGTATGGATATGCTTTAGATCTAGCTAATGAGTGATGCATCTATTTTTTAAAACAAACCTCATGAATAAAACATGATTTTTTCAACATACGACTCTTCACAACTTGCGGAGAGCCACGAGTACACATCTCCTTATCATATTTTTTTGGGTCTCCTCAGCTCGTCATATTTTATATAAGCTTGAATAAATAAGAATATCCCAGTCTAAATGCATTGGACCTAACCTACATGGGATTGATTAAGCAGTGGCCTAGCAATAAGCCGATTAACAGTGATACCGAAGGGCATGATATCCAAAGCCACTCGAGAAGGATAAAATAAGTGTGGGAACGATTTTGAAGGATTAGTATTGGCAAAGTATAGTTAAGACAAAATGTTTACCATCACGGTACCAAACTTTCTAAAATGATTTGAAGTTGAAATGTTAAACACTAGGGAGTAATTATCCATGGAAGAATTGTTATAAATAGCCAATGAGGTACCATTGTAAAGGATTTTTTGCCAAATCAACGATCAAAACACATTCGATCAGAGAAATCATATCAAATGATAAATCTGATGCACATTTACTTTTCTCTTGCTGTTTGTATTTCATTTGCTTATAGTGTAGAAACACGTCACTTCATTTCCAAAATAATAGAGAAATCATATCAAATAATAAATCTGAAGCCCTGCTTTTTCAATAAAGGATATTGGTTGAGGAACCTATATTTCTTGGTGAACAACCGCATCAAGGCAATCATCTTCCATTGGGTAATGGAACAGTCTTAATATTCGTTTGTCAAGGAACCTAAGCAAGCTCCTAATCCTCCCTGGCTGTGCATCAGTTCATGAGATTTGATACAAAATTTTGGATAGCGCTCTCTCTCTCCCTCTAAAATCACATAGGAGCATAGTCCTTGCTATGTCGGGAAACGTCTATTTGAAGTTGCTCCTGTTAATTGCTGTCCATGCTAAGTCACCGTACCCACGATCATTGTAGTCGTTCGTCGGCGAGCAAACTCTCTACCTCTCTTCGTTATCACGGCTGTCTTTAGATGTTGATTGCAACTTCTATTTCAGCTTATGTTGCCTAAAATTTTGTTGTCTTCACATTTATTGGTAGAATTTGGCTAACTCTCCAATTATTCATAATGAACTTTTATCTTTGTCCATTTTAAGGTTCAACACCGCTGCAGGAGTTTCATTGTTTCATAATATATATATAATTTTATTCATTTTCTTAGTGGCATTACAGTACAAAGAGAGACAGGGCTAAGGTGATTCTACGTGAGTACTCGATCAGCATAACAAGAAAAGTTGGGCCTATGGCATGTAGGGAGATACAAATTTAGAATCCATTTGTTTTGATTTGGAAAATATTTTTATATAAATATTACTATATCGCTTAAAATAATTAATTAATGAAAATATTTCCATTATCAATAATAATTTATATCAAAATATTTTCGCGAACAATATGAATATTTCAAATTATTCATTTTTAGCGAAAGAAATGTGCCTTAATTATATTCCAAACCTGTGATATGATTGCTATAGTTAAATCAGGGTTGATAAGCTTTTTGATTTGCATTCATTTACAGATGCATTTTGTTGGGAATTTGCTGGCGAACTTATTATTACTCTCAAAATTTTGTAAGCAGGTCACTTAGGGACGGTTTAAAAGTCTTGAAAGATGTGATCAGGAGAAATAAAGTAGACATAATAGACATAATGGGACGGGGGCAAACTCACCAAACGACGGTTGTCGTTTGTTTAGGGCACGAATGATAACATTTCTGACCAGAAATTGATTTATGGAAGAGAAATATAATTTTCTATTTCTATTTCTAGATGAGTTTTTGAGCCAAAAAACACGTTTGATAATCACAAAAAATGTCTACTCTTGAAATAGAAAATCATTTGATAATCAATAAAATTTTACATTCTCGAGGGGTGGCGGCAGCCGTGGGGGTGGTGGTGAGCGGCGGACGGCAAGAAGAGAAATAAAAATAAGAAAAACAATTTCTGATTTCTATTCCAAAAATAGAAAAGTAAAATTTTTTTGTTTCTGATTTCTATTCTAAACCTATTTTTGGAATGGAAATCTATTCCAAAAATAGAAAAATGAAATCATTTTACTAAACGGATTTCTATTTCAGAAATAGGTTTGGAATATAAATCTATTTCAGAAATAAAAACAGAATGATTATTGTATACAACCTTATAGTCATGGTTTCAAAACCACTGTATTAGGTCAACTTTTGCCTGAGTATCATTTTTTGAGGTAAAAAAAACTCAATTGTTTTGAGGTAAACAATGAAAATAAGATTGCCAAACTAATTAGATGATCTAAACGATATGTTTCAAAATTTAAAAAGACGTGGAATGTGTTCATGGATTTGGATTTTAAACTAGTGGGAACGATTTGTTCTACAAATTGTTTCAATAATGTACCTGAATTTTAAAACTTTCATTTAATGTATTAAAGTTAGAAAACTTATCACCATCCTCCATAATCCTTCCCTTAGTTTCGGAAACTTGTCATTGTTCTTTTGCCGGGCAATGGCACGTATTGTCCTATTTATCCCACAAAAGAAACAAAAGAAACACTAGTGACTAGGCTCCGTTCGTTTCATAGAAAATAACTTTCAAGAAAATATACATTCGTTTTACTGAAAATACATTGATTGGAGAAATTATTTTTCACTTTTCAAGTTGAGGAAAACATTTTACATACTCAATTTCTCTTATCTCACACCCTCTACTAGTCCCCACTTCTTTCTTTCTATTTTTTTAACCATTTTTTTAAATTCGAATTTTTTAATTATTTTTCAATAATTATTTTTTCTATTTTCTCTCTTTCTTTTTGCTTTTCTTCTTGTTCGATCGACAACTGGCCATAAGCCAGCTGAGCTCGTGACTTGTCAATTTGGTGAGGCTCGAGTGTTGTCATATGATGGTGAGGCTCAAGCCTTGTAGATCAGTGACGCCCAAGAGTCACTAGAGGTTGTGAGACTAGGGCCTCACAAGATCAGCGATGCTTGGGCATTGCTAGAGGCCACGAGGCTCGGGCGTTGCTGATTTGAGTGTCGTTAGATAGTGGCACTCGTTGGCCTTCATCGTGGCAGTGACTAGCCAGGTAAAGAGAAAAAAAAAAAGAAAAAGAAGAAAAAATATATAAAAATATAAATAATAAAAAAATTGGAAATTTTAAATAAAATAATAATAAAAGAATATAAAGTAAAATAAAAGTAAGAAGTGACGTATATAGAATGGTGGAAAATATTTTCCACTTCAATTTTAGATTTCAGTCGAATATCAGAAAATATTATTATTTCTTGAAAAATGGCTTACTGAAAAATATTTTTCAAAAACGCTATATTTTTCGCAAAATAAACTAAGTCAAACTTCTTGCATTGAGCTCCAAAAGCCATGCCCAAACTATAACTTGTCTTAAAATGATGACAAGATTATTTCAATCAATTTGATGCTAATCTAGATTAAGGGGAAGGTTTTTTCTTCTCCTTCCTTGCAAGTTGCTCGTATGAGATGATGGAGTTGATAATTTGATATTGCTAATTGATCAGCTGTGGCTTGCTGACTTTCTGTTTTTTCCTCTAGTTGCTCGCGATACTATCTTTCATTCATTTTTCACCTGTCAAAATGGGTGTATAACCTATTTATGACCCATTTAAAGAAAGCCTAATCCATTTATGATCAATTTTGCTTTTAGTATAACCCATTTATGACCCATTTAAAGAAAGCCTGATCCATTTATGACCCATTTTGATTTTGACAGGTGTATCTATAATGAGTTTAAAATTAGAAAGACTAAAGTACATGGGTCGTTAATGAACTTGAATAAGTTCAAAATCTTTAAAAAAGATTATAAGAATAAGTTTTCCTAAGTTTAGTTAGATAAAGAAATGTTTTAATAATATGGATCGGGTCGGGTATGGATTGGGTTGGGTATGGGTCAAAAATTTTATACTATGTTTAAATGGGTTATAAACGGGTTAACGGATCAATTTGGGTCGGACCATTTATGATCCGACTCAAACCCGACCTGACCCACCCATTTAACAGGTCTTTTTCTTGAGCCTAGCAGAAGCCAATCGATGAAATGAAAAAATCTCGACATTATACGTTGCCACATTCAGCACGCGTCCACAAAGCACAAACCACAAGGAAAACCTCCGAAAAAAGTAGTAATTCCTAGCACTAGAAGTCCACTTTACATTACAAAAAACAAAAAAAGTACTTAGATTATCAAAAATAATAGATTTAAGATATTTAACTAGTGACAATTACATTACAAAAACCAAAAAGTAATTAGATTATCAAAAGAACTAAGCACGAAGGAGCATTGTTTATCCGGAAGAATTAACAAAAAACTAGGTAGGAAAGCAAGTCTGATTTCCAAGAAAGCTTGATCTAGTCCCCACTATCTAAAGAGCAATTGTCAATTAGGATAGGTAGCAAGATAAAACACAGATGAACGAGTTACAAGGCTAGTTATCTTGCAACAATAGATATCCAACTTCCTTTGTTAAAACTCATCATTAAAGATATTATAACAGCTATATATTACAACTTACATGAACAACAACTATAACACAGGTTAAGCGGGTTTGACAACATCTGATCTGTCCACGCGAAACACTAGCTACCAAATGCATCAAATGCTCAAGTGTTCATTATCTTTTCAATCTACCTCTCCACACCTTTAAATACATCAAGAAGAGTCAAGTTTAGCAAAATATTTTTTTGAGGAAAGAGGGTATGGTGAGTGGAGGTGTGATGCAAACGAGTTTGGCTAAATCAAATGCGTTGACAACAAAGAATCTCATAAGTTATATAGATAATACTTTTCTACTAGACATTTATTGCATTCAAAAATTTTAAAATCCATTAGAAAATTACAATATAGTACTACACTCAAGTCAATCTAACAGACGTATGATTATTGCTGAGAACCTCAGAGAAGATGCTAAATTAAAGAGAGGCAGTTCATCAGATTCTTTGCATCTGCCAGGGAACGAAGTTGATCTCAACGTCCCGTCACTGGAGTCTTTCACTCTCTTCGTCTTCCAACTGTTGTAAATGGACACTAAACGGTGGAAGAAGTAGCAAGCATGTTCTCAAGAGCATAAATCCTTGAATTCCTTGCGTCAGGAGACATTGCAGCCTTGTAAGGGACAGTCACTACAAAAGTACATCATGCAAAGATGTTTAATACCAGTTAGCAGATCAAATTGCCAATATGAAGATGATGAACAAGCTAATTGTGAATTATCACAAACAGAATCTGTTGATATATTGTTGTGAACCTCCCAATGTGGACCTCGAGGGGATTAATGGATTGCTAGGCGACACAAGTAAACCTCTTACAACATACTTTTGAAGTTACCTAGGGCTATCTGAGCGCTGGCTCCAAGCAACAGTAGTGTTCTAGGAATGCTGATCGGAGTGATGAGACAATTCTCTGCAAGAAGGCTGGTGTAGCAGCTCCAGAAGTTTTGGCTCCGCTGGCAAGAGAGTCAGATGAGAAGGAGTTGGCCTATAAATTGATATCTTAAATCAACTAAATGATTAAATGTTGAAGACCAAACCAATCAAACTGTTAAAAGTAGCTTAAACCAGTAAGGTGAAGCCCAAAACACAACAACGAAATACATAAGACATCTAGTTTAATACGATCTCCATCTTCACTCTTTCACGTTCATATTGTAGCAATATATTCGGTAATTCTTACTGATGGTTATCAATAGTAATCACTAATTAGCAAATTACATCTGACCTTCAATAACTCGAAGCTCCAGCATCCCCATCGCCACATTGAGCAAGCAAACTACGTATGAGATGGAGTTGACTATCTGATGCTGCTAACTGACCAATTGTGGCTTGCTGGCTTATCTTTTCCTCACGTCGGTCACAAAACTGTCTTTCATTCTCTGTCTTCTTGAGCCTCTAATGTCATCTTCTAGATATAGTTGTTCTGGCCCCATGTCCAAGGCTGTGATCATAAACAAATTTTGGCTTCAAAACCTTTTGAACAACTTTATGTCGAGTCAAGGCACCTTCTTTAGAACATCGTCTATGTAGCGTGACCATTTGCTCCTAATTTCAGGAAAATCAAAAATTGCATCGGTATTATATAGTGAAAAGTACTTGTATAGTACTCAATGAGTTTGCTTACATAGTTTGCTTGAGCTTCTTGATGAATCCACGAGCCATCTTCTTGCTGATTGTGTCATAGGATACCTTCAGCACAAGAGTTACCTCATATGTATCCTCTGATTTTTCCTATTTAACTTCGAAGTGCAGAACAGTTCTGTATAAACCAATTAGAGATCACATTGGAATTTCATTCATTCGATACTTACCATATCACGCATGCTCACCGGTAGAACCTAGAACTTGAAGTATGGTTAACTCGTAGCTTCTATTAGTTTCAACATATACTTTGATGCTATATAAGTTCAAAGACAATAGTAGTCTACAATGAGCACATATGATCAAATAAATGCGAATATAGCTTGCAGTTCTAGAGAAAAATTGTAATTATGGCATGTAAAATGATATGTAAGTTTCACTGAAAATTTCATGACAATGGAAAACATTTTTCATAAAAATTAGGGGAAATGGTTAGTTTTCATCTATTTGGTGATTTAGGAAAAGCGTTTCCTTTCTTGTCAAAAGAAGAAATTGTCTTCTCCCAATCTAAATTTGTTGTTTTTAGTTCATGGGAAATATCTTCCATGAATTGATTAATTTTTTGTCATTCAAACACTGGAAAGTCAGAAAATAATTTTCCAAAAACAATTTCTCTTCACAAAAGTTGTCAAGAGAAATATGCATAAATCTCCCAAGACAATACAACTCACGAAAGTACTTATCGGACAAGAAACCTCTAGAAAATGAACAACTGACTATCCATTGCTGTCGATTGATTCGACGGGATCAGAGAGAATGGGAAGCACTGCTGGTGCTAGTTGCTATGTTTGAAATTGGATAATATAGTGCTTGAATGCGATTAACAAAGTCTTTGAATGTGGGGAGGCAACTGAAAATAGTAAATTTATGGTTCATAACTAAATTACGCTAACCTGTTGTAAAGGTTGTTTTTTAGTTCAGCTTTGATTTTCAACAAGGCCACTACCGAAACTTAATAATTAATTTTCACCGGCTGTAACTACATTTTTTTGACCGAAACTCTCGAAAGCGAAATCCCATCCGAATGCATTTTTGACATTTCCAACATAGATCCTTTAAAATAAACACGGATGTAATTTGCACATCTTACCAAACCTAATCAGAATGCACAGCACCTAGGAAGGTACTGCCAAACATTCCTAACTCAACCAACTTTATGTTTTGCTCACAAGTGTAAAACAAGTTCTACAGAAGTCCATCTCATTGCAGAGTTCTATGAAGTCATTAAAACCCACCAACCCTTTCCACTAATATGAAAGATCATAGGAGACCGAGACTTGAATAGAAAATAAAAATTATCAACAAGGAGCCACAACTGAGCCATGGATTGGTAAACACAAGATCATGTAACTGGCATCAGAACTTGCATTTTCTTCAACTTACAAATATGCAATACAAAGCTCAATCCACTCCAAAATGCAACTCCCCCCAAATAAAAAGGCCAACAGGACAAAAATAATAAAAAAAAATAAAAAATAAAAAGGCCAAACTTAAAGACAGGGAAAAAAGAAAAAAACCTCAGCTGCTAAAGGAGATTAGATGTTGAAGACATTAGAGACTGTAACAGAAGTA
The DNA here is from genome assembly GCA_014858505.1 of Corymbia citriodora subsp. variegata. Taxonomy (NCBI): domain Eukaryota; kingdom Viridiplantae; phylum Streptophyta; class Magnoliopsida; order Myrtales; family Myrtaceae; genus Corymbia; species Corymbia citriodora. Next base: position 13,924,901 of record CM026411.1, read on the forward strand.
GAATTTTGCAGGATTTTTCCTGACATAGACTTGATGGTGTCGAAACTCCAAATCTCCCATTCCTGGTACTGATTGTTGATCTAGGACCTCGGCGCCGACTCCTCCTCTGCCACTTCCTCATTCTCTCCAGACATCTCTTCCAATGACTTGCCCTTCGACTCAGGCACCAAGAACGTAAATAGGAGACCCAGGAAGTTGACCACTCCCAATAAGATGAGTGAGTTCCGGACCCCGATGCCCGGCGGGTAGCCCGCATCCACCTTGGTCTTGTCCTGGTTCTGTGCCAAGTACAGGAATCCGAACGCGCCCACGATCGCCCCGAGCTTTCCCGCTGCTGCAGATATCCCGTGGCAGGTCGACCGCAGCCTGGCAGGGAAGATCTCTGCCGGGACCACGAAAGTGGTGGCGTTGGGCCCAAAGTTGGCGAAGAAGAAGGTGAGCGAGTAGATCACCACAAACCCGATGCGGTTTTCCTTGTGCGTCCAGTGGTTGTATGGGATAGCGAGCGCGAACATGAATATCGTCATGAAAGCGAAGCCCATCAGCTGGATGGCGAACCGCCCCATCCTGTCAATGAAGGCCACGGTGAACCAGTACCCGGGGACGGTGCTGCACAGGGCAATAAGTGTCTGCGCCCGTGCAATCCTGAACACCTCCTCAACTGCGTTCATGGTCTTCGCTGCAGGGATCCAGCCAATCGCGCTGAAGATATCCTTCTGGAACAGGTTCTGGCTGTAGAATGCAATGTCGAGCAGGAACCAGGTGGAGGTCGTCCCAAGCAGGGGGAGGCCATGGCGTTGGAGAAACTCCTTAGTGAACAAGCCGAACCCACCAGCCCCACTCTCGGTCAGCTTCTCAACCTTGCTCTGCTCGGCCTCGATGTCAACTTGCAAGACCTTGGACATGTCGGATGCGGCCTGCTTGGCATTCTTAGCCACAAGGGCAGTGTAGCGGGCCGTCTCTGGCATCTTCATCCTCCAGTAATAGGTAAGCGCCGCCGGGATCGCTCCCACCATCACGATGATCCTCCAGAGATAGTCAGCCTGTGGAACAGTCGAGCCGATTGGGTCCACCTCATAAGCCGGGGCGTCAAACCTGGCCTTGAAGGCCGTTGCCACGATGATCGAGAAGACACCGGCAGCAAGGATCCCAAAGCCCTGCATGGCGAAAACAGCAGCGATGAAAGCACCTCGGGTCTTCTTATTTGCATACTCGGACATGATTGTGGCTGACAGCGGGTAATCACCACCGATGCCGAAGCCTAGCCAGAAGCGGAAGAAGCACAAGGTGGCCATCACCGACTTGGCGGTATGCCCAAATGAGAGGCCTGAGGCGATCGAGCATATGACCATGAGCAACAAGGTCAAGCCATAGACCTTCTTCCGGCCCAACTTGTCACCGAGCCACCCGAAGAAGAGCTGGCCGGCAAGGGTGCCGCAGAGCGCCACACCATTGACAGCTGCCGAGACATTAGGAGGCAGAGTGCCGGGCTTCGCTGCGCCGTCAACATGGTAATAGAGGCGGCCAAGCAACTTGGTGACAAGGGAGATGCAGAATAGATCGTAGGCATCGGTGAAGAAGCCCATCCCAGCGATAACGATCGCAGTGAAGTGGTACCATTGGGTCTTTGCGACATCGAGGGCGTCGAGGACTTGCAGCTGTTGCCCCGCCATGGCCCTCGACTCTCTCCGCTCTCTTCCTCTGCAAATGATTTAAGGATCGACCAGAAACAACTATGAGCACTTGCACTTACCGGCTACATTAATCATATTCATAGTTACAAGCCAAGACCGTCAATGATTACACACTCGAATAATCAACCCAAGTGACTTGGGCAGGTTCGACGGTTCGGCCACTCTCACGAAACATTTCCACAGGCAGCATAATGAGGAATTCAAATTCGACAAAAGACAAATTGACTCGTTCGTACACATGTTCATTCATGTGAACGAAGCTCCAGGATATCCAGTTAAAAGAAAAATAAACTGGAAAAGAACAAAGAAGTAAAGACGAACGTCGGGACTACTCTACTATTTATTAGGGTCGATGGGATCTGAACAGAAACGCCATGGACGAGTACATAGCCCTCTCGAACGGTACGGTGTTCCAGACCCAGAAGTTATTATCCCATTCTGACATGTCAACCTTATCATTATCGTACGCCCAATTTTGCAAAAGCAATTTATTGTCCATTAAAGTGAGTCGTAGCACATACACCGAATTTTTCATAAGCCAAGACGAGAAAGAGATGACCGTCAAGAAGAGGCCCCACCAATGACATCAATTTTCCTTAAATGCCATTTACTTGCTTTTTGTAAACAAATCCAAATCTAAATCTGCCCTGTCATCAAGGCAATAAACAACGGGTTATTGATCTCCTTTTCGAATCTTTTCGTATTCTTTCACCGAAGACGAAGTATAATCGCAGAAATGATCGAATGTCCAGGACACAAAGAACGATCTCTGATGGCAAAGAAAGAGTTACCCCAAATGACTGAAATATCAAGAAACTCATGCTTTCCGAGTCGTAGGGGAAACGACGTAGACATGCGACGACAATGAGTTATTGAGCCTTTTCTGGCGATACGAGACAAACCAACCAAAATAAACAAAAAGAAATTGTACGCAAGAATCAACGCGACAAAGACCAGCGTGCGGAGACTCGCGAAGATAACACGCGTGCTTATAAGATAATGCTTTCCATTCGATGGAGAGAGAGGGGCTAACCTTGCTTTCTGTCTGGGGAAATGATAGAAAACAATGGAGCGAGAGGGAGAGCGAGATAGAGCGCGAGGGAGATTAAACGGCAAGGTTTTTGGTGGATAGCTTCGGGTGCTGTAGCTTTGGGAAGAGAAGTGGTGAATTTATATGGGAAACGAGTCCCGTTGATTTTTTAACAAACTCGAGAATCTCCACAGTATATTCCGCCTCATTTTTCTCTCCACCGTATTTGGGATTTAACTTCCTTTTTTAGATAATGGGATATTCGGACCATGCCATTTAGATTATTTCTTACATAAATTCTGTCCAGATACGCACAACGAGTAGAAGGTAAATCCATAGGGTATGTATATATATCACTTTGAGTAGAAGACGTTGGGCCTCAGAATTTGCCCCACTCAAATTAACCGCTTGATGACTCCATGAACTCTAACATAGATAACTTTATGCCTAGAATATATGAGAAAAGATTTACTATAGGGGGCAAAATCAATATTTAAAGGAATTTACTCTTCTCCTTATGATTTTGGATTCAGATTTTATTAAGAACATTTTAGGAATAAAAACATGAATGGACATAAAACAATACTAGGGACCACATCTTTAAAATCGCTCAGAAATATAGATTAATTGAAGTGCACAAAAGCTGACACAACTACCATATGATAGCTGAAATAAATAAAAGCCTATTTAAAGGTCCTATATGTAAAATTGAAGGCATTGTGTCTCAAAATTTACTGCACTCAAAATGAGCACACAACATCGTAACAAACTCTTTGAGATCATTAATTTTATCTATAGAATTTATTCAAGAAAAAATCATTACTATAATATAGTGGACAAATTGAATATTCATGTGGAATCTATTTATAAGAGTGCGCTCATAACTTTTCTAGTGTTGCTTAAAGCGAAATTTACTTTGTTTTTATTTATATAATGTTATATATACAAAAAATGGATAGGATAATTTAATTTATAAGTGATGTAACAGTTTTATCGAATGGAAAATATCACTCAATTGTTTAAAATTTAAGTTATAACATGTCATACCTTAACATGCTATTTATCAAAACAATCTTAGCATTGATATACTCGTGACATTCAGTGTGGAAATGCATTATTCTTGATTTGCAATTTAAGCTGTTGTTTTTATCAATTGCAGCACCTATATAACCGATACATGAAGAAATGAGTCAAACATGTTTGTGTTAATTATTTATGGCCAGCAAAAAAGATGCCCTTACCAAGAAAGATATTGTCTTTCTCCAAGTCAATCAATCGAGTCCGAAAAAGCGAAGAAAATGATGCCTCGGCGTTGACACGTGGGACTTTCTCTATCTGTCGAGAAATATGTGTCAACAAGCAAGTAAAAAAGTAAGAGCTGTACTTGTCAAAAAGGCCGGCAAGCTGGGCCCACCGAGGTCAAATTTCAGTTGATTTTGTCCGGTTGGTGCTTTTTTTTCCCCCTTTGTCGAGTCCGGCTCGTGCTGCCAAATCACGGACTTGCAACAAAAAGAATACGGGTCGCGGGGCTCCGAATTTGAAAGTTTTCAGGAAATGATTTGGCATATTCCTACACTCGTGAATTCCGCATGCGAAATGGGATATAGATGTTTCTTCATTTTGGTTTCAATTTTGACAATTTTATTCTCACAACAAAATATCTTTTATTAAACGATATTGAGCAATATGCTTCAATTTTATTAAATGAGATACCGATTCCGTGCTAAATCCAAACAAGGATATATAGACACTACAACCTTAACGACCAATGACTGACTAATCCAAATTATGCCGAAATTTAATCAATAACAATGCTCTTGAATATGAAACTCAATGCTAGAATTTTATTAATGATGTTGGGCTTATGACACAGCACAAAAATTTAATTAATGATATTGTATCGAGAGGTACACACTTGTTAGATCTAATCAGTGACGTGAATTTAGAAGTCATAGTGTCATGCCCCGAATCTCAAAATTACGCCTATTTTCATGGCTTTATCTTTGATTTTTTTCGGTGCGAGCTCCTCTCGTCCACCCAACCTGTCGGCAGAAGAAATCGAGAATCTCATCTGTGTTTTTAAAAGAGAAAAAGACGGAAGCTCTAATTATATTAGATACAGACGAAGACGCTCCATTCAAAACACAACTAGCTTATCATAACTCTGATAATTCAAATTATGACTATAATGCTAGAGATGGGGCATGGCCAAAATAGCCGCTATGAAATCACTATAGCAATGGTCACTTTTACTGTTCATCTAGCTAACTGTTCACTATAGTACAAGGTGGATTTTACTATTTATAGCCTGTCAGGATTTTTTTAGCACTCCCTTTTGTGTGTAGCCCATAAGTGGATAGTATGCTCCCATAATTATGTTCGAGCCAAGCCTACTTGCCATGCTCTCGTCGTTTGTGTCCTCTTCTGCCTATATAAGAGCAAGGAGTCTCCATTGTAAAAACCAGATAGTGAAATAAGAAGTGTGTTGTATACTCTACTTTCAACATGATTTTTTAAACACTCACATTCTCTTCTAGTCCATAAAGGTGGTTCTGAACAAACATTATGATTGAGAAAAATCTTAGAGTATGCTCTACATTTGCCCTCGTAACAACTAGGGGTGTCAAACAAACCCATCCAACCCGACTCGAACATGACCCGAACACGAAATAAGTATGGTACATGTTTCAGGTTTAAAAATTGTTTGGGTAACAATTATAAACATAAATAGAATACATGTTTTGGGTCAAGTTAGGGGTCGGAACACATTAAAAGCTTCAATCTAAACACACCCACCCAAGCTATTTCTTCTACAGTTCCTTCTACTTGCAACTCATCCAGCACGTCTCATTTCACGGGTTCGTCGTTGTCGTCCCTCAAGTCGGACCCAATCTCTCTCCCTCTCCCCCCCGCTCTCTCTCTCCTCATCTTCCATATGATTTGCTTCTTTTTCGCGGCCGACGCAGAACTTTAGAGGAGGGAGTATTATTTGTCTGTGGATATGTTCACGGACGAGTTGGACGAGGCATTGTGGCGTCACGTAAAAGCATTTCAAATTTCCTTTGTCATATTTTTTATTAAAAAATTATATGTCTGCGGAGATGATCATGAATGGGTTAGACGAGATATCGCAGCGTCACGTAAAAACATTTCGAATTCCCTTTATTATATTTTTTATGAAAAAATTATTTGTTTGCGGAGATGTTCACGGACGGATTGGACGAGGCCTCGCAACGTCACGTAAGAATATTTTGAATTCCCTTTGTCATATTTTTTATTAAAAAATTATTTGTCTGCGAAGATGTTCACGGACGAGTTGGACGAAACCTCACGGCGTCACGGTTCATGAACAGGTTGGACGATGTCTTGTGGCGTCACGTAAGAGCATTTTGAATTCCCTTTGTAATATTTTTTAATAAAAAATTATAATATTTTTTTTAATAAAAAACCCGAAACCCGACCCGAGCCGACTCGTTTTTTTTGCTTCATGTTTTATGCATTTCGGGTCGGGTCAAATGACATGACCCTTATTGTTTGGGTCGGGTCGGGTAACATCAAGACCCGACCCGTTGACACCCCTAGTAACAACCCATTCCCATAGTCAATTGAAAGCAACGTCCCATGACTTGTTGACGACCATTCATTTTTAGTCTTTCATTAAACGCAAGCGGAAGGTGAATCATCCTCAGTCCAACAAATAATAAAACAATCACACAGGGATAGATAGATGAACAACAAGATAACATGACTACTCATTTATACATTCATATTGGATTAACCCACGGATAGTCGTTTTCCGATTTACAAGCCCGACTAAGGAGGGGCCGATCCATTCACTAAGCCTTATAAAAAAAGAAACCAGGCTCGGCTAATCCAACTACACAAAAAGAACTCTTAGGTTCTTAACTATTATCACTCTGACTAGTCAGACTCAGGCTTCGTAGGGTCGTAGCATGGGTCAATCATTGGAGGAGCGGGTGCGGGGTTCTCCACTGCACCGTCAGGAGGGTCTAGCTCCATGGGATCTAGTCGTCGTCCTTAGGGCCCCTACTAGGCGATCCATCGAAACCTCGCAAGGGACCAATCGGCAGATCGTCCTGTCGGATGTACCACGCCTGGTACCGATGGGGTATCCATTGCTCCAGTCCTTCATCCACCCAAATGGTGGTAACATACTTCTCATATAGGTGCACTTGACCCGAGAACCGATGGTGCGTCACTATGGTCTCCCAATACCGAGAGACCCCAAACTGCACTGGCGGGGGTGTCATCTTAAGAGCCTGAAAATGTTTAATTACGATGGATTGAGATAAAATCTCAGCAAGTTCTTCGCCTAAGAACCGGTTAGTACACCAACTAAACTCGGGTATCTCTCCAGAATCACCCCTCACACAAGTCAATCACAATCAGCAGTCAACAAAAAAATAACAAGCTTGGTCAATCAACAATCAAAAGCCAGTTCGCATGCAATCTTATCCGGTATGCCATACCTTGCACATTATAAATCAGCACAATACACGCAATGCACATGGCCGTTAAATGATGCAGTTCACCAATCACATGCGAGTCATGTCATAAGCGATCTCACCTGGCCATTATCACACCATGCATGCTATTAGTTCATGCGTGCGTGCCATAATTAATGATGTGATTATCTTATGCATAATCGAAACTGATGATGCAATGTTTCTCGTACACTTTGGTATCCACATGTGTTCCATTGGGCCGAGGTGCTACGGTGTTACGGTGCTTTTCCTTTGCAGAGACGCAATTGTGTTCTTCCGTGCAGGCCGAGGCGCTATGGCCCCCTTCCTCCGCAGAGGCACAATCGTGCCCTCCCTTCCGTAATTCGAACTATCGCATCAATGCACACATACTTGCATATACACTTGCATTTGAAATCTCAAATCATTTCTCATAAAAGCGGTCCATTTCCGATCTCCCTTGGACAATTCATCTTTTTTCTATTTTTATGAAAATTACACAATTCATACAGATGCTCATACAATTACACATTCAATTCACTCCATAAAATCCATACACATGAAATTACACATTTTAATTTTCGGATGAACAGTAATTTCAGAATTTAATAATTAAATAATTAAATTCAGAAATTAAAAATAATTAAATAAATCATTAAATTAAATAATTAATCATAATCAAATAATTAAGGTAAAACAAGCTTAATTAGCACTCTACTATTTATTAGGGTCGATGGGATCTGAACAGAAACGCCATGGACGAATAAATAGCCCTCTCGAACGGTATGGTGTACCAGGCCAAGAAGTCATTATCCCATTCTGACACGTCAACCTTATCATAATCATACGCCCAATTTTGCAAAAACAATTATTGTCCATTAAAGTGAGTCGTAGCAGCATATACATCGAATTTTTCATAAGGCAAGACGAGGAAGAGATGACCGTCAAGAAGAGGCCCCACCAATTACATTAATTTTCCCTAAATGCCATTAACTTGCTTTTTGTAAACAAATCCAAATCTAAATCTGCCCTTTCATCAATGCAATAAACAACGGGTTCTTGATCTCCTTTTCGTATCTTTTCTTATTCTTTCACCGAAGACGAAGGAAGTATAATCACAGAAATGATCGAATGTCCATGACACAAAGAACGATCTCTGATGGGCAAAGAAAGAATACCCCAGATGACTGAAATATCAGGAAACTCATGCTTTCCGAGTCGTAGGGGAAACGACGAAGACATGCGACAACAATGAGTTATTGAGCCTTTTCTGGCGATACGAGACAAACCAACCAAAATAAACAAAAAGAAATTGTACGCACGAATCAACGCGACAAAGACCAGCGTGCGGAGACTCGCGAAGATAACACGCGTGCTTATAAGATAATGCTTTCCATTCGATGGAGAGAGAGAGAGGCTAACCTTGCTTTCTGTCCTGGGGAAATGATAGAAAACAATGGAGCGAGAGAGAGAGCGAGATAGAGCGCGAGGGAGATTAAACGGCAAGGTTTTTGGTGGATAGCTTTGGGTGCTGTAGTTTTGGGAAGAGAAGTGCTGAATTTATATGGGAAACGAGTCCCGTTGATTTTTTAACAAACTCGAGAATCTCCACAGTATATTCCGCCTCATTTTTCTCTCCACCATATTTGGGATTTAACTTCCTTTTTTAGATAATGGGATATTCGGACCATTCCATTTAGATTATTTCTTACATAAATTCTGTCCAGATACACACAACGAGTAGAAGGTAAATCCATAGGGTATTGTATATATCACTTTGAGTAGAAGACGTTGGGCCTCATAATTTGCCCCACTCAAATTAACCGCTTGATGACTCCATGAACTCTAACATAGATAACTTTATACCTAGATATATGAGAAAAGATTTACTATAGGGGAAAAATCAATATTTAAAGGAATTTACTCTTCTCCTTATGATTTTGGATTCAGATTTTATTAAGAACATTTTAGGAATAAAAACATGAATGGACATAAAACAATACTAGGGACCACATCTTTAAAATCGCTCAGAAATATAGACTAATTGAAGTGCACAAAAGCTGACACAACCACCATATGATAGCTGAAATAAATAAAAGCCTATTTAAAGGTCCTATATGTAAAATTGAAGGCATTGTGTCTCAAATGAGCACACAACATCGTAACAAACTCTTTGAGATCATTAATTTTATCTATAGAATTTATTCAAGAAAAAATCATTACTATAATATAGTGGACAAATTGAATATCCATGTGGAATCTATTTGTAAGAGTGCGCTCATAACTTTTCTAGTGTTGCTTAAAGCGAAATCTACTTTGTTTTTATCTAGATAATGTTATATATACAACAAATGGATAGGATAATTTAATTAATTAAGTGATGTAACGGTTTTACTGAATGGAAAATATCACTCAATTGTTTGAAATTTAAATTATAACATGTCATACCTTAACATGCAATTTATCAAAACAATCTTAGCATTGATATACTCGTGACGTTCAGTGTGGAAATGCATTATTCTTGATTTGCAATTTAAGCTGTTGTTTCTTAAAAAAGCATTCCCTTTATCAATTGCAACACCTATATAACCGATACATGAAGAAATGAGTCAAACATGTTTGTGTTTATTATTTATGGCCAGCAAAAAATTTGTGTCAACAAGCAAGTAAAAGTAAGAGCTGTACTTGTCAAAAAGGACGGCGAGCTGGGCCCACCGAGGTCAAATTTCAGTTGATTTTGTCCGGTTGGTGCTTCTTTTCCCCCCTTTGTCGAGTCCGGCTCGTGCTGCCAAATCACGGACTTGCAACAAAAAGAATACGGGTCGCGGGGCTCTGAATTTTTAAGTTTTCAGGAAATGATTTGGCAAATTCCTACACTCGTGAATTCCGCGTAGGATGCGAAATGGGATATAGACGTTTCTTCATTTTGGTTTTTATTTTGACGATTTTATTCTCCCAACAAAATATCTTTCATCAAACAATATTGAGCAATATGATTCAATTTTATTAAATGAGACACTGATTCTGTGGTGAATCCAAACAAAGATATATGGACACTACAACCTTAACGACCAATGATTCACTAATCCAAATTATGCTGAAATTTAATTAATAACAATGCTCTTGAGTAAGAAACTCAATGTCGGAATTTAATTAATGATGTTGGGCTTATGATACAACACAAAAATTTAATCAATGATATTGTATCGAGAGATAAACACTTGCTAGAATCTAATCAGTGACATGAATTTAGAAGCCATAGCTACTAAAGTGCGGTAATGAAAAGATAAAGTAAAGAAATTTGTTGTGTTATTTAGAGGGCAGGGGTTTCTTCATTGCTCATGATCCTTAGCACATCCTTTTACTTCCCTGCTTTTCTTCATAATTGCTTAGGTCGTGTTTCACCGTTTCTTGGTTCGTCGACACCGTCTACATGACTTAGTCTTTAGATAATAATCGTCACTTGGTTTTGGCACGGCTCTTTATTCTTGCTCGAATTCTTGCGCCAGCATTGTTTGATCCTTGCATTTGTAGCAACATTCCATCACCTTGACACATGGCAAATCCTTGTCTTATCATCGAACCATACATTTCTATCCTTATGCTCATCAACATATGACTGAATATTCTTATGTGTCTTGGCTCATCACCCTTGTGACTGACATATAATAACTTTCATTACTTCTATCCATATGATCGATGCGTGACAATGTGAGTAACTTTGAGTGTCAATATATGTCCTCTTTGGAAAGAAGGAAATTTGAATTTATATCTTTTAAAGGAATGTCTTGTCCCATGTGATATCCTCTGAGAATAGTGATCATGCCCTTTTGCCTTTTGACGTCTCTTTTCCTTTACACAGTTGATATGGAATTTCGTCTCCTGTATAATTTTGACAAGTTGCTTCGAATAATTATAGATAATTACCTCCCTTTTCGAATCGCTGTCTTCAACTCATATATCTGGGGTTTCTTTTACTCTTGCACTTTGTCTCGTTCCTTAAACCCTAAACCCCTCTTGCGATTTTCTTCTTGCTTCTGCTCCGTCATTTACCATGGCCCTAGACACCTCCAAGTATAATCCCGAGAGTTATGTCACCAATATTGATGCTCTTCAAAGGGATGAGAGCGTCGTCGAAAATGACCCCAATCGCTTGCTCCTTGGTCCTAGCCTTATTGATCACCAAGCTATTCCTTCCATCTCTCGAAGCTTGTTTCTCGGCTAAGCGGAAAGAGACTCTGTCTCTTCAACATCTTTCCATCTTGGATATTTGGACCTTAGCATCTTCTTGATTTCATGGATTTCCTTCATTTGAAGCGAATTTTCATAGGTGGTACCAGTGTCTTAAAGATAATTTGGAGACTCGATAATCCTGGATGAATGCAAGGATAGAGACAGCACTCGAGGTTAGTATGTCGTTGCATGACTTGACCCAATGATTAGTAGGCTCTACTATGAGTTTTGGTCCTTGTCGACAAATTGCTTCCTTTTCCCTTGGGGACCATGACTTATTTACGATATTTGGTTTTGAGCTGCTTGGACGTCTCGTCGAAGACATACCTTTATAAAAAAACTCCCTTTATCTCGGAAGGAGCCCTTGCCTATAACAAATTTTTAAAACAATTTTACCATAGATCTAGGCCCATCGAACCCTCCGAGCGCATCAACTTTGTCACGCCTAGGACTCCCTTAGCCATAGGAATGTGACTGACAAGGGTTATTTTTGCGACGTTCCAGTAGGTGTTGTCGACATGTTTCTTTTATCTTTTGATTAAGCACATGTGGAAACGTGCATAAACAACTCCCAAACAATCAACATAGGATAATGATTCAAACACTTAGGCAACACACCATATATTTACATAAGCATCATTGACATCAGAATTCAAATATTTCCAAGCCCATCACTACAAGTCTTTTCGATTTTGTTCAAAAGGGTCAGGGGGTTAGTCCGAGCTCCTCTATCTATGAGACCAACTACCAAAAAGAGAATTCCCACAGAAAGCAGGTTCCCTATGATTCAGGCTTGGGATCATAATCCGAGTCCAATTCGAGGTCACTCATGACGCCATCAAGAGGGTTCCCCATCATAGGATCCATTAGGGCTCAACCAAGGTCATCAGGTGGTTCATCAAATCCTCAAATGGAATCGAGAAGATCCCCATTGAATCATAGGTACCATGTTACAAAATACTGATGAATCAAATGCGGTAAGCCCCCATTGACCCATATTGTAGTTGATATGGAAGCATCCAACTTAGTTCCATTGGCAAATTCGACATTGGCACTATCAATGCTAACCCAAATTAGTATAAACTTTGGGTATAACGTGCTTCAATGTATTAAGACCGGAGTTTTTGAATAAAATGGATTATTTAAAATAAGTCTTCTTGTATTTCTTGATGGAATGATTACCTTTCGAGATTTGCTGAGATATTATGAGATACAATAAGATATGATTAGATGTAGTGAGATATTGAGATATTATTTTTTAAGATTTGTCGAGATTTGCCGAGATATGATGAGATATGATTAGATATAGTAAGATTTGGTGATTATTTTGTTAGTTTCTAGAGATTTACTTTCCTGATATGCTAGCTGTATTTTTGGGAAAAACCTAGGTTATTATTTCCCCTATAAATAGAGGAAGCCTCTCAATTGTAATATAGATAATTTGATGAATGAAAATTTGTAAGATTTTCTCCGTGAGAGTGAACACCTTTTGGAGATTGGATTACTCTTTTGTCAGTCTTACTAGCCAAGAAGCCCTTTATCCTCGGCTAGTGAGTTTTCTTTTAGGCCCTGGTGGTAAGCTTCTCCTATCCTGAAGTTCTTTATCCTTGGTGGATGGTTTGACCTTTAAGCCTTCGTAATGAACTTCGTCGATCCTAATCTTCATTCTCGGTTGGTGGGCCTTTATACCTTGGTGACTATCGTAATCTATCATTTATTTTGTTTTCTTTAACCTTCAATAGACATACACATCCTTCGGATACACTCAGTTGGAAATCCCACGTTGCGGAATCACTTGCCCATGCATGCATTAAGTTGGTATCAAAGCCCAAGTTTGAACTCGGTTTTGAGTGATTTCTTCTGTTACCTCATTCATATGTCACATCTTATTTTTGTCAAAAAAAGAAAAGAATGGATGATCCAATTCCAAGAGGTTTAACTTTGGAGTAAGCACACAACGAATGGCAAGATTGTGCCATCTAGAATCTTCAACAACAAATGAAGCATGTCCTCAACCTTCTCAAGGATTTGGTGAGGCAAGGATAACTTGCAAGGTGTCCTAATGATCGTTGTCAACATGATGATGCTGATTTTCGTCAAAGTTTGAGTGGTGATTCTGATTCCATTGGTGGCAACTCTAGTGATTCTAAATATCAAAACTAAAGACGAAGAGGGAGGTATAAGGAAAATGAACGTGACATCAAAGTGGAGGTACTTGAATTTGAGGGTAGTCTCAATCCCAATGACTTTGTTGATTGGCTACACACAACTGGACAAATATTCTACTTCAAGTCCTACTCGGATGAGAAGAGATGTAGGGTTGTAGTCTTGAAGTTAACAAAATATGCTTCTCTATGGTGGGAAAATCTGAAGCATCAACGAACTCGAGAAGGAAAATGTTAAATCAAGTCTTAGGAAAAACTCAAGAAGTTGATGAAGAAGAGGTTCTTGCTTGACAATTATAAGCAAGATTTGTTCCTCAAATTGAATTTCCTAAGACAACAAGGGATGAGCATTGAAGAGTACAGTCAAGAATTAGAATAACTCAAGAGGTGTGAAGTTCCATAAGTTTCGGAGCAAACCATCACTCATTTTCTTGGCGGAATGAATAAGGAAATTATTGATTTGGTTGAACTTCAACCTCATAAGTCCTTTGAAGATGTATGCAAGCTGGCAGCGAAAGTCGAGAAATGATTGAAGGGTAGCAAGAGGTTTTCTTCCAAAATGTTGATAAAAGGGACATCCTACTTTAAGGGTGCTTCCTCAAGCAATGTTGAGAATGTGTCGACAAAAGACAAAGGCAAGGAGAAGTTTGTGGAGTTCTCTAAAGAACTCCAAAAGAAACCTCAAGGTGACGCAAGGAAATGCTTTAAGTGTTAAAGCTATGGGCATTCACAAGTTAATTGTCCAAATTGAAGAGTTATGACTCTTCAAGAAATTGAGTAGATCAATGTGGCACTTCAAGAAGTTGAGAACAATTTAGACCAAAATGGTTTTGAGTTTGCAAAAGAAGAGGAGATCGCGGAGAAAGTCATCCATAGAGCATTGCATGCTGAAGTTTCTCCCGATGAGATGAGCAAAGGGAGAACATTTTTCATACCCGTTGTACTATTAACGGGAAGGTTTGCTCAGTCATTATCGACAACCAAAGTTGTACAAATGTCGTTTCAACGACCTTGGTCAACAACCTAGAAGCTTTCAACAACTAAATATCCTCAACCGTACAAGCTCCAATGGCTTAGTTAAGGAAATAATCTCAAGGTAAATAAACAAGCTCTCATGTCGTTTTTAATTGGGAAGAATTATTGAGATAAAGTTTTTTGTGATGTGATTCTTATGAATGTGTCATGGGCTGATCGATCTAATGTTCCCTTCAACTCATGTGGCTTTAGGATTTCTCCCAAGTAGCCTTTCTCACTTAACTCACAAAGATTTTAGAGAGAGAAGCTCTGGATTGTATTTCATTTATGAATGAGATGATAAAAATGAGGGGAAGGAGACTTTTATATATACAAGTACATGACACATCATATTTGTAGATCTCTCCTTGATGATACGGTGGAGATCATATCTCCTTAACTATGACCTACCCACATTTATTACATAAGTGTACAATTACCGTATTGTCCGCCCCCAAGAGTATTCTATAACACTCAAGAAAACCCTAGGATTTAGGCATACCTGTTGAGGGTCGCTCGTTCTAAAGGATTAATCACAATATTGTGCAGAAACTCTCTTGGATCATTCATGTCTTCGAGCCGTGACATTCTCCCCCACCTAATGGGGTGATGTCCTTGTCGCATCTTTGGCATGGTATGCATCGATTTGCTTCTTGAATTGTTAAAGAGTGTCCACGAGTCCCTAACTAGCTTCACTCTTCGGAAGACCCTTCCATTAGACCATGTATTCTCACTTCAGCGCATAATACCGCTTATGTATGATTTGAACCACTATAATGTAGTCGACTTCTTGATCATATGAGGCATTTGCTCCCAATGGTGCCCATTGCGACTCCCCTCGATTTGGATCTTCCTCATCTACATGGAAAGATTTAAGCATATTCACATGGAAAACCTGATGTACCTTTAACTTTTGTGGCAACTCCAAGTTGTATGTGACCTTCTCGACCCATTGAAGCACACGGAATGGCCCTTCGTAGCAACATAGCCCCTTGTGCACGTTCTTGTATCGAAGAATCGTGTGTAACTTGGCCAACATTAAGTCCCCGACTTGGAACTCCACATGCCGTCACTTTTGGTCTGCCCACTTCTTCATACGCTTCGAGGCCTTTGCGAACTTGTATGCGGGAGGGCTACTCCCCTTGTAGCTTAATGAAACCGCACTTGGAGCTTGTGGGCAACAACCACAATCTTGAACGGGCTTTGGCTGGTAGACTCACTTTGATACAAGTTGTAAAAGAATTGGGCCACGTCAATTAACTTCGCTCAATTCACTTGTGTTGTGCTCACGTAGTGCCCAAGGTAAATCTCCAAGAGTGCATTGATCCGCTTTGTTTGACCATTGGTTTGGAGATGCAAACTTGTAGAGAAATTTAGTTCCGACCCTAGTAGCTTGAAGAGCTTCGTCTACAACTGCCTCTTGAATCGGGGATCACGATCATTTACGATTATTTGTGGGTGTAACATCCTCGAAACTGACCCCATGAGAATCGACCATAAGGTCCTAAATGATCGACCATAGGCCATTGGCCATGGATTGATTGGTTCGATTGATAAGGGATCAAGGGTTAGTCATGGTTAGACTAATTGACCGGTCATGAACTGGTCGAGGTGTTGGCCATGAATTGGCCATTGACCATATCGATGGGATCGAATTATCAACTCATAAGAAGACTTTTTGATCATGAGAATTGGTCATGAGATAATTTTGGATCAGTGGATGGTCATGGGTTGATCCAATTAGTCATAACGCCTGGCCACAGGAGATTCTGCCCGGTTATGGATCAATACATGAACGATTCGACTTGACCAAAACTAATCGTCTTCTGACCAAAATGCATCATTTCCTATTTAATTCTTAGTGATCAGAAAGAAATCTTGAATTGGTGATGTTCGATTGTGGATTGGTAATGCACAGGCCATAAACCATATGGATGGATCGGGTGCCAATCGGAATGAGCCCCAAGATAGACTTGGCTATTCCGTTATAATTCCTAAGGTCCATAAGTGCATTGGCTTAGTGCTAGGCCATGGGTAAGCTAGGCCATGGGTAACCTTGTGATTGACTTTGAATTGACTCGAGGACCAATGACCGAAATAAAGGGGAAATTTGCATTAGGTTCGGCAATTGGCCCAGGGATTAGCCTGAGGGCCAGTTCTAGAGCCTCATAAGGTCAACTGTGTTGACTCTAGGGCTAGCCATTGAGCTGACCCAACGGCCGACCCTCATGGCCGACCTATTGCCCAAGGGAGCAGTTTGGGCGAATTTGGAGCATAAGGCCTGAACCTCGGGCATATGTGATTTAGTTTTTCGAGATGTACCTAATGATCCCTTTCCTACCTCCGAATTGACTTAGATGGTGGAATTCTCCGAACCATCTTCTTGAGGAAGAAAAAGACAAAAGAGAATAATTCTCTAGAACACTTCATTATTGATAAAGGATATGGATGCCTTCTACTTTTCAAAGCTTATGATTATGATAACAAATCTCTTGGAGGATGTGAAAGGGACGGATTACATATAGTCCAATGGGAAAATGCAAGGCTGGTCATCATTGATGATATTTATGGACTAGACCACCAAATAATGCCTTTTAGCTGTACCTATTCAGTTTTAGGTCTAATTATTGGTAGAATAGACTTGCCACCTAACACTTTTAAGTGGGCCACTTGGAAGCTTTGGAATGGACAGCTTGGACTAGTAATGATGACATCGGGTAGTATAAATAGGATGACTCCTCTTTATTCCTCACCCATTGCCATCCATTCCCTCCTCCCTCACCTCTCTTAGTCGCCCTCCTCATCCCACATCTTGCTCTCTCCTCTTCAGCTTCCTATGCAAACTGCCCACTCCTCTAGATGTGTTCTTAGTTCGAGGATTATCCAGGTAAGTGTAGTTTCTTCTTTTTTCTAGTGTCATTAACGATATCCTCGATCCTAGGAAACTCTCTTGGACAAGCCGAGGGTAGGTCGATTGATGTTGATGTATTCTATGCTTTGTTCATGTATTTGGATTCTTGAACGACTAGAACGAAGTTATGGTTCATTGCTGTTGTTTGGTACAAGTCGAGGTTCGCCCATAGCCATAAGATGTGATTGGTTATTGAGGCGTAACAAGTTTGCGTCTTGGATTGGTGCGGAGTTCCTCCATGTTTGCTACACGAGTGGAGCCTTGGGCTTAGGCTCATTCACGTTACTTTGGACAAGAGAATTTATGATTTCATGGCATGTGTATTATGTTTGAGCATGAGAAGCATAATTCATGGCACGCGCATTATGTATGAGCACGAGATGCATAATTCATGGCACGTGCATGAGGCTTGAGCACACCGTTGAAAGGGGATAGGTGCTTAAGCAAAGATAAGAAAAGATAAGAACAGGGTTCGAGTCCCAGAGGCCGGCAAAAAGCCAAAAGCCTTGTTAAAAAGCTTGAATTGAATTGGGTTTGAGTCCCAAGATGGCTTCGGGAATACTTGGGTTTGAGTCTCGAGCACAAGAGAGATTAATAAACATGGCATGCATGAGTGAGAAAGAAAGGCTAGAAATGCATAAGCTCATGGCATGCATCATGTTCATGAATCATAACAAGAATTGCCAATTATATGTGCAAAAAGCATGTTTGCATCTTTACAATTAATTCACCTTCGACACGGTTTGCATGAGATGCTTGACTAGAGTTGATGATTTTGTGATGTGCTAGTCGAAGGTAAGGATTATGCTTACTGAGTATTCCGAGTACTCACCCTTTTTTTCTTACAGGTACTTAGAAAATGGCCACGATCTATTTTGGATGTCCTGTGAAAATTGATGCATTATATACGGATGTTATAGATGTAGAAATGAATATAACATATCGAAAACTCATGTCACGGTTTGGGTTGAAAAGGGACTAGATGAGTTATTCCCAATGTATTTTGAAACATGGTATAGATGATATGAGGGAGCTTGGGTCGAACCACTCTGAGGTTTTGATATTCTCGGCCAAGACAATGAGGATGACCTGTCCAAAGATTCAAATTAGACCTATATGTACCGACTAAACACTAGTAATAGGATTCCCAATTTTGGGTTAGTACCTCCATAGTGGAGATAGGAAAACCCTAGTTTTTGATGTTTGTAAAATGGCCCAATCTTGATGTAACATATGAGGTTGAAATTAGCCGTGTACTCACCACCATGTATGTATAATATAGTGAATGTTATAATGTTGTATCTCACGTTCCCATACTTATTTTGTATCGGGGTTTGTATGTTCACGTATTCTGCTTGCACTTACAAATGAGACAAATGAATTCGGGACGATGATAAAACCTGGGATGTCACAAAAATAACCTGTAGCTCAATGCTTGAGTTAAGAGGGTTGTCACAGTGGACTCCTCAATACTTGACCACGTGCTTTAGGAATAGCTTGGCCACTTCTTGGGCCGGACAATCCTTTGTTGCAAGCATGAATTTTGTGTACTTGGAGAATCATCAACCACGACTATAAGAGTTTGACACCCTTCGGATTTCAGCAAGTTGGTGACAAAGTCCATGGAGATGCTCTTCCATGGACGTGTTGGGATAGGAAGTGGCTTCAGAAGCCTTGGTGACGACCATTGCTCGAGTTTGTCTTGTTGGCACACGAGACAAGTCTTCGCATACACCTCAATGTCGTCCCGCATTTGAGGCCAATAGTACTATTTTTCAACGAGGGTCAAGGTGCGGTGGATCCCTAGATGATCGACCTACTTTGAGTCGTGGCACTCGCATAGTACCTCCTTCCTCAACTTCCTATGGAGTGCCACGTACAGTTGTTGTCCCTTTGTGTAGAGGAGATCATCCTCACACCAAAATCGACAGGTCTTGCTCTCTCTCACATACCTTAGTAGTCCTTAAGCCCTTGGATCATACTTGAGCCCTTCCTTGATACGATTGATCTATGGACAACTCAATCGACTCATGAGGTTTGCCAACTTCGCCTTTTAACTGAGTGCATCCACCACGTAGTTAGCCTTCCCCGATTTATATTCTAGCACATAGTTGAACTTTGCCACAAAGTCTTGCCATCGAGCTTGAAGGACTCAGTTTCTTTTGTATCTGAAAATAGCTTGTAGCCACATTGTCTATCCTCATGATGAACTTTGATCCAAGGAGATAATGCCACCACATCATAAGGCAATTGCAGACAACTATATACCTACAATTTAGAAGACCTACAGCCTTTGATCAATAAAGCTTGGGGTAGTGCAGAATAAGGTCGTAATGTTTCTACATAATGGGAATATTCACCTCTGGATGACCTTATATCTTATATCCTGTCACTTGCTTTTGAAATTTGAGTTATTTCATGGAATAACACTTGTATATATTGAGCTCGTAATGGTACCTCACAATTCAAAAGTTTCTCTACGGCTGAAGAATGAGCATGTTCTTGGGCCATCGTAGAAACATAGATAGGGTTGATGACGAAATGAAAAATGAAACTTTATGACAGCTTTTTCGTACACGTTCACTTGCATCACATACACAAGTGAATCGTGCAAGAAGGTCACCCATAACACGGCTCTCCCACTTGAGTTACCTTAGCCCCAGGCCATGCTATTTAATGATATTGGAAAAATGGCACCATAAGGTAAGAACTAGTATCGAAAGCAGGTCGCCTTTAAAGCGTTTGCTGGTAACCAAAGCGTATCATTCTTGCAACCACTTTGGTACTTTGCTTATAGCTTTTGTAGGTTATGCAATATAAGGGTTCTTGAGGGTGCCTGCTTGCAGAAATGAATGGATCAGAAGGGGGCCGGGTGGGAGGTGAAGGCCATAAGAGAAGATTACCCTCTCGGTAAGGAAGAGAGGAAAAAGGTGCTGTCATCTATCTCGACTAGTTTCCCGAGGCGTTGGAAATCCAGACCGGCTCAGAGAATCACTGGCACTAGCGCGACCTTCATTTCGCCAACAAAGAAGTCATCCTTGATGATTTCCCATTCCTTTCCTGCTGAGCCGCCTCTCTTCACCATTCGAAGTACTACCTTCGCCTTTCCTTTCTATAACATACCTAAGCACCGTCCTTTCCTATCAGTAAGAAAAAATCAATACCAATCAAATCAAAGCCTTATCCTTGTAAAGCTTTGTCTGTTATTTTTCTGGCCTAGGGGAGTTTATCGACCCATTCCCTAGTCTCCCACATTGCTCAAGTAAGTGTGCGAGTGACTCCGTATGAGGACTTTCATCCCTTTTGCCCACTCTCCGTTCACACGATTCTCAAAGCAGAGGAGGAAGGGTGGGCAGAAGGTACCATGAGCCCTTTGTCCCACATATCCATCTAGAAGCAAGTGTAGTTCACCGGTTCCACTGAATGCTCCTATCTCTCGGCAAAGATCGTGTGAGTGTGCATTTATGCTTCGCCATAGAATAGATCGACCCAGTTCCCGTTCTTTTTCGGTGCACTCACTTTATATCTTCGACACACAAGGAAGGATGCGGTGGGAAGAAAGCAACCTTAGCCTCTGTCCGGCCTATCATTCCACTGGCATCTTGCATTCACGCCTCCGTTTGATTGCTGCTCGGGGATGTAGTTGTAGATATGTTAGTCTTAGTGGGTTGTTGGTCCACCTGTTATCTCCTTCTACAACATGTTGTTATTGTCGCCATATTTCATATGTCACTTAGTCATCTCTGCCTCGCTGCAGGTTAGCATCTTCGAAAGAAATGGAGGACTTCATTTAGTGACTTCGCGATCGCCCTCTAAATGATCAAAATAAGGGAAAGCTTGAAGATAAGTTTTGTACTCTATTAATTTCTTAGTCCCTTTAGTCGGGTGGGCGCCGGCCAGTCTTTCGACCATATTCCCCTAAAACCATACGTTCAGGTCTCCCTGCATGCGGCTCACGCCATTCGAGGTGGCCTAGCCCAACATTCATTTGAAAATTCGGTAGTGAAATTGAGACTGTTCGACCTCGAAAGCTAATTCGTGTGTAGGCAGTGCTGTCTATCGTACTGTTGACTCTATCTATTCATTGAATTGGCTTGCTTTCAACCATTTTTTATATAGGCTCGCTCCCTCTTTTTCCAAGAATTAATGCATTTCCCTTTACTCCATAGGGCATTCTTTCTCGTTGAGGGGTAAAAGCCTTCCATTTCCATCAAATGACCCGACCTCTCTTGGCTATTCCACCGTCCGGGCTCCCTTTCCTCCCTATGCTATGCTCTCCTGACACAGGCCTACTGCGCTTCGCGCCTGCGGCCTTTTCACCAGACAGTCTTTGCTAGTAGTGCCATCCTCCCTGCTAGTTGTATGGGTGGATTGTCCCTCACTACTGCGTTTTGTTAGGATATGAATTACAGGAACAAATGTAGTTGAATGGGACAATAGGCGAGTTACACATTCCACTGTGCTGAGATGTGAGGTGCAGGTGGTGATGATCACCCCGAGGTATACGCTAGTGCCCTTAATAGGCACTCCAGGACCTACCAACGCTCATGAAAATCCAGGTTGGTCGGTCCTCCATTCATCTGACTAGAGGTGTGGATAATGAGGCCACCTTCACAACCTTCTCTCTTCTATCCCTGTCTTAGTAAGGTAGGGTGGTTCCCTTGAGTTGCTCAATTGCCACTTAGCCCGATGCTCATGACATGCTACGGAACCTTCACTATGCTGGGGGACCAAGCAGGGCATAGCTAGCAACATAGGAACCGACTCGGTGTTAGTGGCTTCATGTCGCACTGGAGTAATCTAATATGTGGTTTTGCACGTTCCACTACTTCTCTGTTCATTTTCAATACTGATCGTGAAACACCATGAGTAGCAGGATGTTGAGGTACGAAATTTAAAGTGAAATTTTGGATTTGCTTGCTCCTAGTTGTCATGGGAAAGAAAGGAAGAAATAAGAAAGAGATTATTCCCTAAGAGCTTGTCTAGTTCTACCAGTACCTGAAATGCATCTCCTTCGACGAGCCTTTCCTTTGTGGGGTGTGCAATGTCCTTCCCCTTTTCTGGGTCCTCAAACCAGACTAACTATACTATAGTTAGGGTCTCCATCTTTTGACTTCTTCTAAGATGCGACCCAGGTATGACTGTTCAAGTTCTCTAGGCTATGTTTTAATCTCATTAGATAGCGGATTTGTTCCCCTTCGGCTAACTCTTCGGCGTGACTGGCCACATAGTTTGCGGTGTCTTCCACCGCATCGTATTTGTCGAGGTTGAATCCCTCTCCTGAGCGATTTCCTTCACTCGTTGGTGGATCTCTTTGATGCGTGTGTCACACTTGTCGTTATGTCTTTTGACAGCTTTATACTCCTTGGTGGCTCGAAGCTCCCATTCCTTTTGACTTTCTTCCTCCTTTGAGGATGGTTCAAGGGGCGCGGGTTCTGGATCTGTTTGAGGCGGAAAATTGA
Organism: Corymbia citriodora subsp. variegata; assembly: GCA_014858505.1. Classification (NCBI taxonomy): domain Eukaryota; kingdom Viridiplantae; phylum Streptophyta; class Magnoliopsida; order Myrtales; family Myrtaceae; genus Corymbia; species Corymbia citriodora. Next base: position 13,947,894 of record CM026411.1, read on the forward strand.
GATCAAATTGTGGCCGCTTCGATGAGCTAATACCACCACTCCCATTTCCTTCACAGGAAAGAGGAACTCCATCCATGGTTGAAAGTCAAAAATCGATCCATTCCACAAATAGAAACCATAGGAAGCACCAAGTCAAGGCCCAGTCCCAAGGCCTTGACTTATTGACAATACGGTGAAAGTAATCAAAAATCTCAAAAAGCAAAAACATATAGCTGAAAAAATCTTTTTTATGTTCTCTTTTCTTTCTTCAATTTCACTTCAAGGCTAGTTCTGAACGCTACGTAACATCATCTTAAACCACCTTCATAGCACACTTTCCATATCTTTTTTCCTTATCAACTACATGTACATTGACGCATCGAAACTTTCTTTCAAAAGTGAGATCACCACTGGCTTGAAGGAGTGAAAGATCACTCCTAAATGCTCTATTATATACGATAGCACTTCGCCATGGATGATACGATAACCTTTCTTGCTCGTTTCTTGATTGAAATTCATTTTGCTTACTTTTTTCTTTTAGAAGTGAAGTAGAAGCACCCATTTTTATTGGTTGAATAAGAGGTGAATCATCCTATTGGTATTTCCGAAATGTTTTGTGCTCACACTCCTTATGATGAACAAGGCTATTGATTGGATTTAGAAAAGAGAGTAGGTCCCCGCGAGAAATGGGATAATCAATCTTTCTATCTTATGCAAGTTTTTCTTTTTCTTTAGTCGTTCTGAGGCTTGCTTCTCTTATTTAAGATATCTTTTGAAAGGTTAGCTGAATAGCCTGTAGTAGAGTTGATTTATGGCATCCCCTTCCCTTTATGCTAACTTAACTCCTCGGGGAGAAGAAAGATATGACTAAGAGCCAAAGCTTCATGCTGACTTGCCAAGCAGCCAATTCCGTCTTTATCCTTAATAAATAAGTAAAAAGACGATGTGGGGCATTCGGCTTAGCTTATATGATGAAAAGTACCAAACCATCTTTGACGCAAGAGATGAAGCGAAGCGGTAGAAGAAGGAAAGACCAGCCACCTTCGGTAGTCATAATCCTCATAACAAAAATAATGGCCATAATTTCCGTATCTTGGTCGAAGCGTTCGCTGCTGCTATCCTTTCTCTACCATTCACAATTAAGCTAGATGGCGAGCTTTTCCACTTGGATTCCACTTTTTCTAGGGTGCAATTGCCCACTCATTTTTAAAAGTGGATCCTTATTGTTGGTAACACAACATGAAAAAGTTCACCGGCTCCTTCATTTTCATTTACGGTTGGGTATTGGGTGGTATATTATAAAACCCTTCCTAATCTATCCTAGAACAATTAGTAGGTTTTGGTGCGAAAATGAGGAAAATGACGCACTACTTCTAACGGATGGGAAATCTTATCTTTAAGTTAGTTTTGCACTTCAGTGCTTATAGCTTATATAATCCTGAAATAGCTGTTTGCCTTTACTAGGAGTTCAAGAAACCCAACTCACGGCCCCGACCTTGGAAGCTTGTTCTCCTCCAGGATGCGATGAGTCGACATCGATGTGGTCTCTTATAAAGTATTAGCCTTTTTTTTTTCCCCGGGGTCACTTTGATCCATTTACCGATGGCCCTACCACCAGGTAACCGCTTTTGCCAGATCACTAAGTCCTACTTTCATATCTGCTTGACTTGTTTGTCTCGTAGTTAAGCATTCTTTTACCTTTACGCTTACTACCTATTTAGGATACCTTATTAAAACCTTAGGAGGCGACCGCCCCAGTAAAACTACCCACTAAACACTGTCTTGGTCTCCCACCTAAAAAACAAAATCCAATATCAAGTTGCAGTAAAGCTTCATAGGTTCCGGGTAATCGGTACTAAGATTACACCGAGTCTATAGTGGAATCGTTACACCTTTCGTGCAGGTCATAACTTACCTGACAAGGAATTTCGCTACCTTTGGATCGTTCTAGTTATGGCCGCTGCTCACTCGGGCTTCAATTTAGAATGTAACTCAAAATTTTTTCTTCTTAGTGGACCGCTCCTCTTAACCTTGGAGCATTGGGGCAAGTGTCACCCCCTCCTATAGCTTGCACCTTAGCATAGAGTTGTGTTTTTGAGAAACGGTCATTCGTGCTTCTTCACTGCAACCTAGGTTGCCCTAGGCACCCATTCTTGTGAACTTACGGATCTAATTTGATGAGTTCCTGAACTATAGTTTGCTCGCGAGCCTGAGGATCTTCTCATTTACTATTTATGTTCGTTCGCAGTACGAGTACCCTAAATATATCATTATAAGTTTTTCTTGGAAGCAAGGCATTAAGATACTTTGATTGCCCTATCCATCATGCTTCAAGGTTACCCTGTGGCGGATTTGCCAACCACACCACACCCTCTTTACACTTCGACCAATTAAGCTTATCTTAGTTGACTCCATCACTCCCTTGGTAATTACAGTGAGTACAGGAAGATTAACCTATTATCCATCGACTAACCACCTCAGTCATTCGGCCAGGAGGATTCTCACCCCCTTTCGTTACTCACGCCGGCATTCTCACTAGTCAAAACTCCATCGATCCTCCTAGTTTCACTTCACTGTCATTACTAGGCTCCCCTATAGCTAGCTATCACTACAAAAATGACTAGCTAGCCTAGTCGGTGTAGGATTTGAGCCCCCTTACATTCTCAGCATTGAAAATTGAGCTTTTACACACTCATTAAAGGATCTTCTAAGCCAACCTTCTAGCTGTTTTCATCTTCCTAATACTACTTAGGGACTTTTGCCGAGGTTTCCCTTGTTTGGCCCTTCTCTATTCAGTGCTCTATCCCCACTTTTTAAAACTCTTGCGCTAGTCCTAAAACTATTTCGGGGAGTTCGATAAGCTTTTCATTCCTAACCACAAGTCATCCAACAACGAAAACTAGTTTGGTCCTCCACTAGGTATTACCCTAATTTCAACCTACTCATGGTTAGCTCACCTAGTTTGGGTCTAAAATCACTGACTTAACGCCCACTTGCTTTTGCTGCAACTTTGTTTAACAATCATAACTCACAGGCTCATTCTACAAACGGACTTTCACTTCTTGTAGATGCAGGTTCTTTTACCCTTTCCCTCATGGTCACTATCGGTGACTAAGTAGTATTTCACCTTGTAGGGAGGTCCCCACTGCTTCCCAACAAATTTCACGTGTTTAGGAAAGAGAGACTCATTTCGAATACAAGACTCTCGCTTTCTTTAGTATGGCTTCCTAGACAATTATCCTATGAGTAGCTTTGGTAACTCTTATGATGACCATAATTCGTTTAACCTAGTGCGAGATAACTGGTTTGGGCTATTCAACGGAATCACTCTTTGTTTTCTTTTCCTCTAGCTACTAAGATGTTAAGTTCGCTAGGTTCGCCCTTGAGCTCATAAGATGCCACATTACTAGTAACAATTTGGAAATCTCTGGATCTCAGCCTAATTTCTTGCTCCCAAAAGCTTACCGTAGGATATCACGTCCTTCTTCGACTCTTAGTCCCAAGGCATTCATCCTTAAATAGCTTACTTTTTTGGAACAATTCCTTTTTCTTTCGGTTATCAAAGAAAGATAGCCTCACAACTAGACAAAAATTGTTATAAAACAATTTCTCCATCTTCCCTACAGATATCTTGTTACGACTTAGCGTCAACCGCTTCCCTTGTGGGTTATCAGGCATTGCCGACTTTCGTGACTTGACGGGCGGTGTGTAGACAACGTATTCACTGGTTGATTTTCTATTACTCAAAATTGTGACTTCATGGAGGCGAGTTTCAGTCTCCAATCCGAACTTAGCACTTGTTGTAGGTGCCTAGATAATTCTGAGTTTGGCCTGGGAGAATAGTAAAAGCTATCTAGATAATGAGTGGCTACCGGCATGTAGTTCGATGGACTAATCAAGTATGAGGTAGACTGTTTTGTTTAGGCTAAGCCAGCTAGTGAGTAGGAGTGGTTCTGGAAGGCACATTGGCACCCACCAGAGGTTCGTAAGGAGTGGTTCTGGAAGGCACATTGGCACCCACCAGAGGTTCGTACGCTCACGCTCGTTCCAAGTATTCCACTAGCTTATATACTTGCTAACGCTAGATGCTTTGTTTGTAAGTACATTTTATCCAGAGATCACTTTAAGAAAAAAGCCAGCCATCTTAAGTTACTTTGGTGCTACAAGCTGTTAAGGTGATTGTTAGATATAGCTGCTAGAGCATTTCCAATGAAGGGAAGATCTTCTATCTGAGTAGTTTTGTTACATATTTCCTGAGTAGAATGAATATTTTAACCTCTGACCTGAAGACTTGGGATTTTTGAGTACGAACGAATTGCTCGACAAAGGCACGTAGGCTAATTATAAGATTAGTTGTTTTACTTTAGAATCACAACTAGCTCCAGAGTTCATGAGAGCTTATCCTTTCCTTTTTTAGACACAAACTGATGATCTTTTGCTCCCTAGAGTAAGGAAGAAGAAGTCAATCCGGGTTTTTTATGAAATAAATTATCTATCGACAATAGAATCAAAATGACAAATTGAGCGAGAGGTTAAGCGTTGAACCATTTTAAGGAGCCATAATCCCAAAATGAACGATGGCTCCATCTCGAAGGTGTCACGCCCCGAACCCCGAGCACGCGACAACCCCTTCTCTTGGTCGATTGAAAGCGACGTCCAAAGCGACGTCCCAGGACTCGTCGACGACCATTCATTTTAATCTTTTGTTATGAACCATCCCCAGTCCAACAATCAATCAATCAATCAATCAATCAGGGATAGAGGGATGAATAACAAAAAGATGAATAACAAGAACAACCATCACTACTCATTTACACAATTTACTGGATTAACCAACGGGGGATCGTCTTTCGAATTACAAGCCCGACAAAAGGAGCCGATCCATCCTCTAAGCCAAGTCAAAAAGAAACTAGGCTAATCCAGCTATACAGAATGAACCCTCGGGTTCAACACCATGGTCACTCGGACCCATCGGACTCGACTCCGTCAGGTCGATCACTGGAGAAACGGGGGGCAGGATTCTCCACAGCGGGTGCACCATTCTAAAGACCTGAAAAAGGTTAACCACGACGGGTTGAGATAAAATCTCAGCGAGTTCTTCCCTCTAAGCCCCGGTTAGTACACCAACTCAACTCGGAGTATCTCTCCAGAACCACCCCTCACTCAACCCGACCACAAACACCCAGCAATCAGCAATCAAACCACAGACAGGTTCGACCAACAATCAGAGGTCGGTTCGCATGCAACCTTACCCGGTATGCCATACCCTACACGTCAAAGCAATGCAACCAACAATCGAATAGTCGGTTTGCATGCAACCTTACCCGGTATGCCATACCCTGCACGTCAAATCTCATTCAATGCAAGCAATGCAACCAACAATCGAATAGTCGGTTTGCATGCAACCTTACCCGGTATGCCATACCCTGCATGTTATAAGTCAGCACAATACACACAATGCACATGGCAGTTAGAGGATGCAGTTCATCAATCACATGCAAGTCGCGTCACAAGCGATCTCACCTGGCCATTGCCACCCCTACACGTTATCAATTCATGCGTGCGTGCCATAAATGATATGATCACTTCATGCATAATCGGAACCAATGATGCCATGTTTTCTCATGCACTCTCGCATCCACACGTGTTTCGATTATTACTGCCCCATAGGGCTACAACTTGGCCGAGGTGCAACGGCGCTACGGCGCCTTTCCTCTACGGAGGCGCAACCGTGCCCTTCCGTGCTATTGCTACGGCGCTCTTCCTCCGCAGAGGCACAACCGTGCCCTTCCGAGCAAGCCGAGGCGCTATGGCGCTACGGCGCCCTTCCTCCGTAGAGGCGCAACCGTGCCCTTTCATACCCTCCGAGGCGCCACGGCGCTACGGCGCCCTTCCTCCGCAGAGGCGCAACCGTGCCCTTCCGTGCCCTCCCTTTCCATGATCTCCGATAAATCGGGTTCAACTTAGTGATCATGCAAGCATACCATCACAATCCACTTATTATCTTTGAGCATTAGCCAATGTATACATGCTTGCATATAAAACGTCGAATCATTTCTCACAAAAGTGGTCCATTTCCGATGTCCCTCGGACAAACCATTTTCCCCACCTTTCTCATAAAAGCGGTCCATTTCCAGTGTCCCTTGGACAAATCACTTTCTTTCTCATAAAGGCGGTCCATTTCCGGTGTCCCTCGGACAAATCATTTTCTTTCTTTTGTGAAAATCATACAATTCAAGCGGATGCTTATGCAATGCCACATCCAATTCACTTCATATGATCAAGGCACATGAAATTTTGCACAATTTCACTTCCGGATGAACAGTGCCATGAACAGTAATCCGTGAACAGTAATCCATGAACAGTAAACAATGAACAGTAATTTCCGAAATTCAATTATTAATAAATTAAATTCAGAAATTAAACAAAACATTGATTAAACACAAATTAATCAATCAATTAAGCTAAGCAAGCTTAATTAACACATAAACCACTCATAATCATCATTTAAGCATAATCAAGCATAATTAAGCAAGATTAAGCTAAGTTAATCTTAATCCACTATCTAACCACCTATCTTAGGGCTAATATAACTTAATTAACCCTCCTAAACCAGCATTAACACTAATTAACCCAACCCTAAGCAAGTATAGGCACTAAATAGGGATTAGGAGCTAAACTCACCCGTTAAGTGGGCCGGCGACACGGACGCGGCGGCGGCGACGAACTCAACACCCGGGGACCTCACTCACGATGATCCAAGGTGGTCCTGAGCTCAACACAGCAGCAACAGCCTCTGCTTTCCACTGCAACACTAAAAAACTGCACTGCTGGAGGAGGAAGAAGCTGACCGGAGGAAAACGGGCTGCCCAGAGCTCCGGCGAGCGGCGGGCCAGCGACCAATGGCACCTGGGGTCGAGGGGGAACCACTTGTGGCTGGGATGGGTGGTGGTTTGGCCGAAAATGGAGAGAAACGGAAGAAAAGGCGGAGCTATGTAGAGGGCGACGCTACAGTGACGGACGGAGGACCGGTAACTTCTGGCCGCCGTACGGATCGGAAGGAAGCTCCGTTCGGCGATCGGCCACCGTGAAAAGTACGTAATTTCTATGCTGAACATTATGATAGGTGGCACGGCCCGAGATTCCACCGGGTAGGCAACGGACAACTCAAATTTCAGTGAGAGGTCCAAAACAGAAACTGCAGAAATTGCAAGGAGAAGCAAGGGGAAGAGGGCTGCGATTTTGGAGAAGATGAAGAGGAGAGAGAGAGTGAAGTGAGGGCTGGAGATAGGCCTCATTAAGGCCATTAATGCTTGCCCCAACTTGCCAAGAAAATGACCTCATCTTCTCTCTCTTCCTTTTGACTTTTCTTCAAAATATCCAAGGGCATTTTGGTCATTTCCATCTTGTACATTTCCCAATCTGTCCTTGGGCTGAAAATGAAGGGCAGGCCTAGGAAACGGGCTGGGAAATGGGTAGGAACGGGCTCGGGAATTTATTGGGCTCGAATTGGCTCAAGTTTAGACACCGGGCTAGGATGGGTGAGGGGTCGGTTGGGTCCAATGGGCTCGCTCGTTGTCTTGGTCTTCCACGGTGGCTGTCCCACCTTGGGCGTGAGACCCTCACTATTCTTGCCTGGCCCACATTCTCATAGGCTCAGTTTCTCGGTCCAAAATCCCTTTCTCAAAACTCGGCTCGACCGACTCCGTCGACTGTCAAGGAAGCATCATCCAAAAGTCCGCCCCGGACGTTCCCGAAAATTCGAAGTCCAATCTTGGATTCTCATGCCTTGTCAATTTCGCCCAAATGTCATTTTGATATAATTCAGACTGACAGGCGGCTTCGAGGATTCACACGTAACCGACTCATGCCAAACCACGTTCAAGACTTCTTGACACATGGACGTCCTTGACGACATGAAATTGCGAAGGATAGATTCTTATTTCAAAGTACACGATTATCAAGGATTGACATAGGGCCATTCAGGGGTTCGATAGCAGTAGACGAAATCACCCGTCGTCCTATTATTTCTGCCCGCGAATTGACTTCTGTTCGTCCTTGAAATCGGCCTGCATGACTACAGGATCGTCCTTACGCAAGTCTCACGGTCGAGTTGTTTTCCCAGGTCAAGTTCTTTAGTCGCATGAGTTCTGTCCTCAGTAGCCTTTCCCCTCAAGGTTAGTATCTCGGAAATGATTGGGTCCGAGCGAAATCAACCAACAATGCATTGGCGAAATTCACGTTCACTCATCTCTCAAAGGGCTCGAATTTCAGGACGTCACAGAAGGTTTTAGGTCCTAAAAAGGATAAAAATTTTCAATGCTTTAAGCACTCGCTAGCCCTTATTGACGATCAAGTTGGGAAGAGAGTGGCAGGTGAGCATGTCGACAGTGGGTAGAGGCCCTAGTATAGATAAGCCCGAAAGGCTGCCAAGACTAGGTAGGGGTACTACTAAATCTACAAAGGAAGGCCTCTATCTATCGGGCTAACAAATTTGCTTCTCAATGGGAAAAATCGAAACAACTCGGGGAGAAACCCTTGAACCCTCTCTTCTTTTTCCTTGTGTTAGACCGTTCGTGACCCATACGTCTAAGATGGTGAGCTACTACTTAGAAGTACTATTTCTAAACAAACTATCTAAATAGAAAGGTCCTTAATTCCATTTCTTTATTTTGAATGGAGTGAGGGTTTTCAATCTTACTGACAGCGCGAAGGAGATTATAGACCAACTAATGGACTAGTTTAAGAAAGAAAGGGATTCTACCACACACAGCTTGCTTCGAGACTGAAAGGAAAAGTGATCCTATTCCTCACTGTTCATGAAAGATAGGATGGGAGACTGAGGCCCGAGATTGGAACGAAGCATGGATTGGACGATGATACCAATCAGGACTAAAGGGTTACTGGACTGTATAAGGTATACCGTTGACTGAGTGCAGTGAGGGAAAGAAGAGAAGTAAAGAAAGGATGAAGTAAGTAGAGCGTGAAGTAAGCGCTCCTGTAAATAGAAGAGTTGTCTTATGGGCAGATAATTTATTTACCAACCCCTTCTTCTCCCCGAAAAAGAAGGGCTAGGTTCTTGTCGGGATTGGTTAGTACGAATATGATGTTAGAGAATCCAAAGAAAATGATTGACTTCTCGATGCTTTGAATAGCTATCTTTTTCGAGCTAAGCAATCAAGTAAACAACTTGAAAGCCCTTGCCGATCAATCCCAAACAACCGTAAGACTTTCTCACCAAGGGAAGGGGATTCGGTAAAGTCTTCTATGGCTGATTCCTATTTCCTTGATTTGGTTTAGTAGGAATGGGAAGTATCTACCATTTGTGCAAGAGATTGAAGATTACTATTACTATAGGAAGAGGTTAGCGCTTTGGTTAACAAAACCATTAGATTATGAAGGAAACTCTTTTTCTTTGCACTAAAGATGCAAGGAATTGAAAAGCATCCCACATTCCCACTATGTAGTAATTTAGGGACTGCCTCTCTTTCCAGAAGCAAGAGGAGCATGGGCGGCTTCGCACCTTCTCAAGCGCTACGCCCATTGGAAGGGACCCAAGGAGCGGTAAGAAGACTTGCTTTTTGTCTCGCATGGATAAAAGTCAGTTGCGTACCTGGCTTGCTTGGAGAGTGAAAATCCTCACGCAGTAGACCAATAGCAGCGGATTCAATCATTTCCCTTCTTTCTTACTTTCATGCCCTACTTGCCTGAGATAGAGATCAAAACAAAAGCTGAATGCCCGAAAAAGCAAGACAGATTCAAAAGTCAAATGCACCGGGATCATTTGTTGATACTTCTCTTGAATGGACAGTGGAATTACGGTGGAAATGATCAAGTCAACCATAGTCCTGCTACTAAGACTAAGTCCTGAACCAATGCGACTAGAACCCCGTATTCGCATTCTCTTTCTCCGAATGCTTCAAGCCCATAGGCGAATTAGACAGAATGAGTGGGTAGCTAAGGGTTAGGCATAGCAGGTCTCTTGCGGATGACTTTCGTGTGCATGTCTATCTTTGGAATGTCTGTTGATGGCGATGTGAATGAATGTCTTGATTGCCTGTTTTAGTGCAAGTCTTGCTTTTGTGCGTAGCCCTTCTTTTAAGAAATCTTAGTGAACCCTTGGGCCATTAAGAGAGTCATCTTATGGTACTTAGCATGGTAAGCGTGAATAGCGTGCCAATAGGGCTAGCTCATAGGAGAAAAAACAGGCTGATAAGGTTTGTCGTCGGGCAAGATCAAACTTTCTCCATTCATGACCCCTATCATACTTATAAAGAAGGTTTAGTTATCTTTAGTATTAAACTAATTGCATAGATAAAGTCGTGTATTGTATATGATGATCGGACTATCCCACAGAATGGTAATTGATTTAATTAGCATTACCTAGTAGTGCACTCGCTACCTTATGAGGTAAAAAGGCTATTGCTTTTGTCTTTAATCAAGAGAAAAAAAAAGATAAGATTAGCAGAGAATTCTATAACAGACGATTTGTAGCATCCGGATGATTCAATTCCTTTTGAGGAATTAATGACCGCTGCGCACCTTAAGCGCTAGTTCTGCTTTCACATTTGGATGCTGAGATCGGAAAAGGTTCTTGTTCCCATGAATCATGATCTGCCTCCTGGCATTGATAGTGATTGAAAGGCTTAAACCTATTTATCTATCCTATCCCTCGCTTTAGTCTTCATCGTCCGCTGGCTCTGTACACTCATAATTCAGTGTGGTAGCGAGCACAAAGTACTGGACTATTAGGAGATCCATGTATTGGCTCCTTGGACTTGCTCAATCTGTTACGAGCACTAGCCTTTTGCGACTCTTTAGATGACGTGTCCAATACTGATTTGAACTTTGGAGTCAACATGTTCACCAGCATGGTATCAGGAAATGGATCCTAATCCACCAACATCACATCTTTCTAAAAGTTATCTCTTGTTCAAAGTGCTACCCACCTCTTAGTTAACTAGCTTGATTGATATCTAAGGGTACCCGATCCTAATCCACCAACATCACATCTTTCTAAAAGTTATCTCTTGTTCAAAGTGCTACCCACCTCTTAGTTAACTAGCTTGATTGATATCTAAGGGTACCCGTTGTCCTCACTTACAAAGAAAGGTCTGTCCTCCTTGGTTCCTTAAGTGGCTATACCTAAGCTCGTTCACTCAGGATGATATCCCAAGAGAGCTCAACCAAGAGAAAAGAGATCAGGAATCGCTACTTTGGGAGAAAGGAGGAAAACGTCCAACCTTACGGAGATCGAGGGGGATTGCCAAAAAAGAGGCATCATAAAATAAGGATATGTAGACAAAGCACCCACGATATTCATATAAAGCATCCTCGACCACATGCGGGCCATCTGAGAAGGAAGAAGATGCATCTTCAAATTCGAAATAAGTAAGTGCCACAGGCAAAGAAAGTAACTCAAAATAGCACCGAATAAGTAGCTCACTCCTTGCCATAAAAGTATAAATAGTCAAACTAGAGAGTCGTTAACTTTGAAACATAAGGTACTACTATTATAAAACAAGAGTAGAGTTCATATGCAACTCATCCCACACGAAGGAGAAAGGAAGGATAATCAAACATTAAGACGAGGAGTAGGATGGTATGAAATGTGTCAGCAGTCTGGAGCTAACTGAGACTTCAAAACTCCGAGTCCAGAGAACGGTTAGATGGAATCGGGGATCATCCGCCTTATTGCTACTTCCTCTATCCAGAAGCAATTATGAACATTCCTGCCAGCAAGGCTGATTTATATCGGTCATTGATTGGCGATTGCTTTCTTAGTATGGCATCTTTGTTTCCTGTCCACTGGGGTTTCGTATATAGATATAGAAGGAAGCTAACCTCTGTGGGCCTGGGTATGATAATCTCTCTGCATACTTCCTGCGTTGATTGAATCTAAGGGCCCTTTTTGCCGCGTCTAACTAATCGTCTTTCATTCTAAGGAGCCAACTGAAAGGCAATTGCTACTAATTATTAAATGGGTCACTATGCTTAACACATAGCCTTCTCAATCCTTCTTCACCACGGCCAAGGAAAGGGTGGATCCCGTCATGCGTAGAGATGCTAGCTAGGGTACATGCATCTCTTGACCTCACGCCTTCCTATTTGATATAGTCAGTTGTCTGAAAGTGCTCATTGGGCTTCAAATAGAATAGAGAGCCTATATGCTTACCGAATTCCTTCTGTTATTGACGTATTTTGCAGCGCTGGACCATGGACTCTTACTTGGCCTAATTAGGCCCTTCTTCAAGAGACACCCACTTATTCCTGATTCAATCTTCTTAGATGTTCGGGCATCTAAACTCTTGATTTAGTGGGGATCCTTTTTTCATCAAAACCCTTGTGATAAGGTAGCTGAAGTGCTTCCCACGTATGACGTTCCCAAAAAGCCAAAAGGGAACAAATAGATCGTCTTTTCAAAACTCTTGCGGACTTCTTTTATTTTCGCCTTAAGATGAGGTTCTACCGTTAGGTAGAAGTGGGCAACGGCTCGGTAATTCTTAGCCTTGGGATTTCGGCCTTGATGCTAGATATCATAACATCGATGGCCTCCTTTTTTTGTCTGAGTTGCCTAATCCTCGAGTTTCTTGACCTCTCATTTGTTTGAGTTTGCCCAAAAAGAATTCATGCTGAGCACGAGTGTGAGACTTGATGAACAAATCTGCAATCTGAAGGTTGGACGAAATAAATGGTCGTCTTTTAATCCAAGCACTTCTTGTGAGTGAAACGCCCTAAATGAGTAAGGCCACTTCGTTTATTGTTGGTATGCTCATTAAATATAGGGTTGGTTGCAATCTAAATAGGGCTGTTATTGTCACAATGAAGAGGCCTTGCAGCAGTGAGATGAATCCCCAGATCAGATAGAAGCTTGCGTAACCAAACCACTTCACTAGTGGCTACAGACATAGCCTAGTATTTTGCCTCTGCATTGGATTTGGATACAGTGTCCTGCTTTTTGCTCTTCTAGGAAAAAAGAGAGTCTCAAAGGAAGACAAAAAGTCCAATGGTGGAGCGGCGATCAATGGGGCAGCCTGCCTTTATAGGAGTAAGGGCTTAAAAATGATGTATAGTTTTATCTAGCACGACCACTTATATAGCACGAAGAAGTTGTCTCCACTTGACCTTCGCTTAGTTGCTTTGGCGCATAACTCCTTTCATTCGAATAGTTTGGCAAAATGATTAAAAAAAGATCTCACTCCTGAGCAAGCATTCACAATTCGATTCAGTCATGCGAATATAGCACTTAGCAGCAATTGAATTAAAACGACGATTGAACTCGAAAAGGACATTGAAACCGAAAGGACTAGGGTGAAAGGAGCTTTAAAAGGGATGCAAAGCTGGGTTGAGTCCAAGGCAAGAAATGCAAAGCTAGATGAACCCAGACAAAGTCAAGCGCACTCAAAGTAAGCATAAACAAGCATAGTCAACAGCAAGCTAGCGAAGCTAACTAGCAAGGAAAAAAACAATGCCTTGGCGCGCTAGAAGCATCCGTTGATTGCCTTGCCAAAGATAGCAGTTTAGTTAGCGTGTCCAGGTCCGGTATCGACACATCGGATCTCACTTAATACCCTACGTTACTAGTGTGATTACTGAGCACAGGATAAGATCAAGGAATCAATCGGCTAACAACAATAAAAAGAAAGACATGATGATTCCTAAACCTGAACAACAGTTCTTAACGGCAAGGTCAAAGATCAATTCCATCTTCAACATTTCAATTCTTTTTGTGTTCAGTCATAAGCCCAGCCCTTTTCTTTTGAAGCTTGTCTCCTCCTCCCTTTGTTCGTAACATTGGGATTCAATAATCACATAGACGGGAAGCTATGTTTGATGCTCGCTCTTCTTTATCATTTGCCTTTCCTTGCTTGAATGCTTTCGAATCAAAGAAAGAAAAAAAAATAGCGTAGTCTAAGATCCTAGTCTAGATCCTTTCATGATTGCTTTTCAAAGTAAGATACGACCGGAAGTCTACTCCTATCAGTGAGTACCGGTTTTATACATCCCCTTTTTTTTATTATCTATGTTTGTTAGCTATAGTCACAAGTTGGGCCATACTATGGCTTCACTTCTTAATCTGAATTGCCTGGACGTTTGGACATGGGAGACTGATCAAGTTGTAGGATTGGGTACTCGTGCAATGGCAATGCTTTGGTCTGAAGGTCACTGGAAGGATCAAAAGGCATACAAAAAAATGGTGGGGCAGATAGATCAAGCTTTCTATGGGGCACTCATCTCCTCTAAAAGAGAAGTTGATGACTCCGAGATGGACGACCGGATCAGCAACGGGGTTCGTGGGTTGGCAACACGGCCGGTTTAGAGAGGATCTCAAGCAACACAAGCGCTGTGCGCTCACATGAAGCAAGGCAACATTGCATGCTGCTTTTCACGCGCGAGAACAGATCTCAAAACGTTGACGAACCAAGGAGTTCACTGTTGAGAGCCTTGCAGGACTGGTGGACCGGTAACCGTTTAGTTGAGATCCTTTCTACCACGCTAGGAGCTTGGATGCCCCTACTCCCAACAACTTTTTGCTGGTCGTGATTGTGGAACTCTTGCTCGAGAAGGTTGTAAGCTAGTCCTTCTTTGGACATAAGGATTTTTTTGCCTTTCTATAAGTATGCGAACATAGTAAGGAGGTCTATGTTCACTATGAAGCCTATGCTCGTCCATTCCTTTCGAGCTTGATCCCGCCCTTAGACTCCTTATACTGTTCGACTGAACTCGTTGGCTCCACACTCTATTTGGTTGGAACCCGGTTCGAGAACCTTCTCTCATAGATTCCCTTCACCAAGTCATCGTTAGCAATCAGCTCAACTCCCTTGGTTGGTGTCAAAGGGCGAGTTCCTTTCTTGTCTTGCCCAAAAACTTTCTTTATTCTCATTGGAGAAAGACTCTCGCGGCAAGGTTTTACACATAGGGCCAGCTGCTTTCTTTATCTCGCTTGCCGTTAGTCCGTCTAGCGCCTTTCGGTTGGGGTCCGCCCCGGGAGTTAGACAGCTTGGGTTATATTTATTTTATAGTCTCTAAGGAAGTCAATATGTCAGCCATTCTTCTCCCATTAGACTTTTTTGAAATCCTTTGCTCTTTTTCCTTCTCTCTTCCAGTTCTCTCGCTACTTTATTTGACAGGGGTAGAGAATACCACTCTATCAATAACAAGAAGAAAGTAGCAATTCAGTTTCAAATGGTTTGAGCTTGGAAGCAACTTGCTATCTATCGATAGGCGAGAACGGACTGCTATTGGCTGCTTCGCCTATCTATTTTATGTTGGACGGCTTGGAGACATCAGAGGAAGACCATCATCTTTATCCGGGTATGATCATAGTTTCATTCATTTGTTAAAAATTGGGGATAACAATAATTAACATTGAGGTCAATCACCACACCACCTCTATCATACATACAACATTACATGACGCGAGAGTACATGGTCAACACACCTAAAATGCCTACGTTATGCTTGCAGCCAATACAACCACAACCTAACTTGCACAAGATTCAACAACCGAAGCTACTAGTAGTCCCGAGGGGATGGCATCCTCCTATAATAGTTAGTAGTACTGAACAAGCGAGTAATCGGTTCAGGGAAAGAGAAAGAAAAGGAAGCAGTCGAATGGATTCGCATTCCATTGAAGTAGGGTTCCAAACCCACCATTCCGGCCTATTATTGATAGGGATTATTATCAATAAGATTGAGTCCAATGTGGTTGAGCAACTAAGTAAGATGCCCGCCTTTCTATGCTGTGACTCCTCTTGACTTTGATCGCGAACTTTGGGACATGATGGATGCTCTTTCTCATCCTGATCGAGATGTGCTTTTAGCGATAGGATTGGAGCCTCTCTATTGTCTCTGCCACGTGGCAATGAATGAGAACATGAGTTGAGCTACTACTCACAATTGGGATTCACGAGATCCTATTAGTACATGTGATTAACCAATTGAGAGATCGACACAACCCAAGGAGGATCATCTTAGCAGAGACTATCGATGGATTGGATGCTCATTTTCTAAACTTTAGCCTTCCTTACGTAGGGTAGGCTCACCTTCATACGCTGCCACTAACCATACGGACGAGGCAAAGATGGCTAACCTTCCCTTACTCAACTAAGGGAAAACCAGGGGAAAGATAATGGAAGGAAAGCTCACGCACATGAAGAGAGGCACATCTGCAACTGCCTAGACACACAAGATTGTTCGCAAGGGACTCGAGCATTACACCCACAGACTGGAATCCTTAACCGATCATGAAAATAGACTAGATATTTCACGAGACAGGGTGGGTGCCTTGATCTTTGCATGTGAGACTTGCAGTGGTAGACTTTCTTGTGTTGTGGCGCACCTCCCTCTGAGCTTGTTCCGTTCCACCCATCATACCTAATACATGACAGACTCTTGGAGCTAAGCTGGACTGGATCTTTCTAAGTTGAAAAACATAAAACAGAAAAAGTGCTCTCCAATTTAAAAGCGTGCATACATCTACTAGCATGAAATTCCATACCTAATTGAGAGGATAGGACCCTTCTTACATGGAAGAATGCTTCCTTGCTTTGATGTGTGGTGAGATACACGAGTGTGAGAGAGGAGAAAAGAAAAGTGAAAGTACACTGCCCTTGACTCTTCCTTCTACTCCCTCTTTGAACCTCGTTCTTTGGCTTTGATATCCTCTCTATACTACCATCCTTTACTTTACCATTTTTCGGCCTAATGATTGCTAATTGAGGATTGCTTCGAAGGCTTTGCTCTGTCATGCCTTCTCTCTAAAATGGGCTTGGTCTAATAGTCCTAATAGAATAGGCAATGGAATTGATTTACATGCGAGTTACCCTTTTAGTGCTAAAATGAACACCAAGCCAAGGGTTGGTTTAAGCGGATGACCCCAGGCTCTCTTCGGAATGGATGGTGGTTCACTGTCTTGACTCGAGTTATTATCTAAGAGTCAGATCGCTTCTTAGCCAACCGAGTGAATGAGAAAGAATGGAATTTCTAGCTATGATTCGAAAGAAAAAGAATCAAAGGTTATGCTCCTCGAAGCAGGTGATTTTTCTATCTACTACCTAGATATTCAAACAACAACCCTTTCCTCGGCCGTGGTGAAGAAGGATTGAGAAGGCCATGTGTTAAGCATAGTGACACCGATCCGCTTTGAGGAGGGAGATTTTAATTGTTGCTAGTCGGAAGGAAGGTGGATTGACTTTGAAGCTTTAGGAATTCTTTATCTTCAATGGAATGACATGGAAGTGAAAGCCTTTATAGAGGAAGGTTTAAGACCTTACTAAAAAGATAAAAGAGTGATGTCAAAGACGAAGAAAAGAAGTTCCTGCTTTGGGTTAATTAAATCAAGGTAGCACTTGAAATTGAATCAAGAATCCTATTCTAAAATTTCACTTATAAAAGCAGCCGTACGAGACCACCTACAAAAAAGAATAGAAGTTAGATCATATATCATATCTCCAAATTGAAAAAAGTCTGTTTGAAGGACCCTTGGGACAGTAACTATAAGAAAGGAGCTTAAACCTGGCATTCTCTGGCATTGATTCCTAATGACAACAACTCTACTTTTAGGAAAGAAAAAATTGTAGAGCTAGGCACCAATGGAATTGGATGGGGATCAAATCCATTTCTTTACAAACCGTTAAAAGAAATGGATTTACTAGAGAAACATATGTTAGAAGCTACCTAAGAGAGTGGTGGGGAGCTCCTCAAAGAAGCAAGAGGGTTGATACCAACATGATGCGTGCTTGGGTGAGTGATTCCAAAATGGGGGAAGTTTGGGTGAAGTGTATAGGAATGATGTCTATGGAGATAGATGTCGAAGGTTAAAGAAAACAAAATAAAAAATAGATTACGATCGCCACCAAGGTATAAAGGCTTCTCTACCAACTGAGGATTCACCACAAAGGCTTAAAGGACGAATCACCCACCAAGGATAAAGGACTTTAGGATAGGAGAAGCTCACCCCTAGGGCCTAAAGGAAAATCCACCAGCCAAGGATAAAGGGGTTCTTGGCTCACCCCTGAGAAGTAATCCACGCTCTAAGGATAAAGAGATCAAGAAAGGAGTAATCCACTCTCCAAAAGGTCTTCACTCTTTTAGAGGAAATCTCACAAATTTTGATTCACCAAATTGTCTTTCTTACAATTTAGAGGCTTCCTCTATTTATGGAAGAAACAATAGCTTAGACTCTCAAAAATACAACTAACATATCAAGAAAGTAAATCTCTAGAAACTAACAAAATATCTCACAATATCTAATTGTATGTCACAATATCAAGGCCAATTTTGAAAAAAATCATTCTATCTAAAAGAACGACATGACTTATTTCAAATAAACCATTTTATTTGGAAACTTCAGCCTTGATCCATTGAAGCACCTTATGACCAATGTTTATCTTGGCTTGGGTCAACATCGATAGTGCTTATTCTAAATTTGTCGATGTAGCTAGGTCTATTGCTTGCAAGAACCTCTTCTCCATCAACTTCTTGAGTTTTTTTTCCAAGGCTTGACTCAACCTTTTTCTTCACAGGTTTGTTGATGCTTTAGATTTTCCCACCATGGAGAAGTATATTTTGTTAACATCAAGACATCAACCGTTTATCTCTTTTCGTCCAAGTAGGACTTGAGGTCAAATATTCGTTCGGTTTTGTGTAGCCAAACAATAAAGTTACTAGGGTTGAGACTACCCTCAAATTCGGGTACCTCCATTTTGATGTCACCTTCATTCTCCTTATGCCTCCCTCTTTGCCTTCCGTTTTGATATTCAAAATCACTAGAGTTGCTTCCAGTAGAATCAAGATCACTACTCGAAATTTGATGAGAATCAGTATCATCCGCCAATGATGATCGTTAAAACACCTTGTAGGTTGTCCTTGCCTTGCCGAATCCTCGAGTAGATTGAGCACATGCTCCATTTGTTGCTAAAAATTCTAGATAGTACGATCTTGCCTTTTGTTGTGTGCTTGCTCCAAAGCTAAACCTCTTGGAACCAAATCATTCATTCCTTTTTTTATGACAAAAATAAGAGGTGAGATATGAATGAGGTAACATAAGGAAGTAGTCAAAACTGAGTTCAATCTTGGGCTTCAATACAAACTTAATGCATGCTTGGGCGAGTGATTTCACAATGGGTGATTTTGGGTTGAGTGTATCGGAAAGATGTGTATGGAGATGGTCTATCAAAGGTTAAAGAAAACATAATAAAGGATAGATTACGATCAATTGAGGATGAAGAGTGAGATTGACGAAGTTCACCACCAAGGCTTAAAGGACAAACCACTTGCCAAGGATAAAGGACTTTTGGATAGAAGAAACTCGCCACCAAGTCCTAATGAAAAACCCACTAGCCGAAGATAAAGGCTTCTTGGCTCACTACCGAGAAGTCCAAGGATAAAGAGACCAATAAAGGAGTAATTCACTTGACAAAAGGTGTTCACTCTAATAGAGGAAAAGTGACACCTTGAAAATTCTACAGTTTTCGAATATTGAAAGGTTAGACTTTGGGCTCAAAGAATTGATTAGTGGGTTGAAGGGTGTGGGACTGACCTAGTAGGCCAAGTGGAGAGTTTGAACATAGGATAAGACTTAGCCCGTGGAATGAATAAGACTATGAGTTGGGCTTGGTGTGAATGAAATGGGCCGTGAGTTAGATTGTGAGGCAAGTGGACTTGACAGGTTGGGAGTGTATTGAGGTCCGAATTTAGGCCAATGGAGCCCTGTGTCGAAATAAGGCCGTAGGAGTGGGTCGTGCACATGTCGGAAGTAGGAATTTATTTTATAAGATCAAATTATAGCTAGATTAGTCCTAATCATGGCCATTTCACAATGACTAAATTTTAGAATATCAAAATGAACGGTTTAAAAATATAGATGGGTGAGTAGATATAGAGACATAAAATAATTGAACACTTGATTTGAGTTTAGCATAAGGTTTTATTTTCCTTTCCCCTTGCATGGCCAAAGACTAGGAGTGAGCATCGGTCCAGGGTCAACCCTGGATTGGCCCAACCTTGTCGGTCTTGATTTGAGTTTAGCATATCGAATTGAACGGTTTAAAAATATAGATGGGCAAGCAAACATAGAGACATAAAATAATTGAACACTTGATTTGAGTTTAGCATAAGGCTTTATTTTCCTATCCCTCATCCTTTCCCCTTGCATGGCCGAAGAGGGGTGAGCATTGGTCCGAGGTCAACCCTAGACTAGCCCAACCCTGTCGGTCTTGGTCCAGTTCCCAAGGGGATTGGGTCGGTCCTTGGTCTTGGGATCCTTGGACCAGTACTATACGGGTTGGTCCTCAGTCCTAGGAGTTTCGGGTTGGTCCAACCTAGACCAACCCTGACCTTATATATTATATATTATATATTATATTTTTATTTATTTATTCTAAACAATAAACCCTAACTCAAATGGCATCCTCCTCTAGTATTATTGTTCTCTTATTTATTCTTTATCCTCTTAGTATTCAATTTGCTAAGTAATATTGAAAGAAATAATTTTACTCATGAGCAATCTTACCCCATGCGCCACTTGAGACTCACCTTGCTCACTTCCGGCCGCTCACCACTCAATGCTCACCCTACTTGTTGTGCTCACCCTGCTGCTCGACGTTTGTGCTCTTCATCTCTCTTTGCTAACCTCATTCGTTGTTGAATAAATCAAAAGGAAATAAATTTCTAATTATAAATCATTTTCGCTCGTGAGCAACGCTTGCCTTGTGGCTCTATGAGCAATCTTAATCATTTTTATGGTTTTTTGCTTTTAGCAAGCGTGAAATTTTTATTGTTGCATTATCCATTGGTCCTGGGTTAACCTTGGAATCGGACCAAACCCATTGGGTTAGTCCGGTCCTCGATCCTAGGCTCAATAGGGTCGGTCCTCGGTCACAAAAATTGATGACCGACACTGTGGGGTTGGTCCTAGGGTTAGGGAGTGGACCGGCCCAACCTGGACCATGCTCACCCCTATTGAAGAGCCCTTCTCTTCCTTGTTTTGTCCTAGTTGCATAGCCGGTTACTTTCCTTTTTCCGCCCTCATCATTGTGCTGCCTAGGGAAAACACACTTGTAGAGCTAAGACTTGCAAGAAACCACCTTTCATTCTCTCCCTCCCCCAATTTCAACCACCTCTCTCTACTCTTCCTTTTGCTTTCCTCCTTTAGCAGCACCTCTCTCCCCTTCCGTTTGGTGTTTTCCCTTCTCGCATGATCCTAGAGCTTGGATCTTCAAGGAAACACATAAGCTATTGCTTCGAGAATGTTAGGCAGAAAAGAGGTAAGGGAAAATGGTGAATTTCAAAAAATCCGCAGGTAGCTCGAGAAGGGGGTAGAGTTCGATCAGTTTACAATGTTTGCTAAATCTCTGCTAGATGATGCTTGTAAATGGTGATTCTTGTTTTACATGTGAAGTTGATATCTTGGAAATGGACAGTTAATGCTCTGAATACTATAGTAGATGAGTTGTAGGTTAGAAAAGGGGAAATAAACTAAAGGAAGCAAACATGCTTACTGGTTTGCTATTTCTGAAGTGTTGGGTTGCTGTTTCGCATGTGTAGTTGATGTGGTGTTTTCTTAGAAGGCAGAGGACTTGTGGAAGTGTTGCACGTGGACCTTTATGTCTAAAATGCCATGCATGTGACTGTAGTGGACAATAAATGCATGTGTAGAGGAAATCTTAAACTAGTTGCTATGATTATCTATGCCGTTTTCCCCTGCACCCTTGTTTTGCCAATTTTATACTGAGTGATTGAGAGAAAATTATACTGAGTGTCTTGCATACTTGCTTGATGTTCGATATCATTGCCACACGCTTGTTTCACTTGTTGCAGAAGATGTTCCTTTACTGGGCAAGGTTACTCAC
Organism: Corymbia citriodora subsp. variegata; assembly: GCA_014858505.1. Lineage (NCBI taxonomy): Eukaryota > Viridiplantae > Streptophyta > Magnoliopsida > Myrtales > Myrtaceae > Corymbia > Corymbia citriodora. The sequence continues at coordinate 13,969,727 of CM026411.1, forward strand.
CCCATTTTATTTTCAAATCACTAAGTTGGATGTGCCACCTATAACTGCAAATGGAGCGCCTAACACAGAAGGCTGGGCATCGAGATGGTTTTCAATGCGTTTTGTTTCATGGTTTTTGAATGTTAATGCCAAGCTTGTCAAGCCCTTGAACTGGTGAGCCACAACATTTGTTTGAAGCTGGGGGCCGAGATGGTTCATGTGAAGAAGGGTTGTAGCAATGCTGGTTTTTGCAGGCCCTAGGCAAGCTTGGGTAGAAGAGATTAGGCACCATTTTGACCTCTTCCCAGCTTTTGTTTCTCTCATGAGTTTTGTGGCTATGTAATCGGTTCTATTTGCATGCTGAAATTTAAGAACTTCCCCTTAAAAGTGGATCTTATAGATGGCTAATGAAAAAGAAGTGGCCCTTGTGATGTTGTTCCTACTTGTCCTTGTCTCATTGCTTTGGTTTGCAAGTCCTACACCATGTGTTGCGTGTTGTTGTCCTCTCCTTACATGTGTTTGGTGTTAATAGGAAGGAGATGGACCATAATCTTGCTGATCAAAGTTTATATAGACTTAATTGAACATGTTATAAATGCTGACCTTCTATAAGGTTAGGACAGTTTGAATAGGGGAAATCAATTGTAACAATCCATTATTTGCTTTGATGCTAGACTTCCACGTGCGATAAATAGTGGCGTGCTTGGGACATCAAAGCATAGATTTACCTAGAGTAATGTGGTGCGCTGTTGAATAGAGTGGATAGAACGTTAAGCACAGCAAAGTTGCCTTTTTCGGTTATTGTTTGCTTGAAACAAGTAACCTCAGTTATTCATGGGGCATCGATAACATTTAGTTACTTATTAGTTGTATAGGTATGTTCAATCACTTATTGACTAGTGATCGATGTTTAGAAGTCCTGGTGCCATGAGGATGAGTGGAACTGGAAGAATGTTGGCTGCGAGCAAAACTTTGGCTAGGGTGATAGAGAGAATGGAGGAAATCATGCTGCTTCTTGCAAATGTGGGAGCTCTAATGGAGAAGCAAGAACAACAGTAGCAATAGAATGGTGGTGACTGACGGTTACCTGGATTGGCTGAACAAGTTATTAAACTGAAGCCACCAAATTTTGCTAGACTAGGTGATCCCTTGGAGGAGGAAATGTGGGTCAATGAAATGGAGAAAATACTCATCTTGTTGAATTGTATAGATGCAGAAAAAGTATCATTGGCTGAATATCAATTGTAGGGAAATGTTGAGCACTAGTGGAGGACATCGAAAGGAACGATATTCCTCAAAGGAACGGAGGTGACATAGGGTGGTTTTATGGAAGCATTCTTTGATAAATACTTTTTTTACTATGCTAGGGACAAGAAGGTGATAGAATTTATGCAATTGAACCAGAATAACCTGACTCTAGATCAATATGAATTGAAATTCATGGAACTTTCCAGGTTTGCTCCTAGATTGGTTGAAATAAAGAGGATAAGGCAAAGAGCTTTTTGAGCGGCTTAAGGCCCGAGATTAGGGAGAAGCTGGGGCCTTTTTGCTTGAGGGACCACAAAGAGCTGTATAAAAGTACCCTTGAGGGACCACAAAGAGCTGTATAAAAGTACCCAATTAGTGGAGCAAGAACTGTTGACCTAGCAAAGGAGAATCATAATAGTTACTGCAGTGACAAAAGACCTAGCAAAGGAGAAATAGTCGTTCATGTGAAACAGGACGAACCGAAATGGAAATTCTAGTGGGACTCGGAGAAACGGTCCTCTAGCCGACTACAACATCAAAATGGAAATTGTCGTTGGTGTAGTTGATCACATGGACATGGACTGTGTTCGAACCCTAAGACTTACTTCGGCTGTAAGCAACAATGGCACTTCATTAGGGAATGTCCTCAGAGGGGGCACTACCACCGCAGCCAACCCCATCTACAAGCGGATCGGTACAATAAGGAAGTAGCCAGAGACCAATGGCTCAAGGAAGACTCCACACCATTATCCAAGATGAAGCCGAGGCCTATAAGATGGCGATCACAAGTATTGGGGGCTATGCATTCGTTTGTGTCTGCATTATTTGTACAACTAACTGGGATGAAATCTAGGACAATGGATGTGTTACTAGTGTTTCTAGGCTGTTAAAGAAGATGGTGTTGACTACCCTGATGTGTACAGATTGGAAGGTTGTTATAGAAGGAAAAATCCTGTTGACAAATTTGATGGCATTTGCCATGAATGATTTTGACATAATCTTGGGAAGGGATTGGTTATGAGTATTGAGCCAATATGGATTGCTATAGGAAAGTGCTCCAATTTAATCCACCTGATCCCCCTAGTTTTGAATTTCATGGGAACAAAACTACCCCTTCTACCCCACTCATTTTGACATTAGAAGCACACTGACTCCTTAGGAATGGATGTCAAGGATACTTAGCTTGTGTGCATGCACAGCCTGGAGAAGAAATAGAGCTTGAGGGAATTCTAGTAGCTTAAGAATTTCCTAACGTATTCCCTGAATAATTACTGGGGTTGCCCCCTGAGGGAGAAGTCAAGTTTGCCATTGAATTAATTATGGGTACAAAATCGATATCGAAGGCTCCATATTGAATGGTGTTGACAGAGTTGAAGGAATTAAAAGTGCAACTGCAAGAAGTGCTTGACACTAGATTCATTTGGCCAAGTGCATCGCCTTGGGGTGCATCAATATTATTTGTGAAGAAGAAAGATGGGTCATTGCACCTCTGTATTGACTGCAAGCAACTGAATCAAGTAATGGTTAAGAATAAGTATCCGTTACCTAGAATTGATGATTTATTTGATCAGTTAAAGGGAATGTCTGTATTTTCTAAAATCGACTTGAGGTCAGGGTACCATCAACTCAGAATAAAGAAAGAAGACATACCTAAGACAGCCTTTCAAACTCGATGTGGACACTATGAATTTTAGTTTTGCCTTTTGGGCTGACAAATGCCCTAGTTGCTTTCATAGACTTAAAGAACATGGTGTTTAAACATTCTTGGATCAGCTTGTGCTTGTTTTATAAATGAGCATAAGCTGTCCACAAAGCTCGGCAAGTGTGAGTTTTGTTTAGACAGGATAATATTTTTAGGCCATGTAGTAACTGGTGGAGGAATATCCGTAGATCCTACCAAGATTGAGGCCATGATCAATTGGCCTAGACCATTGACGATGACTGAGGTTTGGAGTTTATTGGGTCTGGCAAGTTACTACAGGAGGTTCGTGGAAGGATTTTCATAGATTGCAAGGACCTTTACCTGGAAAAATATGAGGTTTAAATGGACAGAGGAATTGTGAATAGAGTTTTCAAGAGCTCAAGAGGAAACTAACCATGGCAATACCTTCAAGATCGGGAGGATTTGTGGTCTACAACGACATGTCCCATAAGGGATTGGGTTGCGTCTTAACATAGCATGGAAATGCCATAACATATGCCTCAAGACAATTAAAACCCTATGAAATGAATAATCCTACTCATGACCTAGAATTAACTGCAATAGTCTTTTCTCTCAAGATTTGGAGACACTACCTATATGGAGAAAGATTTGAAATCTATGCGGACCACAAAAGCTTGAAGTATTTGTTTTCACAAAAAGAATCAATTATGAGGCAAAGACAATGGATGGAATTATTGAAGGACTGTAACTAAAAAATCTCATACCATCTAGGAAAAGCAAATAAGGTCGTGGATGCACTTGGTTGGAAATCGACAATGGCAATTGCAAACATGATGGTGAAAGAGTGGAATTTGTTAGAAGAGCTTGAACTTGTACAACGACCCAAGACCTCACAACAAATGGACCTTGGAATCTTGAAAATTCGTGAGGCAACTGTGAAAGGAAAGAGACTGGCTTTTCAAGTCGCCAAAGATGGAATCTTCCGATTTTGTGGATGTCTCTATGTTCCTAAGGATGACGAGATAAAGGAAGAAATCTTACCAGAAGCAAACCAAAGTAGCTATAGTACTTGAAAGCAGCAGGATGTATTAGGAACCTTCGTTAGCATTGTTGGTGGGATGGAATGAAAGTTGACATGGCCAAATACGTCTCCAAATGTTTGACGTGTCAGTGGGAATGTTGAAACCCCTAGCAATCCCAAGGTGGAAATGGGAGCATGTGACAATGAGCTTTGTGCAAGGAATGCCAAGGAATTCTAGTGGACATGACTCGATTTGGGTAATAATGGACTAGCTAATGAAATCGGTGCACCCTTTGAACGTTCAAGTGGACTACTCACTATAAAGGCACGTTGCATTGTATGTGCTACAAATTATACGATTACATGGAGTCCCTGTAACCATAACATCAGATCGAGACCCATGGTTCACATCGAATTTCTGGCGAAGTCTTCAAGTCGCCCTAAGGACCAAGTTGTAGCATAGCACAACTTCTCATCCATAAATGGAAGAGTGGTACAATTATAAACGTGAGAGGATATGCTACAAGCATGTGTTCTTGATTTTAAGGGTAATTGGGATGTGAGATTACTGTTGGTGGAATTTGCTTACAATAACAGCTTCCAAGAGAGTATTGGAAGGATCCATTTGAAACTTTGTATTGTAGAAATTGCAGAACACCTATTTGTTGGGTTGAAGTAGGAGAGCAGAAATTGAAAGGACCGGAGTTAGTCCAAATAATGACAGATACAATGAAAACAAATCGAGATAGGCTTCAAACTACACAAAGTCAACAAAAGAGCCATGCAGATAGCCATTGGAGACCTCTAGAGTTCAACATAGGTGACCAAGTGTTCTTGAAATATCGTATATGAAAAATATATCAAGGTTTGGAAAGAAAGGGAAGTTGAGTTTGCGATTTGTTGGACCCTTTGACATTCTTGTATGGATTGGAGTGCTGGCACATCAAATAATGCTACCACCAAAATTATGCAATGTCCATGATGTTTCCATGTTAAGGAAATATGAGCTAGATCAAAAGCATGTATTAGATCTCGAAGTATTGGAGGTGGATGATAGGGTGAGCAATGTAGAAGAGACTATATGAATTTTGGTTCATAGAAAACAAGTCCTGAGGAATAAGACCATACTGTTGGTCAAGGTCTTATGGAAAGTGAAGAAGAGATGAGGCGTCAATACCGACAACTCTTTTAACCAACAGGTAGGGCCTCAAAATTTCAAAAGTAGGGGAGAATTGTGATACCCTGAAAATTCTACAATTTCGAATACCGAAAGGATAGAGTGTGGGTTCGAAGAATTGATTAGTGGGCCAAGTGATATGCTTGTTTAGCCAAGCGGCAAGCTCGTGAGTTGCGCGAGGGGTTTTTGCCCGACCTAGTAGGCCAAGTGGAGGTTTGAACATAGAATAATAGGGTCATGAATTGGGTCAGATGGAGAAGGTGGATCGCAAGGCTTGGGCCGAGAAATGGGCTTGGTGTGAATGAAATGGGCCATGAGTTGGTCTATGAGGCAAGTGGACTCAATGGGCCAGGAGTGTACAATCAAGGCTCGAATTTAGGCCAATGGAGCATTGTGTCGAAATAAGGCCGTAGGAGTGGGCTGTGCACATGTCGAAAGTAGGAATTTATTTTATTAGATCAAATTGTAGCTAGATTAGTCCTAATCATGGCTGTTTTGCAATGACTAAATTTTGGGATATCGAAATGAACAGTTTAAAAATATAGATGGGCGAGCGGACAAAGAGACCTAAAATAATTGAAGACTTGATTTGAGTTTAGCAGAAGGTTTTATGTCTTCTTCCTTCATCCTTTCCCCTTGTGTGACCAAAGACCCCTCGTCTTCCTTGCTTTCCTTGTTTTGTCCCATAAGCCTAGGGAAAACACACATGCAGAGCTGAGATTTGCAATAAACCACATTTCTTTCTCTCCCTCCCCCATTTTGGCCATCTCTTTGTACTCTCCCCTCCGTTTTCCCCCTTTGGTAGCACCTCTCTCCCCTTTTGTTTGGTGTTTTCCCTTCTTGCTGTGATCCCAGAGCTTGGATCTTCAAGGAAACACATAAGCTATTGCTTTGGGAAGGCTAGGCAGAAAAGAGTTATGGGAAAATGGTGGGTTTCAAGCTTCAAAAATCCACGGGTGGCTTAGGATGGGGCAGAGCTCAACCGGTTGACATTGCTTGCCAAATCTCTGTTAGATGATGCTTGTAAATGGTGATTCTTGTTTTGCATGTGATGTTGATAGCTTGGAAATGGACAGTTAGTACATTGAGTATTGTAGCAGACAAGTTTTAGGTTAGAAAAAGGGAAATAGACTAAAGGAAACAAACGTTCATGTTGGTTTGCTGTTGCTGAAGTGTTGGGTTGTTGTTTCGTGTGTGCGTAGTTACTATGGTGTTTTCTTTAGAAGGTGGAGGTCTAATCGAAGTCCTGTACAAGGACCTTAGTGTCTAAAATGCCGTGCATGTGATTGTAGTGGACAATAATGCACGTATAGAGAAAGTCTTAAACTAATTTGCCAATTTTATACTGAGTGAGTGAGGAAATATTAAAGGAGGTGTTCCATATGAAGTTTGTTCTAGAAATATTGAACTTTGACATATGTTTTTTGGGAATTTGCTGAAGTCAAAACAAAGGTGAAAATGGATTATCTTTGCCGTGATAGAAAACTGACCTAGAGTGAAACAGAGCACATCTGCTTGATTCTTCGATTTTTCTATACTGTTATAAATAGATTTAGGCAGTGATGTCTTCATGGAAGTTGTGTAAATCTTTATTCACATCATACTAAATTTTGGTCGTCATTGGATAAGCGCAAATGCCTCAATGTTTTATGTTTATGAACACCTTGAAAACAGCATAGGGAAATCTTGGGTTGAGATTGCCATATTGTAACTCTTCGTACAATTAGATCTGAACCTGGACTCCTTCACAGAAAATGTTCGCTAATGTCTTCTTTACAATATACTAAGTTGTCATCAATTTTTGAGGTAAGTTACAAGGTTTTTAACCTCGATGTTTCTAGTTGTGTGAGTCTGCCCTGTTTTGAATTTTGTGAGTAAATGTTTCTGTTGCAGTGATGATTTATGATGAACCTTATGACATTTTGTTATGTAATTGTCTGAGCTTCTCACATGCATATGTGAGAATGTCATGCTCATGGAAGAGGTGTGTTCATGCAAATGCTACGCATATGGAAATCATATGAAGCATAGGAGTCCTCCATGTTGTATTTGTGAATGGGGCTTGTTGTGTTCGCATGCTGGTGCAATGCAATGAAATGGATGAGTGCATGTGTGACATGTATGAATGAGCCTTAATTAGAGATGTCCATCGATTGCAAGAGACCAGTGATTGGAAATGACTCGAGCGAACTGGCTGGTGACTAGTGGATAATTGTCTAGAGGGTGGCTCATGAAATCACGATAAAACTAATTCTACTTGACGTGTGAGTTCGTATGCGAATCATGGTCTGTGTGTGAGTCAAGGTGCATGTGGAGTGTAGTTGCATGTTCGGTTGGCTAGAGTTGTTGGTGTGTTTCCATGTCAGCCATGAATGAGTATTAGTCTTGCATACTTGCTTGATGTTTGATATCACTACCTGCTCTCCTCGAGGGATATTTACTTGTTTTGCTTGTTGCAAATGATGTTCTTTTGAATGAGTTGATTGTGGATCTTGTTGTTTAAAACCTGCTTGTTTTCCTTTACTGGGCAAAGTTGCTCACCCATTTTTATTTTCAAATTGCTCAGACAAATGTGCTACCTATAGCTATGTATGAAACGCATGCTCTCCTCGAGGGTTCCTTCTATGACATTGCTGATGAGAAGATCAGCCTAGTCTTTACTTGTTATAATTGCACTCATTGGATAGACTATGGATGCCCCAATTAGTTTTCTATGTGTCATGTTTCATGGTTTTTGAATGTTAATAGCGAGTTGGTTAGACCCCTAAATTGGTGAGCCACGAGGTTTTTTTGAAGTTGGGCGCTGGGATGGCTCGTGTGAGGAAGGGTCGGAGCAATGCTGGTTTTTAGAGGCCTGTGGGGAAACTTGGGTAGAGAAGATTAGGCATGGTTTTGTACTACAAGAATTTTACCCTCTCTCTCATTCCACTCGACCAATGTAGATGAACCAAATTCATTATTTAAATAATTTAGGGTAATTCTTTATTCCTACCACTAATGGTAGTCGTCTTAAGCATCTTTAGCTTCTTATCTCCTTTATTTATTTATTTATTTTATTCCCATTGATTATTCTGTAATTTCCCAAAGAAGGACTAGCTTCTCATCTTGTGCATAGAGAGTCAAGATCTCTAAATTTTATCATCAAGTCATTTAGAGCTCTTCCCAGTTTTTGTTTCTTGCATGAGTTTTGTGGCTATGTAACTGATTCTATATGCATGCTGAATTTAAGAACTTCCCCTTGTAAGTGGATCTTATAAATGGCTAATGAAAAAGAAGTGGCACCTATGATGTTGTTCCTACTTGTCTTTGTCTCATTGCTTTAGTTTGCAAGTCTTACACTATGAATTGCATGTCGTCGTCCTCTCCATGCATGTGTTCGGAGTCGATAGGAAGGAGATGGACCATAATCCTACTAATTAAAGTGTATATAGAATTAGTTGAACATCCCGTAAAATCTGATCTTCTATAATATCAAGATAGTTTGAACAAGGAAAGTTGCCTGTAACGATCCCTCATTTACTTCCGCATGCAATAGACAGTGGCTTGCCTGTAACGATCCCTCATTTACTTCCGCATGCAATAGACAGTGGCTTGCCTCAAACGTCATAGGAAGTCTCACAAATTTTCATTCATCAAATTGTTTGTATTACAATTGATAGGCTTCCTTTATTTGTAGGAGAAATAATAACCTAGGCCTTTCCCTAAAATACGGCTAGCATATCAGGAGAGTAAATCTCTAGAAACTAACAAAATAATCATAAATCTTACTATATCTAATTATATCTCACAATATCTTAACAAATCTCGAAAAGCAATCATTTCGTCTAGAAATAAGATGAGACTTATTTCAAATAAACCAATTTATTTGGAAACTCCAGCCTTGATCCACTGAAGCACTTTATACAAAAAGTTTATCTTGGTTTGGGGCAACATCGATAGTGTATGCCAAATTTGTTGATGGATTCTTCCGCATCATCCTCCCCTTAATGATTGTTGTGTGTGCTATATTTCCACAATGGAGTAGTTCTCAAAAGTTGTCGTTCTTTGTGTCGCACTGCACAGAATGCTATTGACTTGGTATGACAATGCGTTCATGTGGATCGATTATCAAGGACATGCTGTAATGGTGGCCACGTATTTGGTGGTCAGATATTCAAAGATTTGATAGACTGTTAGTGTAATCTACTGAATTTGAGTAAGGGACTAGGTGGTTTGCTGGGCATTAGATATTTTGCATGGAGGAAAATATTGGCCTAGGTGAATCATGTCTGTGGTTGGCCATGCTACTTTGGAGGGAAATCATTTGTTTTGGTGCTACTTCCAAAGGTGATATTTGCATTTTGAGTGCTGGCTTGTGTGAATTGATGCATGCGTGGGTGAGTGATGTATGTGGGATAGATGTTGAAGGTTAAAGAAAACCAAATATAAGATAGATTACAATCGCCACCAACTGAGAATAAAGAATAGAATTGACGAAATTCAATACCAAGGCTTAAAGGACAAACCATCTGCCAAGGATAAAAGAACCACCAAGGCCTAAAGGAAAACCCATCAATCGAGGATAAAGTGCTTCTTGACTCACCACTGAGGAGTAATCCACACTCCAAGGATAAAGAGACCGAATTTGTCTCTCATGATTGGGAGGCTTCCTCTATTTATAGGATAAATAATAACCTAGGCCTTTTTCAAAAATACAACTAGCATATCAAGAAAGTAAATCTAACCTAGACTCTTTCCAAAAATACAACTAGCATATCAATAAATTAAATCTACCTTAGGCTCTTTCCAAAAATACAACTAACATATCAGGAAACGAAGTCTCTAGAAACTAACAAAATATCTCAATATATCTAATTATATCTCATTGTATCTCACAACATCTCAACAAATCTCGAAAAACTATCATTCTATTTAGAAATACAAGAGAACTTATTTCAAATAAACCGTTTTATGCAGAAAATCCAGCATTGATCCTTTGAAGCATGTTATATCCAAAGTTTATCTTGTCTTGGGTCAACATCGATGGTGCCTATTTTAAATTTGTCAATGGAGCTAAGCTGGTTGCATATCATCTTCCTCGGGTTGTTTGAGATATGTCCTCAAATCTAAGAAATTTTCATTCTCCAAATAAGGAGAAAGGTACCATATTAAATAGTTGCTAAAAGTCAAAACTCTCCAAGAAGATGATCTTGTAAGCATTGTCTTCAAATTGGCTCTAGGTATGAGCTTACTCTTTTGATGAGATGGAACTCTTTGCTTCCTTAGATGAAGCCAAACAAGATCTCTCGGTTGAAATTGACCCTTCTTTTGATACTGGTAAGACTCATTGGCTTTCTCAATCTTGGTTCAAATATGCTCATGAAATTTTTTCATCGATTCAGCCTTTACTTTGCCATCAAAGTTCACTATTAAGTTGGATGGAATTGGAATCAAATTAATCGGTATGAGGGCATTAATTCCATACACAATTACAAAGGGTGATCGACTTATAGTATAGCTTGGAGATCGATTCTAAGAAACTCAGCATGTGCAAGCTTCAAATCCCAATCTTTCTAAGACTTACTCACCATGCTTTGAATAAGAGTAGTGAGAGTGTGATTGGTTACCTCCATTTGGCCATTGGTTTGAGGATGACAAGTGGTGCTTTATAAGAGCTGTGTATCAAGCATTCTCCATAATGTTTTCTAGAAGTAGCTAAAGAACTTGGAATCATGATTTGACACAGTGGTTTTCAGCACCCTTGAAGGCAAATAACCTACTTGAAATATAATTCAGCAATATGAGACGCATCATCGGTCTTGTGACATGGCACGAATTTGACCATCTTAGAGAACCCATCAACGACCACCATAATGGCATCTTTTCCCTTTGAGTTCTTGGAAGAGCCACAATAAAATCCATACTCACATCTTCCCAAGGTTGCAATGGAATCGGAAGCAAAGTATGCAATCCCTGATGGAAATAACTTTTCGCTCTTTAACAAGTTGCACACATCGAGATGATAGCATGCTCGTCTCCATTCATTTTTGTCCAAAATAAAAATGCTCTTGAAGAACTTCAAAAGTTTGGTTAACGCTGAAGTGGCCAGCCAATCCCTCGCCATGTACATCTCTAATCAGCAACTCTCAAAACAAATTTTTGGGCACATATGAACGATTTTCTTTAGAAAGAAACCCATCTTGCAAAGTATAAACACCTTGAACTCCTTGCTTACAGTTGTCAATAATTGATGAGAATTCCGGGTCTTCAGAATATAACTCCTTCATCAGTTGGAAGCCAAGGATTCGAGAATCTAGAACGGCAATCATGCAATATCTTCTTGATAATGCATCCACGACAACATTTGTGTGGCTAGGTTTATATTTTGAGATAGAACAGGATTGAAGAAATTCTACCCATTTTGCGTGTCTCGAATTGAGAGTTGCGTACTAACAAACTTGAGAGCCTCGTGATCAGAATGAAGGAGAAATTGCTTTGGCCTAATGATCAAGTGCTCGAACAATGGTGTAAAACTCCTTGTCATAAGTTGAATAGTTCTTTGAATTGGTCAACTTCTCGCTGAAATGCACTAGAGGTTTTTGGGCTTGCATATGCATCAAATTCAACTTTAAATACTTTATTGAAATAAAAAAGGGCAAGAATCTAGAAGGCATTTTGAGTAGCATTTGAGCATAGCTTCTTATATCAAAAATGGACATCGGAACCACCCAAGTCTTCATAGCTTCTACCTTGGATTGATCGACGGAGATCCCATCTTTAGAAACCACATATCCAAGGAATACAATGCTTGGAGAGAAGAACTCACATTTCTCCATTTTGATAAAGGAACAAAGAACCTTGTTAATAAGCCTCACAAAGGTACTTGGAGCATTTGATAACCTAAATGGCATAACTAACCAATCTTAAAGGCCTCATTTAGTTTTGAAAGTCGTCTTCCATTCATCACCTTCTTGCATCTTGATTTGGTGATAGCCATTTTGTAAATCTATCTTCAAGAACATGGTTGAGCCATATAATTCATTGAGCATATCATCAAGTCCAAGTATGGAATACCTATACTTAATAGGAATGTTGTTGATGGCTCAACACACATTCTGAATGAACCATCCTTCTTGGGTATGAGTAGAACCTAAATGGAACATGGGCTCATGCTTTCTTGGATATACCTTATGTCGATAAGTTCATTGACTTTTCTTTGCGACTCCTTTGGTTTTTTCGGATTTCATCAATATGCTGGCATGTTGTGTAGAGAAGCACCAAGTAACAAATCGATGTGTGATGCTTGATACCTCAAACGGGAGGTAATCGAAGCGGTAATACTTCTAGGAATACATGTGCAAATTTTTTCGACAAGAAATGCATTTTGGGATGCATGGGTCACTCTACCTCACTCTTTTTCTATACCATAAGCAAAGTAAATACATTTTTTTGTTTGCTAATGGCTCTCTCAATCCATGTTTCACTCAAGAAAGGATTTTCCTTACTCATGTTTCCTTTCCTAGATTGATTTTTATATATCATGGAAGAATTCAAGGGTTCAAGAGCAATGCATTTTTGTTTCATGTGAAACGAGTATGTGTTTTTATGCCCATCATGTACAACATTTCTATTATATTACCATGGTCTTTCTAACAAAATGTGACATGCATCCATAGGACTCACATCGCAAAGAACATGATCTAAATAATTCCTCCCAATTGAAAATGATATAAGGCTCATTTGTTTACCTTGACATCATTTCCTTGACTAAGCCATTGGAGCTTGTATGGTTGAGGATGTTTAGTTGTCAAAAGCTTCAGCTTGTTGACCAATGTGCAAAGATGTTCTCCCTTTGCACATTCTCATTAGGAGAAACATCAACATGTAATGCTTTATAGATGACCAATAATTCACCATCATCATCTTTCTCCAAAATCTCTTCCTTTTTTACAAATTTGGAACCATTTTCATCGAGATTGATATTAGCCTCTTGAAGTGCCAAATTGATCTTCTCAATTTTTTGAAGTCATAACTCTACAATTTGGACAATTAACTTGTAAAATGCCCATAGCTTTGATACCAAAGCATTTCCTTGCATCACCTTCAAGTTTCTTTTGGAGTTCTTTGGATGACTCCACAAATTTCTCTTTCCTTTTGTCTTTTGTCAACGCGCTCTCGACCTTGCTTGAGGAAGCACCACTAAGTAGTAGGATGTCCCTTTTGTCAAGGTTTGGGAAGAAAACCTCTTGTTTCTCCACTTTCATGGCCAACTTGCATAGGTCTTCAAGACCAATAAGGTTGAAGTTCAACCAAATCAGCAACTTCCTAATTCATTCTGCCAAGAAGTTGAGCAATGGTTTGCTCTGGAACTTTTGGAACTTAGCATTTCATTTTGGGTTGTTCAAACTCTCGGATGTACTCTTCAATATTCATCTCTTGTTGACTTAGGGAATTTAGCTTGATGAACAAATCTTGCTTGTAATTGTCGAGCAAGAACCTCTTATTCTTCAACTTCTTGAGTTTTTCCAAGATTTGATTTGACATTTTCCTTCTCTGGTTTCTTGACATTTTAGAGTCTCCCACCATAGAGAAGCATATTTTGTTAACAAGATAGTAATCCGGCATATCTCACAATATTTCAGCAAATCTTGAAAAAGCAATTGTTCCATCTAGAAATGTGAGAGGACTTATTGAAGCATATTATACCCAAATTTTCTCTTGGCTTGGGTCAATATCGATACTGCCAATGTCGAATTTGTTGATAGAGCTAAGTTGGATGCTCCCGCATAAAAAACCACGGGTGTTTTTCAAATTTAATTTTGTCATATGAATGTCGAAAAATCTAGAATTAAAATATGTTATAATTATAAGTAGATTAGATTTTTTGCAAGCTCATGAATCCCCAAGATGAGACAATAGACCCCCAAATGGTGCAAACAATCTTATAATGGGAATTTCTTTGATTAGGATGAGGTTATGGCTCCCAACCTTTTGGTTTACTCATTCCCGAGAACTAATAGCATCTTAATGAAGACAATTATGAGTAAATTAGATGATTCGAGTGCCTTTGAATCCCCAAGATGCAATAAATCCAAATGGCAACAAACATTCTTACAATAGGAAGTTCTTCGATTAGAATGACATTATGACTCTCAAAATTTGCTCTAATGATTCCCGATAACTAATAGCATCTAAATGAAGATAATTATGGGTAGATTAGATGATTCACATACCCTTGAATCCCCAAGATGCAATATGACAAACATTCTTATAATAGGAAGTTCTTCAATTAGAATGATGTTATGGCTCTCAAACTTTGCTCATGATTCCCAAGAACTAATAACATCTAAATGAAAACAATTATAAGTAGATTAGATGATCTGCAAGCTCATGAATCCCCAAGATTAGACAATAAACACAAATGGGGACAAACATTCTTACAGTGGAAATTTCTAGTGAAGTAATAAAATCTAAATGAAGACAATTATAAGTAAATGAGATGATTTGCAAGCTTGTGGATCCCCAAGATCAAACAATAAACACAAATGCCGACAAACATTCTTACAATGGGAATTTTTTCAATTATAATGAGGTTATGGCTCTCGACCTTTGCATAGATCAATCTTGAGAACTTATTGCATCAAAATGAAGAAAACATTAAGTAGATTATATGATTTGCAAGCTTGTAATAGAAAATTTGCATCTAACAAAAGACAATGATAAGTAGATTAGATATTTGCAAAGCTCATGGATCCCCAAGATGGGACAGTAAACCCAAATGGCATAAACATTCTTACAATGGGGATTTCTTCAATTAGAATGAGGTTATGTCTCCCAACCTTTGCTCTAATCATTCCTGAGAACTAATAGAATCTAAGTAAAGACAATAATTAGTAGATTAGATGATTTGCATACCTTTGAATCCCCAAGACCGGACAACAAGCCCAAATGACCCAAACATTCTTACAATGGAAAGTTCTTCTATTAGAATGGGGTTATGGCTCTCAACCCTTGTTCTAATCATTCCCAATAACTAATAGCATCCAAATAAAGATAATTATAAGTAGATTAGAAGATTTGCGAGCTCTTGAATCCCCAAGATTGGACAATAAACCCAAATGGTGACAAATACTCTTATAATGGGAAGTTCTTAAATTAGAATGGGGTTATGGCTCTCAACATATGCTCTAATCATTCCCAAGAACTAATAGCATCCAAATGAACACAATTGTGCATACATTCAATGATTTGCATGCGCTTGAATCCCTAAGATTGGACAATAAACCCAAATGGCAACAAACATTCTTACAATAGAAATTTCTTCTATTAGAACAAGGTCATGGTTCCTAGCATTATAGCACTAGTTTTTTGGATCTAATCATAACCTCATTCTAATCAAAGAAGTTCCCATTATAAAAGTGTTTGTCACCATTTGGGTAATTGCTTGATCTTAGGAGTTTACAACCCTATGAATCATCAAGTTATTCATATTTATGTTCATTTTATTGATATTTGTACTTGGGACTGATAATAGCGATGCATGCATGGGCGTGTGATTCGACAACAGGGGATTTCGAGTTGAGTCTATTAGAAGAATATGTATGGAGATGGTTTGTCGAAGGTTAAATAAAACAAAATAAAGAATAGATTACTCTTGTCACCACGGTATAAAGGCCGAGCCACCAATCGAGATGACGAATGGGATTGACAAAGTTCACAACCAAGGCTTAAAGAACGAACCACCGACCAAGAATAAAGAGGCACTCACTCTCATAGAGGAAATCTCACAAATTTTCATTCATCAAATCATTTGTGTTACAATTAAGAGCCTTCCTCTATTTATAGGAGAAATAACTTAGGCTCTCCCCAAAAATACGACAGGACTTATTTCAAATAAAATATTTTATTCGGAAACCCCAACCTTGATTCATTAAAAAGTAATATCTCAATATATCTAATTATATATCATCATATCTCACAATATCTCAGCAAATCTCGACAAGCAATCATTCCATCTAGAAATATAGGAGGACTTATTTCAAAAAAACCATTTTATTCAGAAATTCCTAATCTCGAGGATCCAGTGAGGCAACGACAACCTGCAAAGCATCCAAAGGATCATCGTTGGCATGATGCTGCTGATTCTCATTAAAGTTCAAGTGGTGATTCCAATTCCACTAGCAGCAACTCTAGTGATTCTGAATATCGAAATCGAAGACGAAGGAGAAGCATAAGGGGAATGAACATATATGACTTCAAGTCCTACTTGGACAAGAAGAGATGCAAGATTGTTGCCCTAAAGTGAACAAATTATGCTTCTCTATGGTGGGAAAATCTGAAGCATAAATGACCCTGAGAAGGAAAAGGTTGAATCAAATCTTGGGAAAAACTCAAGAAGTTAATGAAGAAGACATTCTTGCCTGACTATATTACATGCAAGATTTGTTCCTCAAGCTGAATTCCCCAAGACAACACGGGATGAGCATTGAAAAATACGTTCGGTAATTTAAACAACTCAAGATGAGGTGTGAAGTCTAGAAGTTCTGAAGCAAACCATTGCTTGATTTCTTGGTGGAATGAATTGGGAAATTGCTTATCTTTTTGAACTTCAACCTTATTGGTCCTTTGAAGACGTTTGCAAACTAGCCATAAAAGTCAAGAAATAATTGAAGAGTAGCAACGGGTTTCCTTCTAGAATGTCACAAAAATGACATCCTAATTTGAGGGTGCTTCCTCAAGCAATGTCGAGATTGTGTTGATAAAAGACAAAGGCAAGGAGAAGTTTTCAGTGTCCTCCAAAGAACTCCAAATGAAACCTCAAGGTGGTGCAAGGAAATGCATTAAGTGTTAAGGCTATGGGCATTTACAAACTAATTGGCACTTCAAGAAGATGAGAACAATCTGAACCAAAATGGTTCCGAGTCTGAAAAGGAAGAGATCGTGGAGAAAGTTGATGATGGGGAGTTATTAGTCATCTACAGAGAATTGCATGTCGAAGTTTCTCCTGATGAGAATGGGTAAAGGGAGATCATATATCACACCCATTGTACTATTAATGGGAAGTTTGTTCAGTCATTATCGGCAGCGCTAGTTGTGCCAATGTCACTTCAATGACCTTGGTCGACAAGCAGCTTTTGACAACTAAACATCTTCAACTAATGGCTCAGTCAAGGAAATAATTTCAAGGTAAACAAGCAAGTTCACATCATTTTTTATTGAGAAGAATTATTGAGATCAAGCTCTTTATGATGTGATTCCTATGTATGCATGTCACTTGTATGGCAATATGATAGAAATGTTGTGCATGATGGGCATAAGAACACATACTCATTTAACAAGGAACGAAAATGCATTACTCTTGAATCTTTCCATGACAGATAAAAATCAACTTGGGGAGGGAAATACAAGTAAGGAAAATCTTTTCTTGAGGGAAACATGGGTTGAAAGAACCATTTGTATACAAAAGAATGTTTATGCTTTGCTTATGGTGGATAAAAAGAGTGAGAAAGAGAGTACTTTACATCCCAAAATGCATTCCTTATTGAAAGAATTTGCAGATGTGTTCGCAAAGGAATCGTCACTTGGATTACCTCCCATTCGAGGTATTGAACATTACATTGATTTATTACTTGATGCTCCTCTACCCAACAACCTAGCATATCAAGGCAATTCGGCAGAAACGAAGGAGTTAGAAAGACATATCAATGAACTTATCGACAAAGGGTATGTCCTAGAAAGCATGAGCCTATGTTCTATTCTAGCTCTACTCATGCCCAAGAAAGATGATTCATTCAAAAGTGTCGATAGTCGAGCCATCAATAACATCACTATTAAGTATATGTACCTGATACCTAGACTTGATGATATGCTTGATGCATTATATGGCTCAACCATGTTCTCGAGGATAGATTTGCATAATGGCTATCACCAAATTATGATGTAAGAAGGTGATGAATGGAAGATGGCTTTCAAAACTAAAAGAGGCCTATGTGAGTGGTTGGTTATGCCATTCGGATTATCAAATGCACCAAGTACCTTCATGAGGCTTATGAACGAGGTTCTTCATTCCTTTATTAGTCGATTTATTGTTGTTTATTTCGACAATATTCTTGTTTATAGCAGGAACAAGGAAGAGCATATCTCACTATTGAAACAAGTTTTCAATGTCTTGAGGGAGCAAAAACTCTACACTAAATGGAGAAATGTGAGTTCTTCTCTTCAAGCATTGTATTCCTTGGATATGTGGTTTCTAAAGATAGGATCTCCATTGATCAATCCAAGGTAGAAGCTATGAAGACTTGGCTTGTTCCAATGTCCATTTTTTATGTAAGGAGTTTTCATGGACTTGTTTCTTTTTTATCGGAGATTTGTGAATGACTCCGGTACCATCATGGCTCCTATAAAATAATGCATGAAAAAGGTTCTTTTGAATGGGCAAAGGCTGCTCAAATTGACTTTGAAGTAATCAAGCGGAAACTTTGTGAGTCCCCTATTCTTGCTCTTCCTGATTTTGATAAAATATTTGAAGTCGAGTGTGATACATGTGGAGTTCTTTTTCCCAGTCACAATGCAAGTGGAGTTGGCATTGGTGTTGTTCTTGTGCAAGCCTAAAAGCAACTTGTCCTTCTTTCTGGTTACAAGGCTCTCAAGTTTGTTATCGAGCAATAAGCTCAATTCAATACATGCAAAATGGGTAGAATTTCTTCAATTCTCTCCTTTTGTCTCAAAATATACACCTAGCCACACAATTGTTGTTGTAGATGCGTCATCGAGAAGATATTCCATGCATGCCGTTCAAGATTCTTGGCCTTTATGCCTTGGTGGTGATCATTTCTATTTTTTATTCAATATTTCTTCTTTCAACATATATCCCCATACACATCATCCCAAAAATTCCCCCGTTTCGGAATCACTCAACCCCACACATGCATGAACTCTAGTCTTGATCCATTGAAGCACATTATACCCAAAGTTTATCTTGGCTTGGGTCAACATCAATAGTGCCGATGTTGAATTTATCAATGGATCTAAGTTGGATGCTTCTGCATCAAACAAAAATGTTGAGTGCCTTAATATCATTATAAAGTATAAATTTCCTAATCTAAGATTGTTCGTCGCCACTCAAGTTAATTTCTTGATCTTGGAAGTTCATAAGCTTGCAAAACATCTAACTTACTAATGATGATCTTCATTTTGATGCTATTAACACTGAGGAGGGATTATCATAATGGTTGAGTGCCATAAGATTATTCTAATGGAAGAACTTCCCATTTTAATAATGTTTGTCGCCATTTGAGTTGATTGCATGAGCTTGGGAGTTCACCAACTCACAAATCTCTAATTTACTTATAATTGTCTTCACTTTGATGCTAATTAGCACTTGGGAAAGATTATTGTGACGTCCTGAAATTCGAGCCCTCTGAGGGAGGACTGAACGTTAATTTCGCCAGTGCATTGTTGGTTGATCTCACTCGGAACTGATCACTCCTGAGATACTGACCTTGAGGGGAAAGGCTAATGAAGACAGAACTCGTGCGACTAAAGAACTTGACCTGGGAAAACGACTCGACCATGAGACTTGCGTAAGGACGATCCTGTAGTCAGGCAGGCCGATTTCAGGGACGACTAGAAGTCGATTCGCGGACAGAAATAATGGGATGATGGGTGATTCCGTCTACTGTTATCGAACCCGTGAACGAC
The DNA here is from genome assembly GCA_014858505.1 of Corymbia citriodora subsp. variegata. Classification (NCBI taxonomy): domain Eukaryota; kingdom Viridiplantae; phylum Streptophyta; class Magnoliopsida; order Myrtales; family Myrtaceae; genus Corymbia; species Corymbia citriodora. The sequence continues at coordinate 13,989,494 of CM026411.1, forward strand.
CCTATGTCGATCCTTGATAATCGTGTACTTTGAAATAAGAATCGATCCTTCGCAATTTCATGTAGTCAAGGACGTCCATGTGTCGAGAAGTCTTGAACGTGGTTTGGCACGAGTCGGTTACGTGTGAATCCTCGAAGCCGCCTGTCAGTCTGAATTATACCAAAATGACATTTGGGCGAAATTGACAAGGCAGGAGA
>CM026411.1:13989826-14071233 GCA_014858505.1 Corymbia citriodora subsp. variegata
TGGCCTGGCTTAGAGGATGGATCGGCCCCTTTTGTCGGGCTTGTAATTCAAAAGACGATCCTCCGTTGGTTAATCCAGTAAATTGTGTAAATGAGTAGTGATGGTTGTTCTTGTTATTCATCCCTCTATCCCTGATTGATTGATTGATTGATTGATTGTTGAACTGGGGATGGTTCGTCTTCCGCTTGCGCATAACAAAAGATTAAAATGAATGGTCGTCGACGAGTCCTGGGACGTCGCTTTCAATTGACCATGGTAAGGGGTTGTCGCGTGCTCGGGGTTCGGGGCATGACAATTATAGCAACGATTGAGTGTCATAAGATCATTCTAAAGAAAGAACTACCCACTCTAATGATGTTTGCCCCCATTTGGATTAATTCCATGATATTGGGAGTTCACAAGCTTGCAAATGATTTAATTTCCTTATAATTGTCTTCATTTTAATGATAATAGTATTTGGGATGAGAGCAATGGTTGAGTGTGACGAGATCACTTAGGGAAGACCTTCCCAATCTAAGAATATTTATTGCCATTTAGGTTAATTTGCTTGATTTTGAGAGTTCACGAGTTTGCAAATTATCTAATTTACTAATGTTTATCTTCATTTTGTTGCCATAAGTACTTGGCAAACATTATAGCAATGGTTGGCTGCCATAAAGATCATTATAAGGGAAGAATTACCCATTCTAAGAATGTTTGTCCTCATTTAGGTTAATTCCTTGATATTGGGAGTTCACAGGCTCACAAATGATTAATTTATCTATCATTATCTTCATTTTGATCCTATTAGTACTTAGGAATAAGTTCATTCCAATAGAAGATCTTCCCATTCTAAAAATGTTTGTTCCCATTTGGGTTAATTCCCTAATCTTGCGAGATCTCAAGTTTGCAAATAATTTACAATTTTTTCTTCATTTTGATGATATTAGTACCTGGGAAAGATGAGAGCAACTGTTGAGTGCCACAAGATCATTCTAACAGATGACCCAACTTGGGTTAATTGCTTGCTATCATGAGTTCACGAGCATGCAAATGATATAATTCATTTATAACTATCTTCATTTTGATGATCTTAGCACTTGGGAATGATGAGAGTAATGGTTGAGTGCCATAAAATCAACCTAAATGAAGCTAAGAGTGTTAGTTGCCATTTGGATTAATTGCTACATCTTGGGAGTTCATGAGCTTGTGGATACTCTAATTTACTTATATTTACCTTTATGTTAATGCTGTTAGTAGTTGGAAAAGATTAGAACAATGGTAGAGAGTCATAAGATCATTCTAGCAGAAGAACTTCCCATTCAAAGAATGTTTGTCCCCATTTGGGATTAATTGCTTGATCTTATGAGTGCATGAGCTTGTAAGTCATCTAATTTACTTATAATTATTTTCATTTTTTGTGTGGGAGCATCCAACTTAGCTCAATTAATAAATTTGGCATTGGCATTATGGATGTTAACCTAAGCTAAGAAAAACTTTGGGTATAACGCGCTTCAATGAATCAACATTGGAGTTTGCAAATAAAATGGTTTATTCAAAATAAGTCCTCTCGTATTTCTAGATGGAATTATTTCTTTTGGAGATTTGCTAAGATGTAGTGAAATTTGGGGATTATTTTGTGAGTTTCTAGGGATTTACTTTCCTGAGATGCTAGCAGTATTTTTGGGAAAAGTCTAGGTCATTATTTCTCTTATAAATAGAGGAAGTCATTCAATTGCGACATAGACAATTTTGATGAATGAAAATTTGTGAGATTTCCTCAGTGGGAATATCTTTTGGAGAGTGGATAATTCATTTATTAGGCTACGTTTGGTTAAGCATTTGTAAGGGGCTTTAAGTCCAATGCAAATGTTGAAAGCCCGAAGCTACTTGGGGAAATGCAATTGTGTTTGGTAAATTTTTTTTGCAAACGGACTTTAAGTTTAATGTGCGTTTGGTAAAAAAAACTTTCGCAATGGGATTTGGTGGGTATAATATATGTTTACATATATAGTTTTTAAATTGAACTAAGTCCTCTGCCGATTCGATGAAGGGCTATGGCCGTCGTCAAGTCAGATTTGGCGTTGGCGGCTGTCGGTTGAGGTCGCCCAGAGAGGGTTGCATAACCCAGCCGAGGACCACCAGAGGTCGCCTGACCTTGGGTGACCCAGCCGAGGGCCGCTGGAAATCACCCAACCTCGAGCAACCCTCAGCAAAGGTTGCTTGACCTAGGGGCCGTGGGGTAACCGCAGCCTAGGTCTCATGGTCGCAGGTGGCCCTCACTTGGGTCTCGCGAGGGTCGTGTGACGGCAGTCGGAGTTGCGCGACTCTTGTGAGACCCAAGCGGCGGTCGCTTGGGTCGTGTGGCCCTTGGGTCGAGTGACCCTTGCTAAGGGTCGCCTAAGGTTAGGCAACCTTCGACAACCCTCAGTTGGGTCGCGTGACCTTTGCTGGAGGTTGCCCGAGGTAGGGCAACCTCAGCCAACAACTGTAGGCCTTCGCCAGACCCAACAAAGGGTTGCCTCCTTCTTCAATTAAAAAAAATGATCAGGGGCAAAATCAGAAATATGAAGAATTAGTGAGGGTAGTTTTGGAAGGGAAAAAATAACTTCAGCATTTGGCGGAATGCTGAAAGCCCAAAGTTAGTCCCTACTAGCTTTGGGCTTTTAGCATTTTGAAGGCTAATTGAAAATTGAAAGCTAGCTTTGAAGTTTAACCAAACGGTCCAGCATTTCCCCAAGAGGCTTTTAGGCCTGAAAGCCCTTGGAAATGTTAAACCAAACACGGCTTTAGTATCTTTATCCTTGGAGTACGAATCACTTCTTTGTGGTGAGCCATGAAGTCCTTTATCCTTGACTGGTGGATTTTCCTTTTGGTCCTAATGGTGAGCTTCTCCTATCCCAAAGTCTTTTACCTTGGCGGGTGGCAAATTTCATCAATCCGGATCGTCATCCTTGGATGGTGACGTATCCTTTATACCTTGGTGGCAATCATTTCTACTTTTTATTCTACAAATTTATCATTTGGCATCCTTTGCCATATCCAGCCTTCCAATACACTTAACCACAAAATCTCCCGTTCTAGAATAACTCCAACACATACATATCAACTTTGAAGCTATTAGTAATTGCAAAAGATTAGTACAGTGGTTGAGAATCATAAGATTAGTCTAAGTGAAGAACTTCCCATTCCGAGAGTGTTTGTTGCCACTTGATCTTGGAAGTTCACGAGCTTGCAAATCATGTAATTTACTTATAGCAATGGTTGAGTGCCATAAGATCATTCTAAGGGAAGAACTACTCATTCTAAAAATGTTTGTCCACATTTAGGTTAATTCCCTAATCTTGGGAGTTTGCAAGCTTTCAAAAGATATAATTTATCCATAGCTATCTTCATTTTGATGATATTTGTTCATGGGAAGGATAAATCAAGGATTGGGTCCCCTTAAGATCATTCTAAGGGAGGAACTTCTGATTTTAAGAATGATTGTCCCCATTTAGGTTAATTGCATGATCTTAAAAGTTCATGAGCACGCAAATCATCCAATTTACTTATAATTATCTTCATTTTGACAATACTAGTACGTGAGAAAGATGAGAGTGATGGTTGAGTGCCATAGAATCAATCTATGGAAAGAATTTCTCCTTCCAAGAGTGTATACCCAAGTTTATCTTGACCCAAGCCAAGATAAACTTTGGCATAGTTGCTTCAATGCATCAAGGTTGGAGTTTCCAAATAAAATGGTTTATTCGAAATAAGTCCTCTCATATTTCTAAATTGAATGATTGCTTTTTAAGATTTTCTTAGATATTGTGAGACACAATGAGATATAATTAGATAGCAATATTTGTGAATATATCATTAGATATAGCAAGATTTGGTGATTATTTTGTTTGTCTGTAGAGATTTACTTCCCTAATATGCTAGCTATATTTTTGGGAAGAGTCTAGGTTATTATTTCTCCTATAAATGGAGAAAGCCCCTTAATTGTTACACAGACGATTTGATGAATGAAATTTTGTGAGATTTCCTCTACGAGATTATACACCTTTTAGATAGTGGATTACTCATTTATTGGTCTTTTTATCCTTGGAGACTCCTCAGTGATGAGCTAAGAAGTCCTTTATCCTCAGTTGGTGGGTTTTTCTTTAGGCCCCGGTGGTGAGCTTCTCCTATCCCGAATTCCTTTATCCTTAGCAGAAGGTTCATTCTTTAAGCCTTGGTGGTGAACTTCATTGATCCTTATCTTCATTCTCAATTGGTGGCATGGCCTTTATACCTTGGTGATAATCGTAATCACACTCCCATGCACGCCTCACATTTGGGTTAATTGCTTGACTTTGGGAGTTCGCAAGCTTGCAAATAATATAATTTAGTTATAATTATCTTCATTTTGATAATATTTGTACATGGGAAAGAAAAGAGCAAGGGTTTAGTGTCGTAAGATCACTCTAAGAGAAGAACTTCCTATTCTAAGAATGATAGTCCCAAGTTAGGTTAATTGCTTGATCTTGGGAGTTCACGTGTGTGCAATCACCTAAATTATAATTATATTCATTTTGATGATATTAGTATGTGGGAAGGACAAGAGCATCGGCTGAGTGCAATAAGATCAATCTAAGGGAAGAACTTCCCATTTTAAGAGTGTTTGTTATCATTTGGGTTAATTGCTTGATCTTGGTAGCTTGCGAGCTTGCAAATGATATAGTTGATTTATAATTATCTCCATTTTGACAGTATTTGTACTTGGGTAAGATTAGAGGAACAATTGAGAGCCATAAGATCATTTTAAGTGAAGAACATCCCATTCTAATAATGTTTGTCTCCATTTGGGTTAATTGCTTGATCTTGGTTGTTCACGAACTTGCATATCATCTGATTTTCTTACAGTTATCTTCAATTTGAAGCAATAAATAATTAGGAAAGATTAGAGTTATGGTTGAGAGGCATAAAATCAATCTAAGTGAAGAAATTCCCACTCTAAGAGTGTTTATTAGCATTTGGGTTAATTGCTTCATCTTGGGAGTTGATGACCTTGCAAATCATGTAATTTACTTATAATTATCTTCATTTTAAAGCTACTAGCAATAGGGAAAGATTAGAACAATGGTTGAGAGCCACAATATCATTATAGGTAAAGAACTTCTCATTGTAAGAATGTTTGTCCCCATTTGGGTTGATTGCTTCATCTTGCATGCCCATGAGCTTGCAAATCACCTAATTCACTTATAGTTTTATTCATTTTGAAGTTATTTGTAATTGGGAAAGATTAGAGTAGCAATTGAGAGTCATAAGATCATTATAAGTGAAGAACTTGCCATTGCAAGAATGTAAGTCCCTATTTGCATTGATTACTTAATCTCAGCAGTTCACGAGTTTCAATGTTTGTCGCCATTTGGGTTAATTCCTTGTTGTTTGGAGTTCACAAGCTTACAAGACGTAGGCCGATCATTTTAATTTGCTTCTAGGTCACTAGCCGAACTTCCATGGGACACGACCCATTGGTATCTCACTTTGAGGCATCTCGAGTAATTTATTGAGGCATCTTGACTCCCCCAGGAAATGATCGAGTCACCGACCAATGGTATCTCATAACTTCATCTCATATTATTCATTTCTCACACATTGAACGTTAACTCACAAAACCAAAATATCTAACCAACATGCATCTTGCATGGCTCACTAATAACGTGAAATTAAGGCACCAAGTTGCACTTCCAACGAATTCAGTCAATAAGATATTCTAGCCAATAATCTATTGCTTGTGGCACTTTCGAGTTCCCAAGATTCTTCGCATATGCATTTTACATGACCCATTCCCACTTCAAAAACATAGTTGTATACTTCATGATGCAGAAGCAATCGGTTAGCTCCATTGACAAATTCAGCATTGGCACTATCAATGTTGATCCAAGCCAAGATAAACATTGGGTATAACATCCTTTATCATTGGCGGGTGGTGCGTCCTTTATGCCTTGGTAGTGAACTTCGTCTATCCCGATCTTCATCCTCAGTTCGTGGCCTAGCCTTTATACCTTGGTGGTGATCATAATCTATATTTTATTTTGTTTTCTTTACCTTTGACATCTATCCTCATATACATCATTCCGATACACTTCACTCAAAATTCCCTCGTTTTGGAATCACTTGCCCACGCACGCATCACTTTAGCAACTCATAGGAATTGTTCTCACAAGCAATTTAGTAAGATTCATATGTTTTACTCTCAAGCTTGCAATCGTCTTTCAATGAGCTAATGGCATTTGATAACATGCCATCCTTTCTTCATTTCGACATAACCAAGATATTTCTTATTTACACAACACCTATTCACTACCCTAGAACACGACACAATTAATTTCAAATTCTTTCATCAACGGATTTAACTCTAAATGGCATCATTTCTCCTCATAGTCCTCGCCAGCTCCTAGCATCACGCATTGGCAATCTTAAAACATCTATCTAAGCCATAAATCAGTCACGATTCTCCCCCAAGAATCCACTTCCAACCACATTTTTCTCACTAATGGCTAAATGTCCAACTTGAGCCTCAATTTGCAGAGCCGAGAATGGTTCACCAGAACCACATAATCTTACATTCTTCTACTCCCCATGCTCTCTCAATCCATTCAAACTAGAATGAACCACGTGCACACAATATATCTCACTAATTCAAACCTCATCTATTCGGTACAACCGTAACTGGGCTAACCTAGTGTCAAAGCTGAGCCGAAAAAGGATGACACAACCTATTACTTTGTAGATTCCCTGGTCATGGTTTAAGGCTCTTCTTCTCTTGGTTTGTTGGTCCCCAAATCAGAAATTTACCTAACTTGAACTGAGGGAGATAAAATGGTGAAGATGAAAATGCAGTCAAGAGAAGAGGGGAGGGAAATGTGCCACGACCCCCTTATCTCGAGGCGTCGAGCTACATGTTATTTTGCAACATCCCAGGTTTTGTCGCCATCCCGAATTCGTTTGTCTCATGATAATGCGCAAGCGGAATGCATAACATCATAATTTTTCCCCGACACACAAACAATATGGGAATGTGAGATACACACCATAACTTCTACTATATTATACACATGGGAAAGAGTACATGGCTAGTCTTGGCCTCATATTCTATATCAAAACTTGGGCCATTTTACAATTTCACAAACTAGGGTTTCCCTAGCTCCACTATGGAGGTACTAGCCCAAAATTTGGGAACCCTATCGCCGCTACTTAGCCAGTATACATAAAAGCCTAATCCGACTCTTCGAATGGGTCGTTCTCCTTGTCATGGCCGGAAATGTCGAGTTCATGGAGCGGTCCAACCCAAGCTCCATCATACCACCTATACCATGCCTCAAAGAACATAGGGATTAACTTACTATATCCCTTTTCGACCCAAACCGTTGACGTGACTTTCTGATACGTGATGTCCGTTTCTACATCTATTATGTCCGTATATGATGCATCAATTTTCACAGGACACCTAAAGTAACTAGCCATTCTTGCTAAGTACCTGTAAGAAAATAGGGGTGAGTACTTGGAATACTCAGTAAGCATAGTCCTCACCTTCGACCAGCACATCACAAAATCATCAACTCTAGTCAAGCATCTCATGCAAACCATGTCGAAGGCAAATCAATTGCAAAGATGCAAACATGCTTCTTGCACATGAAATGGCAACTCTTGCTATGATTCATGAACATGATACATGCCATGAGCTTATGCCTTTCTAGCTTTTCTTTCTTACTCATGCATGTCATATTTATTCATCTTTTCTCTTGTGCTCGGGACTCGAACCCAAGTCTTCCCGGTGCCATCTTGGGACTCAAACCCAATTCATTTCGGACTTTATAACCGGGCTCCTGGCTAGTTGGTGGCCTCTAGGACTCAAACCCAATTAATATGCTTGGGACTCAAACCCAAGTCTCTTGCCAGCCTCTTTGCTCGGGACTCGAACCCAAGTCTCTAGCTAGATTTTTTTAAATTTTCTTATTTTTGCTCAAGTACCTATCACTTTGCGAGGGTGGACTCGAGCCCAATGCACGTGTCATGAATCATGTTTCTCATGCTTAAACATTATGCACATGTCATGAAATATGCATTTCGTGCTCAAACATAATGCACGTGTCATAAAATCATGAATTCTTTGACAATAATAATGTGCTATGAAATATGCGTTTTGTGCTCAAAACATAATGCACGTGTCATAAAATCATGAGTTCTTTGACAATAATAATGTGAACGAGCCTAAGCCCAAGGTTTCGCTCGGGTAACAAGAATGGAAGAACGCTGCACCAATCCAAGATGCAAACTCGGTACGCCTCAATACCGAGTCACATCTTATGGCTATGGGAGAACCTCGACTTGTACCAAACAAAAGCAATGAATCGTGACTTCGTTCCAATCATACAATAATCCAAATACATGAACAAAGCATAGAGTACATCCATATAAATCGACCTACCCTCGGCTTGTTTGAGAGAGTTTCCTAGGGTCAACGACATCATGAACGATACTAGAAAAAGGAAGAAACTATACTTGTATGACAAAGGATGAGAAGTGAAGAGCTCTCCTCCTATTTATACTACCCGGTGTCATAATTACCAATCCAAGTGGTCCATTCCGAAGCTTCCAAGTGGCCAGCCTAAGAACCTTAAGTGGCAAGCTTACCCCACCTATAATTGAGCCTAAAGTGCTTAGGTGGCCTAGAAAGGAATTATTTGGCGATCTAGGCTCCTAGGTGTAATTATTGGCGGCCCGCTTTGCACTTTCTCATTGGTCCACGTGTAATCTGCCCTCATCATTTCCCCCTAGATATTTTTTGACCACAATCATGAGGTTTGAAAAAAAAGAGATAAGGCTTATCCAATAACATTAATGAGGGTTTCTAGAAAATTCTCTCATTTGTTATTTTCTTAATCAAGAAGGCAGTCCGGAGAATTCTACCATCCGAGTCGGTTTCAGGGCTGGAAAAGGGATCATATGACATGTCTCGAAAAACCAATTTACACATACCCGAGATCCGGGCCACATACCCCAAATTTGCCTAAACCGTTTCCTTGGAAGGTGGGTCGACCATGAGGTTTCCCTCATAATTCGAATCGGTTCAAGGTCAATTCCAAGGCTACCCATTGCCTAGCACTAAGCTAATGCACTTATGGACCTTAGGAATTATGATGGAATAGCCGAGTCTATCCCGAGGCTCATTCCGATCGGCGCCCGATCCATTTGTATGGTTCATGGTTAGTGCATTACCGATCCATGATCGGACTTCATCAATTCAAGATTCCTTTCCGGTCACTAAGAATTAAATAGGGAATGATGCATTTTTGGTCGGAAGATGGTTGCTTTTGGTCAAGTCGGATCATCCGTGGATCGGTACATAGCCGGGCAGACTCACTCGTGGCCAAGCGTTATGACCGGTTAGATCGACCCATGACCATCCGCCGATCCAAAATCGTCCCATGACCAATTCTTGTGACCGAAAAGTCGTCTTATGAGTTGGTAGTCCGTTCCCATCGGTGTGGTCGGTATACTTTTCATGGCCGACACTTGACCAGTTCATGATTGGTCGATTGATCGAACCATGACCGATCCTTGATCCTTCCCGATCAAACCAATTGATCCATGGCCAACGGCCCATGGTCGACTCATTCAGGACCTTATGGTCGATCCTTATGGGGTCGGTTTTTGAGGATGTTACAAAATGGGTCTACGCAAGAGATATTTGAGGCAATCCAATGCAATCATGGAATTGCATTTTGCATTCCTTGTGAGTCCCTTTTACCAAGGTGGGCGGATTCACCAAGGAGGATTTGCTCTCCACTTTGCAAGAAATTTACTAACTCATGCCCTAATTAGTCTTCAATCCTATTCTTAAGATGGTTCTATATCCAAGCCTCATCATTACCCCATATTTTTCCCACCAGCATCCTCATTGCCTGTATAAGTTTGCCAAATATTCCCTCTCTACCCCTATGTAGTGCTGCCCCAAGAGAGAGGCACAAATGACCTATTGTTCAAGGTCGTTCACTAATCACACTAGTGTCACAAGGTCACCATCCATAGTTGCATCATATCTCGGTCACTTCCTCTAGGCTCAACTCACCACATTACATTTCAAAGTTAAATCATAAGTTCATGCCCATGCAAGGACAAATATCAAGTAGAATTTATTGTAGAGTGATATCAATCGGACAATCACTAGGTCAATTTGTTCTAGGACTAATTCAAGCATCCAAGCGTGACTAAAATGATAAATTGCATGAGTACCTATAAAGGAAACGCATTAAGGACTCAACCTAATTGAATACACAAGATGCCTCACTCGTCTGATACGTACCCAACACTCTACAGGTCTTCTGGCCCACAAATCATTATCATTTCAATTCGGGCCTCGGTAACATTTTCACAAATTGGGCTGTTAAGGCCCATCTAAACATATCTCAACCTCACAGTGCATTCATGTATTTCGTGGGCTTCATGGCACATTTCTACTCATTGGACCTCATTGTCAAGTAGTATGGCCTATATTTTGTGCACAATCCAAGCTAACTAAAACCAAGATGTCATATCCAAAAACGTTTGTCCCCATTTGGGCTAATTGCTTGATTTTGGGAGTTCACAAGCTCGCAAATCATGCAATTTACATAATAATTAGTGGTTGGGAAAAATTAGAGCAACATTAGAGTGCCATAAGATCATTCCAGTGGAAGAACTTCTTAATGAAAGATCGTTTGTCCTCATTTGGGATAATTTCATCATCTTGGGAGTTAACAAGCTAGAAAATAATTTAATTTACTCATGATATGTAAGGGGATGATCTATTGAAGATTAAGGAAAACAAAATAAAGGACAGATTACGATCGTCACCAAGGTAAGGCCACGCCACCAACCAAGGATGAAGATCGAGATCAACGAAGTTCACCACCAAGGCTTAAAGGACGAACCACCCGTCAAGGATAAAGGACTCAGGATAGGAGAAGCTCACCATTAAGGCCTAAAGGAAAACATAATAGCCAAGGATAAAGGGCTTCTTGGCTCACCACCGAAGAGTAATCAATGCTCTAAGGATAAAGAGACCAATAAATGAGTAATCCTCTCTCTAAAAGGTATACTTCCATAGAGGAAATCTCATAAATTTTCCATCATCAAATTGACACTATTACAATTAAGAGACTTCCTCTACTTACAAGAGAAATTTACCTAGGCTCTTTGCAAAAATATAGTTAACCTAGGCAAGCAAATCTCTAGAATCTAACAAAATAATCACCAAATCTTACTATATCTAATCATATCTCATCATATATTACAATATTTGAGCAAATCTCAAAAAACAATATCTCACAATATTTCATTATATCTAATCATATCAATCACCTCTTACAATATCTCAGCAAATCTCAAAAAGAATTCATTCCATCTAAAAATACAAGATGACTTATTTCAAATAAACCTTTTTATAAGAAAACTCCAGCCTTGATCTATTGAAGCATGTCATACCCAAAGTTTATCTTAACTTGGGTTAACATGAAAAATGTCAATGCCAAATTTGTTAGTGGAGCAAAGTCGGATGCTTCCACATCAACTTATAATTATCTTCATTTTAAAGTTATTAGTAACTGAGAAAGATTAGAGTAAAGGTTGAGAGCCATGAGATTATACTAAGTTGAGAACTTCCCTTTCTAAAAATGTTTGACCCATTTGCGTTAGGTGCTCGGTCTTGGGAGTTCACGACCTTGCACATCATCAAATTACCTATAATTACTTTCACTTTGATGCTAATACTACTTGAAAATGGATAGAGCAACAATAGAGAGCCATAAGATCAACCAAAGGGAAGAACTTCCATTTTGAGAATGCTTCTTACCATTTGGGTTAATTGCTTGATCTTAGGAATTCGCGAGCTTGGAAATCATGTAATTGACTTATAATTACCTTCACTTTGAAGCTATTTGAGCTTGGAAATTATTAGAGCAACAGTTCAAAGCCATAAGATCATTCTAAGTGAAAAACCTCCTATTCTAAGAATGTTGCAATTTGGGTTAATTATTTGACCTCGGGAGTTCATCAGAACGCCAATCATATAATTTACTTGTAGCTATCATCATTTTGCTCCGATTAGTACTTGTTGAAAGACTAGACCAGTGGTTCAGAACGAAATGATCATTAAAAGCAAAAACCTTTCCATTCTAAGAGTGTTTGTTGCCATTTGGATTAATTACTTGATCATAGGAGTTCACAAGCTTGCAATCATCTAATTTTCTTTCAATTACCTTCACTTTGATCCTATTAGCTCTTTGGAAAGATTAGAGAAGTGGTAGAGGGCCATAAGATCAACCAAAGGGAATAACTTCCAATTCTAAGAACGCATCTTACCATTTGGGTTAATTGATTGATCTTGGAAATTAGCGGGCTTGGAAATCATGTAATTTACTTATAATTACTTTCACTTTGAAGCAATTTAAGCTTGGAAAGTATTAGAGCAACAACTAAGAGCCATAAGATCATTCTAAGTGAAGAACCTCACATTCTCAGAATGTTTGTTGCGATTTAGGTTAATTATTTGACCTCGGGAGTTCATGAGCATGCCAGTCATATAATTTACTTTTAACTATCATCATTTTGCTCCAATTAGTACTTATCAAAACACTAGACCAGGGGTTGAGAACAACATGATCATTCTAAGAGAAAACATTCCCATTCTAAGAATGTTTGTTGCCATTTGGGTTAATTACTCAATCACGGGAGTTCACGAGCTTACAATCATCTAATTTTCTTTCAATTACCTTCACTTTGATCCTATTAGTTCTTTGAAAAGATTAGAGAAGTGGTAGAGGGCAATAAGATCAACCAAAGGGAAGAACTTCCAATTCTGAGAATGCTTCTTACCATTTGGATTAATTGCTTGATCTTGGGAGTTCATGAGCTTGAATATCATGTAATTTACTTATCATTACCTTCACTTTGAAGCTATTTGAGCTTAGAAAATATTAGAGCAACAGTTGACAGCCATAAGATCATTCTAAGTGAAGAACCTTCCATTCTAAGAGTGTTTGTTGCCATTTGGGTTAGTTACTTGATCATAGGAGTTCACAAGCTCTCAATCATCTAATTTTCTTTCAATTACCTTCACGTTGATCCTATTAGCTCTTTGCAAAGATTAGAGAAGTGGTAGAGGGCAATAAGATCAACCAAAGGGAAGAACTTCCAATTCTGAGAATGCTTCTTACCGTTTGGATTAATTGCTTGATCTTGGGAGTTCATGAGCTTGAATATCATGTAATTTACTTATCATTACCTTCACTTTGAAGCTATTTGAGCTTGGAAAATATTAGAGCAACAGTTGACAGCCATAAGATCATTCTAAGTGAAGAACCTCCCACTCTAAGAGTGTTTGTTGCCATTTGGGTTAATTACTTGATCATGAGAGTTCACGAACTTGCGATCATCCAATGTTCTTTCAATTACCTTCACTTTGACCCTATTAGCTCTTTGGAAAGATTAGAGAAGTGGTAGAGGGCCATAAGATCAACCAAAGGGAAGAACTTCCAATTCTGAGAATGCTTCTTACCATTTGGGTTAATTGCTTGATCTTGGGCATTTACGGGTTTCGAAATTATGTAATTTATTTATAATTACCTTCATTTTGAAGCTATTTGAGCTTGGAAAGTATTAGAGCAACGGTTGACCTCCATCAAATTATTCTAAGTGAAGAACCTTCCATTTTAAGAATATTTGTTGCGATTTGTGTTAATTATTTGCCCTTAGGAGTTCATGAGCACGCCGGTCATATAATTTACATGTAAGTATCATCATTTTGCTGTGATTAGTACTAGTCGCAAGACTAGATTAGTGGTTTAGAATAACATGATCATTCCAAGTGAAAACCTTCCCATTCTAAGAGTGTTTGTTGCTATTTGGGTTAATTATTTGATCATGGGAGTTCACGTGCTAGCAGTCATCTAATTTGCTTTCAATTACCTTCACTTTGATCCTATTAGAACTTTGGAAAGATTAGAGAAGTGCTAGACGGCCATAATATGAACCAAAGGGAAGAACTTCCAATTCTGAGAATGCTTCTTACCATTTGGGTTAATTGCTTGATCTTAGGAGTTCACGGGCTTGGAAACCATGTAATTTACTTATAATTACCTTCACTTGGAAGGTATTTGAGCTTGGAAAGTATTAGAGCAGCAGTTGAGAGCCATAAAATCATTCTAAGTGAAGAACCTTTGATTCTAAGAATGTTTGTTGCAATTTGGATTAATTATTTGACCTCGGGAGTTCATGAGCGCGCCAGTCATATAATTTACTTCTAACTATCATCATTTTGCATTGATTAGTACTTGTCAAAAGACTAGACTAGTGGTTGAGAACAACATGGTCATTCTAAGCCAAAACATTCCCATTCTGAGAGTGTTTGTTGCCATTTGGGTTAATTACTCGATCATGGGAGTTCACGAGCTTGCAATCATCTAATTTTCTTTCAATTACCTTCACTTTGATCTTATTAGCTCTTTGGAAAGATTAGAGAAGTGGTAGAGGGCCATAAGAACAACCAAAGGGAAGAACATCCAATTCTGAGAATGCTTCTTACCGTTTTGGTTAATTGCTTGATTTTGAGAGTTCACGGGCTTGGAAATCAAGTAATTTACTTATAATTACCTTCACTTTGAAGCTATTTGAGCTTCGAAAGTATTAGAGCAACGGTTCATAGCCATAAGATCATTTTAGGTGAAGAACCACCCATTATTAGAGTGATTGTTGCCATTAGGGTTAATTACTCGATCACGGGAGTTCACGAGCTTGCAATTGTCTAATTTTATTTCAATTACTTTCATTTTGATCATATTAGCTCTTTGGAAAGATTAGAGAAGTGGTAGAGGGCCATAAGATCAACCAAACGGAAAAACTTCCAATTCTGAGAATACTTCTTACCATTTTCGTTAATTGCTTTACCTTGGGAGTTCACGGGCTTGGAAATCAAGTAATTTACTTATAATTACCTTCACTTTGAAGCTATTTGAGCTTGGAATGTATTAGAGCAACAGTTGAGAGAAATAAGATAATTCTAAGTTAAGAACCTCCCATTCTAAGAGTGTTTGTTGCCATTTGGGTTAGTTACTTGAACATGGGAGTTCAAGAACTTGCAATCATCTAATTTTCTTTCAATTGCCTTCACTTTGATCCAATTAGCTCTTTGGAAAAATTAGAGAAGTGGTAGAGGGCCATAAGTTCAACTAAAGGGAAGAACTTCCAATTCTGAAAATGCTTCTTACCATTTGGGTTAATTGCTTGATCTTGGGAGTTCATGGGCCTTGAAATAATATAATTTATTTATAATTACATTTATTTTGAAGCTACTTGAGCTTGTAAAGTATAAGAGCAACAGTTGAGAGCCATAAGATCATTTTAGGTGAAGAACCTCCCATTTTAAGAATATTTGTTGCGATTTGGGTTAATTATTTGACCTCGAGAGTTCACGAGCTTGCAATCATCTAATTTTCTTTCAATTACTTTCACTTTGATCCTATTAGCTCTTTAGAAAGATTAGAGAAGTGGCAAAGGGCCATAACATCAACCAAACGGAAGAACTTCCAATTCTAAGAATGCTTCTTATTATTTCGGTTAATTGCTTGATCTAGGGAGTTCACTAGCCTTGGAATTATGTAATTTACTTATAATTAGCTTCACTTTGAAGTTATTTGAGCTTGGAAAGAATTAGAGCAACAGTTGAGAGCCAAAACATCATTCTAATTGAAGAACCTCCCGTTCTAAGAATGTTTGTTGTCTTTAAGGGTTAATTACATGATTAGGGGAGTTCACGAGCTTGCAATCATCTAATTTTCTTTCAGTTATCTTCACTTTAATCCTATTAGCTCTTTGGAAAGATTAGAGAAGTGGTAGAGGTCCATAAGATCAACCAAAGGGACGAACTTCCAAGTCTGAGAATGCTTCTTATCATTTGGGTTAATTGCGTGATCTTGTGAGTTCATGATCCTTGAAATTAAGTAATTTACTTATAATTACTATCGCTTCGACGCTATTTGAGCTTAAAAGTATTAGAGCAGCGGTTGAGAGCCATAAGATCATTTTAAGTGAAGAACCTCCCATTCTAAGAGTGTTTGTTGCCATTTGGGTTAATTACATGATCATGAGAGTTCACGACCTTGCAATCATCAAATTTGCTTTCAACTACCTTCACTTTGATCCTATTAGATCTTTGGAAAGATTAGAGAAGTGGTAGAGGGTCATAAAATCAACAAAAGGTGAAGAACTTCCATTGCAAAGAATGTTTCTTATCATTTCGTTTAATTGCTTGATCTTGGGAGGTCACAGGCTTGGAAATCATGTAATTTACTTAGAATTTCCTTCACTTTGAAGCTATTTGAGCTTGGAAAGTATTAGAGCAACAGCTGAGAGCTATAGCATCATTCTAAGTGAAGAACCTCCCATTCTAAGAGTGTTTGTTGCCATTTGGGTTAGTTACTTGATCAAGGGAGTTCACGAGCTTACAATCATCTAATTTACTTTCAATTACCTTCACTTTGATCCTATTAGCTCTTTGGAAAGATTAGAAAAGTGGCAGAGGGCCATAAAATGAACCAAAGTGAAGAACTTCCATTTTTGAGAATGCTTCTTATCATTTGACTTAATTGCTTGATCTTGAGAGTTCATGGGCTTGCAAATCTTGTACTTGGTACAATTACCTTCACTTTGAAGCTAGTAGGGCTTGGAAAGTATTAGAGCAACAGTTGAGAGCCATGAGATCATTCCAAGTGAAGAACCTCCCATTCTAGGAGTGTTTGTTGCCATTTGGGTTAATTACATGATCATGGGAGTTCATGAACTTGTAATCACATTGTTTGCTTTCAATTACCTTCACTTTGATCCTATTACCTCTTTGGAAAGATTAGAGAAGTGGTAGAGGGCCATAAGATCAACCAAAGGGAAGAACTTCCAATTCTATGAATGCTTCTTATCATTTGAGTTGATTGCTTGATCTTGAGAGTTCACGAGCTTGGAAATCATATAATTCACTTATAATTACCTTCACTTTGAAGCTATTTGAGCATGGAAAGTATTAGAGCAATGGTTGAGAGCCATAAGATCATTTTAAGTGAAGAACCTCCTATTCTAAGAGTGTTTGTTGCGATTTGGGTTAATTACATGACCATGGGAGGTCACGAGCTTCCAATCATCTAATTTTCTTCCAATTACTTTCACTTTCATGCTATTAGCTCTTTGGAAAGAATAGAGAAGTGGTAGAGGGCCATAAGATCAACCAAAAGGAAGCACTTCCAATTATGAGAATGCTTCTTACCATTTTGGTTAATTGCTTGATATTGGGAGTTCACGAGCTTGGAAATCATGTAATTCTATTATAATTACCGTCACTTTGAAGCTATTTGAGCTTGGAAATTATTCGAGCAATGGTTGAGAGCCATGAGATCATTCTATGTGAAGAACCTTGCATTCGAAGAGTATTTGCCACCATTTGGGTTAGTTACTTGATCTTGGGAGTTCACAGGCTTGCAGATCATGTAATTCACTTATAATTACCTTCACTTTGAAGCTAATTGAGCTTGGAAAGTATTAGAGCAACGGTTGAGAGCTATAAGATCATTGTAAGTGAAAAACCTCCCATTCTAAGAGTCTTTGTTGCCATTTGGGTTAATTACATGATCATGGGAGCTCACAAGCTTGCAATCATCTAATTTTCTTTCAATTATCTTCACTTTCATGCTATTAGCTCTTTGCAAAGATTAGAAAAGTGGTAGAAGGCCATAAAATCAACCAAAGGGAAGAACTTCCAAGTTTGAAAATGCTTCTTATTATTTCGGTTAATTGCTTGAGCTTGGGAGTTCATAGGCTTGGAGATCATGTAATTCACTTATAATTACCTTCACTTTGAAGCTATTTGAGCTTGGAAAGTATTAGAGCAATGGTTGAGAGCCATAAGATCATTCTAAGTGAAGAACCTCGCATTCGAAGAGTGTTTTTGCCATTTGGGTTAATTACTTGATCTTGGGAGTTCACAGGCT
The DNA here is from genome assembly GCA_014858505.1 of Corymbia citriodora subsp. variegata. NCBI lineage: Eukaryota > Viridiplantae > Streptophyta > Magnoliopsida > Myrtales > Myrtaceae > Corymbia > Corymbia citriodora. The sequence continues at coordinate 14,007,850 of CM026411.1, forward strand.
TGGAGATCATGTAATTCACTTATAATTACCATCACTTTGAAGCTATTTTAGCTTGGAAAGTATTAGAGCAACAGTTGAGAGTTATAAGATCATTCTAAGTGAAGAACCTCGCATTCGAAGAGTGGTTGTTGCCATTTGGGTTAATTACATGATCATGGGAATTCGCGAGCTTGCAATCACCTTATTTGCTTTCTATTACCTGCACTTCCTATTAACTCTTTGGAAAGATTAGAGAAGTGGTAAAGGGCCATAAGATCAACAAAAGGGAAGAACATCCAATTACAATGCTTTTTATCATTTGAGTTAACTGCTTGATCTTGGGAGTTCACAGGCTTGTAAATCATGTAATTTACTTATAACTACTTTACTTTGAAGCGATTCGGGCTTGGAAGGTATTAGAGCAATGATTAAGAGCCATTATATAATTCTAAGTGAAGAACCTCTCATTCTAAGAGTCTTTGTGGCCATTTGGGTTAATTACATGATCGTGGGAGTTTACGAGCTTTCAATCATCTATTTTTCTTTCAATTACCTTCCCTTTGATCCTATTAGCTCTTTGGAAAGATTAGAGAAGTTGTAGAGGGCCATAAGATCAACCAAAGGGAAGGACTTGCAATTCTGATAATGCTTCTTATCATTTCGGTTAATTGCTTGATCTTGGGAGTCCACGGGCTTGGAAATCATGTAATTTACTTATAATTACTTTCACTTTGAAGCTATTTGAGCTTGGAAAGTATTTTGGCTACGGTTGAAAGCCATAAGATCATTCTAAGTGAATAACCTCCCATTCTCAGAGTCTTTGTTGGGATTTGGGTTAATTACATGATCATGAGAGTTCACGAGCTTTCAATCATCTATTTTTCTTTCAATTACCTTGCCTTTGATCCTATTAGCTCTTTGGAAAAATAAGAGGAGTTGTAGAGGGCCATAACATCAACCAAAGGGAAGGACTTCCAATTCTGAGAATGCTTCTTATCATTTAGGTTAATTGCTTGATCTTGGGAGTCCACGGGCTTGGAAATCATATAATTTACTTATAATTACCTTTACTTTGATCCTATTACCTCTTCGGAAATATTAGAGAAGTGGTAGAGGGCCACAATATCAACCAAAGAGAAGAACTTCCAATTCTAAGAATGCTTCTTATCATTTCGATTAATTACTTGATCTTTGGAGTTCATGGGCTCGGAAATCATGTTATTTACTTATAATTACCTTCACTTTGAAGCTATTTGTGCTTGGAAAGTATTATAGCTATGGTTGAGAGCGATAAGATCATGCTAAGCGAAGAACCTCCCATTCTAAGAGTGTTTGTTGCAATTTGGGTTAATTACATGATCATGGGAGTTCACGAGCTTGCAATCATCTAATTTCTATCTATTACCTTCACTTTCATGCTATTAGCTCTTTCATAAGATTAGAGAAGTGGTAGAGGGCTATAAGATCCACCAAGGGGAAGAACATCCAATTCTGACAATGCTTTTTATCATTTCAGTTAATTGCTTGATCTTGGAAGTTCACAGGCTTGTAAATCATGTAATTTACTTATAATTACCTTCACTTTGAAGCTATATGGGCTTGGAAAGTATTAGAGTAACGGTTGAGAGCAATAAGATCATTCTAAGTGAAGAACCTCCCATTCTAAGAGTCTTTGTTGCCCTTTGGGTTAAATTCTTGATCATGGGAGTTCACGAGCTTTCAATCATCTATTTTTCTTTTAATTACCTTCACTTTGATCCTATTACCTCTTTGGAAAGATTAGAGAAGTGGTAGAGGGCCACAAGATCAACCAAAGGGAAGAACTTCCAATTTTGAGAATGCTTCTTATTATTTCGGTTAATTACTTGATCTTGAGAGTTCACAGGCTTGAAAATCATGTTATTTACTTATAATTACCTTCACTTTGAAGCTATTTGTGCTTGGAAAGTATTATAGCTACGGTTGAGAGCGATAAGATCATGCTAAGTGAAGAACCTCCCATTCTAAGAGTGTTTGTTGCCATTTGGGTTAATTACATGATCATGTGAGTTCACAAGCTTACAATCACCTATTTTTCTTTCAATTACCTTCCCTTTGATTCTATTAGATCTTTCAAAAAATTAGAGAAGTTGTAGAGGGCCACAAGATCAACCAAAAGGAAGAACTTCCAATTCTAAGAATGCTTATTATCATTTCGGTTAATTACTTGATCTTGGGAGTTCACACTCATGGAAATCATGTAATTTACTTATAATTACCTTCACTTTGAAGCTTTTTGAGCTTGGAAGGTATTGGAGCAGCAGTTGAGAGCCATAAGATCATTTTAAGTGAAGAACCTCCCATTCTGAGAATACTTCTTATCATTTTAGCTAATTGCTTGGTCTTGGAAATTCACGGGCGTGGAAATCATTTAATTTACATATATTTACCTTCACTTTGAAGCTATTTGAGCTTGGAAAGTATTATAACTACGGTGGAGAGCAATCAGATCATTCTAAATGAAGAATCTCCCATTGTAAGAGTTTTTGTTGCCATTTCGATTAATGACATGATCATGGAAGTTCACGAGCTTGCAATCATCTATTTTTCTTTCAAATACCTTCCCTTTCATCCTATTAGCACTTTGGAAAAATTAGACAAGTGGTAGAGGGCCAAAAGATTAACCAAAGGGAAGAAATTCCAATTCCAATTTCGGTTAATTGCTTGATCTTGTGGGGTTCATGGGCTTGGAAATCATGTAATTCTATTATAATTACCTTATCTTTGAAGCTAAATCAGATTGGAAAGTATTATAGCTACGGTTGAGGGCCATAAGATCATTCTTAGTGACGAACCTCTCATTCTTAGAGTGTTTGTTTCCATTTGGGTTAATTACATGATCATGGGAGTTCACGAGCTTCCAATCATGTATTTTTCTTTCAATTACCTTCCCTTTGATCATTTTAGATCTTTGGAATGATTAGAGAAGTGGTAGTGGACCACAAGATCAACTAAAGTGAAGAACTTCCAATTCTAAGAATGCTTCTTATCATTTCTGTTAATTACTTGATCTTGGGAGTTCACGGACATGGAAATCATGTAATTTTCTTATAATTACCTTCACTTTGAAGTTATTTGAGCTTGGAAAGTATTATGGCTACGGTTGACAGCTATAAAATCATTCTAAGTGAAGAACCTGCCATTCTAGGAGTCTTTGTTATCATTTGGGCTAATTACATGATCATGGGTGTTCGGAGCTTGCAATCATCTAATTATCTATCAATTATTTTCACTTTCATGCTATTTGCTCTTTGGAAAGATAAGAGAAGTGGTAGAGGGCCTTAAAATCAACCAAAGGGAAAAACAGCTAATTCTGAGAGTGCTTCTTATTATTTTGATTAATTGCATGATCTTGGGAGTTCGCAGGCTTGGAAGTCATGTAATTTACTTATAATTACCTTCACTTTGAAGCTATTTGAGCTTGGAAATAATTAGAGCAATGGTTGAGAGCCATAAGATCATTCTAAGTGAAGAACGTCCTATTCTAAGAGTGTTTGTTGTGATTTGGGTTAATTATATGATCATGGGAGTTCACGAGCTTCCAATCATCTATTTTTCTTTCAATTACCTTCCCTTTGATCCTATTAGCTCTTTGGAATGATTAGAGAAGTGGTAGAGGGCCATAAGATCAACCAAAGGGAAAAACTTCCAATTTTGAGAACGCTTCTTATCATTTCGGTTAATTGCTTGATCTTGAGAGTTCACGGGATTGGAAATTATGTAATTTACTTATAATACCTTCACTTTCAAGCCTTTTGAGCTTAGAAAGAATTAGAGCAACGGTTGAGAGCCATAAGATCGTTCTATGTCAAGAACCTCCCATTCTAAGTGTGTTTGTCGCCATTTGGGTGAGTTACTTGATCATGGGAGTTCATGAGCCTACAATCATCTAATTTGCATTCAATTACCTTCACTTTGATCCTATTTACTCTTTGGAAAGATTAGAGAAGTGGTAGCGAGCCATAAGATCAACCAAAGGGAGGAACTTCCTATTCAGAGAATGCTTCTAATCATTTCTATTGATTGCTTGATTTTGGGAGTTCACGGGCTTGAGAATCAGGTAATTTATTTATAATTACCTCCACTTTGAAGCTATTTGAGTTTCGAAAGTATTAGAGCAACGGTTGAGAGCCATAAGATCATTCTAAGTGAAGAACATCCCATTCTAACAGTGTTTGTTGCCATTTTGGTTAATTACATGATCATGGGAGTTGATGAGCCTGCAATCATCTAATTTGCATTCAATTACTTTGACTTTGATCCTATTAGCCCTTTGCAAAGATTAGAGAAGTGGTAGGGGGCCATAAGATCAACCAAAGGGAGGAACTTCCTATTCTGAGAATTCTTCTTATCATTTTGGTTGATTGCTCGATCTTGGGAGTTCACTGGCTTGAGAATCTTGTAATTTACTTATAATTACCTTCACTATGAAGCTCTTTGAGTTTGGAAAGTATTAGAGCATCTGTTGAGAACTATAAGATCATTCTAAGTGAAGAACCTCCTATTCTAAGAGTGTTTGTTGCCATTTGGGGTAATTACATGATCATGGGAGTTGATGAGCCTGCATTCATCTAATTTGCATTCAATTACCTTCACTTTGATCCTATTAGCTCTTTGTAAAGATTAGATAAGTGCCATAAGATCAACCAAAGGAAGGAACTTCCTATTCTGAGAATGCTTCTTATAATTTCAGTTGATTGCTCGGTCATGGGTGTTCACGGGCTTGAGAATCATGTAATTTACTTATGATTACCTTCACTTTGAAGCTATTTTGAAGAGTGTTTTTTGCCATTTGAGTTAGTTACTTGATCTTGGGAGTTCACAAGCTTGGAGATCTTGTAATTCACTTATATTTACCTTCACTATGAAGCTCTTTGAGTTTGGAAAGTATTAGAGCAACTGTTGAGAGCTATAAGATCATTCTAAATGAAGAACCTCCCATTCTAAGAGTGTTTGTTGCCATTTGGAGTAATTACATGATCATGGGAGTTGATGAGCCTGCATTCATCTAATTTGCATTCAATTACCTTCACTTTGATCCTATTAACTCTTTGTAAAGATTAGAGAAGTGCCATAAGATCAACCAAAGGAAGGAACTTCCTATTCTGAGAATGCTTCTTATAATTTCGGTTGATTGCTCGGCCATGGGTGTTCACGGGCTTGAGAATCATGTAATTTACTTATGATTACCTTCACTTTGAAGCTATTTTGAAGAGTGTTTTTTGCCATTTGAGTTAGTTACTTGATCTTGGGAGTTCACAAGCTTGGAGATCTTGTAATTCACTTATATTTACCTTCACTTTGAAGCTATTTGAGAATTGAAAAAATTAGAGCAACGGTTAAGAGCCATAAGATCATCCTATGTTAAGAACCTCCCATTCTAAGAGTGTTTGTTTCGATTTAGGTTAATTACATGATCATAGTTGTTCACGAGCTTCCAGTCACCTATTTTTCTTTCAATTAATCTTCCCTTTGATCCAATTTGCTTTTTTGAATGATTACAAAAGTGGTAAAGGGCCATAAGATCAACCAAAAAGAAGAACTTTCAATTCTAAAAATGCTTCTTATCATTTCAATTAATTGCTTGATCTTGGGAGTTTATAGGCTTGGAAATCATGTAATTTACTTATAATTTCCTTCACTTTCAAGCCTTTTAAGCTTGGAAAGAATTAGAGTAACGATTGAGAGCCATAAGATCATTCTATGTCAAGAACCTCCCATTCTAAGTGTGTTTGTCACCATTTGGGTGAGTTACTTGATCATGGGAGTTCATTAGCTTGCAATCATCTAATTTGCATTCAATTACCTTCACTTTGATCCTATTTACCTTTTGGAAAGATTAGAGAAGTGGTAGCGGACCATAAGATCAACCAAAGGGAGGAACTTCCTATTTTGAGAATGCTTCTAATCATTTCGGTTGATTGCTTGATCTTGGGAGTTCACGGGCTTGAGAATCATGTAATTACTTATAATTACCATCACTTTGAAGCTATTTGAGTTTGGAAAGTATTAGAACAACGGTTGAGAGCCATAAAATCATTCTAAGTGAAGAACCTCCCACTCCAAGAGTGTTTGTTGCCATTTGGGTTAATTAGATGATCGTGGGAGTCCACGAGCTTGCAAATATCTAATTTTCTTTCAATTACCTTCACTTTTATGCTATTAGCTCATTGAAAAGATTAGAGAGGTGGTAGAGGGTTATAAAATCAACCAAAGGGAGGAACTTCCGATTCTGAGACTGCTTCTTATCATTTCGGTTAATTGCTTGATTTTTGGAGTTCATGAGCTTGGAAATCATGTAATTTACTTATAATTACCTTCACTTTGATGCTTTTGAGCTTGGAAAGAATTAGAGCAACGATTGAGAGCCATATGATCATTTTATGTTAAGAACCTCCCATTTTAAGAGTGTTTGTTGCAATTTGGGTTAATTACATGATCATGGCTGCTCATGATCTTCCAGTGATCTATTTTTCCTTCAATTATCTTCCCTTTGATCTTATTTGCTTTTTGGAATGATTACAGAAGTGGTAGAGGGCCATAAGATTAGCTAGGGGGAAGAACTTCTAGTTCTGAGAATGCTTCTTATCATTTCGATTAATTACTTGATCTTGGGAGTTTACGGGCTTGGAAATCATGTAATTGACTTATAATTACCTTCACTTTCAAGCTTTTTGAGCTTGGAAAGAATTAGAGCAACAGTTCAAAGCCATAAGATCATTCTATGTCAAGAACCTCCCATTCTAAGAGTGTTTGTTACCATTAAGGTTAATTACAAGATCATGGGAGTTGATGAGCCTGCAATCATCTAATTTGCATTCAATTACCTTCACTTTGATCCTATTAGCTCTTTGCAAAGATTAGAGAAGTGGTAGGGGGCCATAAGATTGACCAAAGGAAGGAACTTCTTATTCTGAGAATGCGTCTTATCATTTCGTTTGAATGCTCGATCATGGGAGTTCACGGGCTTCAGAATCATGTAATTTACTCATAATTACCTTCACTTTGAAGCTATTTTGAAGAGTGTTTGTTGCCATTTGGGTTAGTTACTTGATCTTGGGAGTTCACAAGCTTGGAGATCTTGTCACTTATAATTACCTTCACTTTGAAGCTATTTGAGAATTGAAAGAATTAGAGCAACGGGTGTATTAGTGCAATGGGTGCGAGCCATAAGATCATTTTAAGTGATGAACGTCTCATTCTAAGAGTGTTTGTTACCATTTGGGTTTGTTACTTGATCATGGGAGTTCAAGAGCTTGCAATCAGAAATTTTCTTTCAATTACCTTCGCTTTGATCCTATTAGCTCTTTTGAAACATTAGAGAAGTGGTAGAGGGCCATAAGATTAACCAAAAGGAAGAGCTTCCAATTTTGAGAATGCTTCTTATCTTTTCAGTTAATTGCCTTATCTTGGGAGTTCTCGGGCTTGGAAATCATGCAATTTTTTTATAATTACCTTCACTTTGAAGCTACTTGAGATTGGAAAGAGTTAGAGTAACGGTTGGGAGCCATAAGATCATTCTAAGTAAAGAACCTCACATTCTAAGATTGTTTGTTGTCATTTGGGGTAATTACACTATCATGGGAGTTCACAAGCTTGCAATCGTCTAACTTTCTTACAATTACCTTCCCTTTCATGCTATTAGCTCTTTGGAAAGATTAGAGAAGTGGTAGTAGGCCATAAGATCAACCAAAGGGAAGAACTTCCAATTCTGAGAATGCTTCTTATCATTTCGGTTAATTGTTTGATCTTGGGAGTTCACGAGCTTGAGAATCTTGTAATTTACTTATAATTGCCTTCACTTTCAACCTATTTGAGTTTGGAAAGTATTAGAGCAACGGTTGAGAGCCATAAAATCAACCAAAGTGAAGAACTTCCAATTCATAGAATGCTTCTTATCATTGGAGTTAGTTACATGATCATGGGAGTTCACGAGCTTGCAATCATCTAATTTTCTTTCAAATACCATCACATTGATCCTATTAGCTGGTTGGAACGATTAGGGAAGTGGTAGAGGGTCAGAAGATCAACCAAATGAAAGAACATCCAATTTTGAGAATCCTTCTTATCATTTGAGTTAAGTGCACGATCATGAGAGTTCACGAGGTTGCAATCATCTAATTTTCTTTCAAATACCTTCACTTTTATCCTATTAGCTCTTTGGAAAGATTAGAGAAGTAGTAGGGGGCCATAAGATCAACTAAAGGGAAGAACTTCCTATTCTGAGAATGCTTCTTATCGATTCGGTTAATTGCTTCATCTTGCGAGTTCGCGGGCTGAAAAATGATTTAATTTACTTATAATTACCATCACTTTGAAACTATTTGAGATTGGAAAGTATTAGAGCAACAGTTGAGAGCCATAAGATCATTCTAAGTGAAGAACCTCCCATTCTAAGAGTGTTTGTTGCCATTTCGATTAATTACATGGTCATGTGAGTTCACGAGCTTGCAATCATCTATTTTTCTTTCAATTACCTTTACTATGATTTTATTAGCTCTTTGGAAAGATTAGAGAAGTGGTAGAGGACCAGAAGATCAACCAAAGGGAGGAACTTCCAATTCTGAGAATGCTTCTTATCATTTCGGTTAATTGCTTGATTTTTGGAGTTCATGGGCTTGGAAATCATGTAATTTACTTATAATTACCTTCACTTTGATGCTTTTGAGCTTGGAAAGAACTAGAGCAACGGTTGAGAGCCATAAGATCATTCTAAGTGAAGAATCTCGCATTCGAAGAGTGGTTGTTGCCATTTGGGTTAATTACAAGATCATGGGAATTCGCGAGCTCACAATCACCTTATTTGCTTTCTATTACCTTCACTTTGATCCTATTAACTCTTTGGAAAGATTAGAGAAGTGGTAGAGGGCCATAAGATCAACCAAAGGGAAAGATTAGAGAGGTGGTAGAGCGCCAATTCTGATAATGCTTTTTATCATTTGAGTTAATTGCTTGATCTTGGGAGTTCACGGGCTTGTAAATCATGTAATTTACTTGTAATTACCTTTACTTTGAAGCGATGTGGGCTTGGAAAGTATTAAAGCAACGATTGAGAGCAGTAACATCATTCTAAGTGAAGAACCTCCTATTCTAAGAGTCTTTGTTGCCATTTGGGTCAATTACTTGATCATGGGAGTTCACGAGCTTACGATCATCTAATTTTCTTTCAATAACCTTCACTTTGAACCTATTAGCTCTTCGGATAGTATAGAGAAGTGTTAGAGGGCCATCAGATCAACCAAAGGGAACAACTTCCAATTTTGAGAATGCTTCTTATCATTTCGGTTAATTGCTTAATCTTGGAAGTTCACAGGCTTGGAAATCATGTAATTTACTTATAATTACCTTCGCTTTGAAGCTATTTGAGCTTGGAAAGCATTAGAGTAACTGTAGAGAGCCATAAGACCATTCTAAGTGAAGAACCTCCCATTCTAAGTGTGTATGTTGCCATTTGGGTTAATTACACGATCATGGGGAGCTCACGAGCTTGCAATCATCTAATTTGCTTTCAATTACCTTCACTTTTATCCTATTAGCTCTTTGATAAGATTAGAGAAGTGGTAGAGGGCCATAAGATCAACCAAAGGGAAGAACTTCCAATTCTGAGAATGGTTCTTATCATTTGAGTTAATGACTTGATCTTGGGAGTTCATGGGGTTACAAATCATGTTATTTACTTATAATTACTTTCACTTTGAAGTTATGAGGGCTTGGAAAGCATTAGAGCAACGGTTGAGAATTATAAGATCATTCTATGTGAAGAACCTTCTATTCTAAGAGTGTTTGTTGCCATTTGAGTCATTACATGATCGTGGGAGTTCACGAGCTTGCAATCATCTATTTTTCTTTCAATTACCTTCACTTTTGTCCTGTTAGCTTTTTGATAAGATTAGAGAAGTGGTAAAGGGCCATAAGATCAACCAAAGAGAAGAGCTTCCAATTTTGAGAATGGTTCTTATCATTTGAGTTAATGGCTTGATCTTGGAAGTTCATGGGGTTACAAATCATGTTATTTACTTATAATTACTTTCGCTTCAAAGCTATGAGGGCTTGGAAAGTATTAGACCAACAGTTGAGAACCATAAGATCATTCTAAGTTAAGAACCTCCCATTCTAAGTGTGTATGTTGCCATTTGGGTTAATTACACAATCATGGGGAGCTCACGAGCTTGCAATCATCTAATTTGCTTTCAATTACCTTCACTTTTATCTTATTAGCTCTTTGATAAGATTAGAGAAGTGGTAGAGGGCCATAAGATCAACCAAAGGGAAGAACTTCCAATTCTGAGAATGGTTCTTATCATTTGAGTTAATGGCTTAATCTTGGGAGTTCATGGGGTTACAAATCATGTAATTTACTTATAATTACTTTCACTTCGAAGCTATGAGGGTTTGGAAAGTATTAGACAATGGTTGAGAACCATAAGATCATTCTAAGTGAAGAACCTCCCATTCTAAGAGTGTTGGTTGCCATTTGAGTCATTACATGATCGTGGGAGTTCATGAGCTTGCAATCATCTGATTTGCTTTCAATTACCTTCTTTGTGATTCTATTAGCTTTTTGGAAAGATTAGAGAAGTGGTAGAGAGACACACGATCAACCAAAGGGAAAGACTTCCAATTTTGAGAATGCTTCTTATCATTTTGGTTAATTGCTTGATCTTAGGAGTTCACAGACTTGGAAACCATGTAATTCACTTATAATTACCTTCACTTTGAAGCTATTTGAGCTTGGAAAGTATTAGAGCAACAATTGAGAGCCAAAAGATCATTCTATGTGAAGAACCTCGCATTTGAAGAGTGGTTGTTGCCATTTAGGTTAATTAGAGCGATAGTTGAGAGCCATTATATAATTCTAAGTGAAGAACCTCTCATTCTAAGAGTGCTTGTTGCCATTTGGGTTAATTACATGATCATGGGAGTTCACAAGCTTGCAATCATCTAATTTTCTTTCAATTACCTTCACGTTGATGCTATTAGCTCTTTGGAAAGACGAGAGAAGTGGTAGTGGGCCATGAGATCAACCAAAGGGAAGAACTTCAAATTCTGAGAATGCTTCTTATCATGTCGGTTAATTGCTTGATCTTGGGAGTTCACGGGCTTGGAAATCATGCCATTTACTTATAATTTCCTTCACTTTGAAGTTATTAGGGCTTGGAAAGTATGAGATTAACTATTGAGAGGCATAAGATCATCCGAAGTGAAGAACCTCCCATTCTAAGAGTGTTTGTTGCCATTTGGGTTAATTACATGATGATGGGAGTTCACGAGCTTACAATCACCTATTTTTCTTTCAATTACCTTCACGTTGATGCTATAATCTCTTTCGAAAAATAAGAGAAGTGGTAGAGGGCCAAAAGATCAACCAAAGGGAAGAACTTCCAATTCTAAGAATGCTTGTTATCATTTGAAATAATTGATTGATCTTGAGATTCCACAAGCTTGCAAATCATGTAATTTACTTACAATTACCTTCACTTTGATGCTATTTGAGCTTGGAAAGAATTAGAGCAACGGTTGAGAGCCATAAGATCATTCTAAGTGAAGAACCTCCCATTCTAAAAGTCTTTGTTGCAATTTGGGTTAATTACATGATCATGGGAGTTCACGAGCTTCCAATCATCTATTTTTCTTTGAATTACCTTCACATTAATGCTATAAGCTCTTTCGAAAGACGAGAGAAGTGGTAGAAGGCCAAAAGATCAACTAAAGGGAAGAATTTCCAAATATGAGAATGCTTCTTATTATTTAGGTTAATAGCTTTATCTTGGGAGTTCACAGGCTTGGAAATCATGCAATTTGCTTATAATTACCTTCACTTTGAAGCTATTTGAGATTAGAAAGAATTAGAGCAATGCTTGAGAGCCATAAGATCAATCTAAGTGAAGAACCTCCCAATCTAAGAGTCTTTGTCGCCATTTGGGTGAGTTTCTTGATGATGGGAGTCCACATGCTTACAATCATCTAATTTTATTTCAATTTTCATCACATTGATCCTATTAGCTCTTTGGAAATATTAAAGAAGTAGTAGGGGGCCATAAGATCAACCAAATGGAGGAACATGCTTCTTATCGTTTTGGTTAATTGTTTTATCTTGTGAGTTCATGGGCTTGGAAATCATGTAATTTACCTATAATTACCATCACTTTGAAGCTGTTTGAGTTTGGAAAGTATTAGAGCAACGGTTGAGAGCCATAAGATCATTCTAAGTGAAGAACCTCCCATTCTAAGAGTCTTTGTCGCCATTTGGGTGAGTTACTTGGAAATATTAGAGAAGTTCTATAGGGCCATAAGATCAACCAAAGGGAAGAACTTCCTATTCTGAGAATGCTTCTTATTGTTTTGGTTAATTGGTTCATCTTGCGAGTTCACGGGCTTGGAAATCATGTAATTTACTTATAATTACCATCACTTTGAAGCTATTTGAGTTTGGAAAGTGTTAGAGCGATGGTTGAGAGCTATAAGATTATTCTAAGTGAAGAACCTCCCATTCTAGGAGTGTTTGTTGCCATTTGGGTTAATTACATGATCATGGGAGTTCACAAGCTTGCAATCATCTAATTTTCTTTTAATTACCTTCACTTTCATGCTATTAGCTCTTTAGAAAGGATAGAGAAGCATTAGAGGCCCATTAGATTAACCAAAGGGAAGAACTTCCAATTTTGACAATGCTTCTTACCATTTTGGTTAAGATCTCGATCTTGGGAGTTCGCGGGCTTGTAAATCATGTAATTTTCTTATAATTACCTTCACTTTGAAGGTATTTGGGTTTGGAAAGTATTAGTGCAACGGTTGAGAGCTATAAGATAATTTTATGTGAAGAACCTCCCATTTTAAGAGTGTTTGTTGCCATTTGGGTTAGTTACACGATCATAGGAGTTCATGACCTTGCAATCAGCTAATTTTCTTTCAATTACATTCACAATGATGCAATTATCTCTTTGGAAAGATTAGAGAAGTTGTAGAGGGCAATGAGATCAACCAAAGGGAAGAACTGCCAATTTTGACAATGCTTCTTATCATTTCGGTTAATTCCTTGATCTTGGGAGTACACGGGCTTTGAAATCATGTAATTTACTTAGAATTACCTTCACTTTGAAGCTATTTGAGCTTGGAAAGTATTAGAGCAACGGTTGAGAGCCATAAGATAATTCTAAGTGAATAACCTCCCATTCTAAGAGTGTTTGTTGCCATTTGGGTTAGTTACTTGATCATGGTAGTTCACAAGCTTGAAATGATTTATTTATCTCTCAATTACCTTCCCCTTGATCGTATTAGCTCTTTCGAAAGATTAGAGAAGTGGTAGATGGCCATAAGATCAACCAAAGGGAAGAACTTCGAATCCTGACAATGCTTCGTACAATTTCGGTTAATTGCTTGATCTTGGGAGTTCATGAGTTTCTAAATCATGTAATTTACTTAGAATTACCTTCACTTTGAACCTATTTGAGCTTGGAAAGTATTAGAACATCGGTTGAGAGCCATAAGATCATTCTAAGTAAAGAACCTCCCATTCTAAGAGTGTTTGTTGCCATTTGGGTGAATTACATGGTCATGGGAGATCACGAGCTTACTATCATCTAATTTTCTTTCATTTACTTTCGCTTTGATCCTATTAGCTCTTTGGAAAGATTAGAGAAGTGGTAGAGGGCCATAACATCAACCAAAAGGAGAAACTTCCAATTTTGAGAATACTTCTTATATTTTCGGTTAATTGCCTTATCTTGGGAGTTCACGGGCTTGGAAATCATGTAATTTACTTATAATCACCTTCATTGTGAAGCTATTTGAGCTTGGAAAATATTAAAGCAACGCTTAAGAGCCATAAAATCATTCTAAGTGAAGAACCTGCCATTCTAAGAGTGTTTGTTGCCATTTGGGTTACCTACTTGATCATGGGAGTTCACGAGCTTGCAATCATCAATTTTTTTTCCAATTACCTTCCCTTGGATTCTATTAGCTCTTTCGAAATATTAGAGAAGTGGTAGATGGCCATAAGATCAATCATAGGGAAGAACTTCCAATCCTGACAATGCTTCTTATCATTTTGGTTAATTGCTTGATCTTGGGAGTTCGCGGGCTTCAAAATCATGTTATTTACTTAGAATTACCTTCACTTTGAAGTTATTTATGCTTGGAAAGTATTAGAGCAATGGTTGAGAGCCATGAGATTATTCTAAGTGAAGAACCTCCTATTCTAAGAGTGTTTGTTGCCATTTGGGTTAGTTACTTAATCATGGGGGTTCACGAGGTTGCGATTATCTATTTTACTTTAAATTACCTTCCCTTTGATATTATTAGCTCTTTGGAAAAATTAGAGAAGTGGTAGATGGCCATAAGATCAACCAAATGGAAGAACTTCCAATCCAGACAATGCTTCTTATCATTTCAGTTAATTGCTTGATCTCGGGAGTTTGTGAGATTCGAAATCATGTAATTTACTATTAATTACCTTCACTGTAAAGCTATTTGAGCTTTGGAAGTATTAGAGTAACGGTTGAGATCCATAAGATCATTCTATGTGAAGAACCTCCCATTCTAAGAGTGTTTGTTGCCATTTGGGTTAGCTACATGATCATGGGAGTTCACAAGGTTACAATCATCTATTTCTCTTTCAATTGTCTTCCTATTGATCCTATTAGCTCTTTAAAAAGATTAGAGAAGTGGCAAATGACCATAAGATTAACCGAAAAGAAGAACTTCCAACCCGGACAATGCTTTTTATCATTTTGGTTAATTGTTATATCTTGGGAGTTCACGGGCTTCGAAATCATGTAATTTACTCATAATCACTTTCACTGTGAAGCTTTTTGCGCTTGGAAAGTATTAGAGCAACGGTTGAGAACCATAAGATCTTTCTAAGTGAAGAACCTGCCATTCTAAGAGTATTTGCTGCCATTTGGGTTAGTTACTTGATCATGGTAGTTCACAAGTTTGCGATCATCTATTTTTCTTTCAATTACCTTCCTTTTGATACTATTAGCTCTTTGAAAAGATTAGAGAAGTGGTTGATGGCCATAAGATTAACCGAAAAGAAGAACCTCCAATCCGGACATTGCTTCTTATCATTTCGGTTAATTGTTATATCTTGGGAGTTCACGGGCTTCGAAATTATGAAATCTACTTATAATTACCTTCACCATGAAACTATTTGAGCTTGGAAAGTATTAAAGCAACAGTTGAGTGCCATAAGATCATTATAAGTGAAGAACCTCACATTCTAAGAGTGTTTGTTGCCATTTGGGTTAGTTACTTAATCATGCAAGTTCACGAGATTGCAATCATCAAATTTTCTTTCAATTACCTTCCATTTGATCCTATTTGCTCTTTGGAAAGATTAGAGAAATGGTAGATAGCCATAAGATCAACCAAAGGGAAGAACTTTTAATCCTGACAATGCTTCTTATCATTTCGGCTAATTGCTTGATCTTGGCCATTCACAGGCTTCGAAATCATGTAATTTACTTATAATTACCTTCACTTTGATCCTATCAGCTCTTTGGAAAGATTACAAAAGTGTTAGAGGGCCATAAGATCAACCTAAGGGAAGAACTTCCAACTCTGAGAATGCTTTTAATCATTTGAGTTAATTGCTTGATCTTAGAAGCTCACGAGCTTGTAAAGAAAGTAATTTACTTATAATTACCTTCACTTTGAAGCTATTTGAGCTTGGAAAGTATTAGAGCAAAGGTTGAGAGGCATAAGATCATTCTAAGTGAAGAACCTTGCATTCGAAGAATGTTTGTTACCTTTTCGGTTAATTACGTGGTCATGGGAGTTCATGAGCTGGAAATCATGTAATTTTCTTTCAATTACCTTCACTTTGATTCTATTAGCTCTTTGGAAAGATTAGAGAAGTGGTAGAGGGCCATAAGATCAACCAAATGGAAAAACTTCCAATTCTGAGAATGCTTCTTATCATTTGAGTTAATTGCTTAATATTGGGAGTTCACAGGCTTGTAAATCATGCAATTTACTTACCTTTACTTTGAGGTAATTTGGGCTTGGAAAGTATTAGAGTAACGGTTGAGAGCAGTAACATATTTCTAAGTGAAGAACCTCACATTCTAGGAGTCTTTGTTGCCATTTGGGTCAGTTACTTGATCATGGGAATTCATGAGCTTGCGATCATCTAATTTTCTTTCAATAACCTTCACTTTGAACCTATTAGCTCTTTGGATAGGATAGAGAAGCGTTAGAGGGCCATTAGATCAACCAAAGGGAACAACTTCCAATTCTGAGAATGCTTCTTATCATTTCGGTTAATTGTTTGATCTTAGAATTTCATGGGCTTGAAAATCATGTAAATTACTCATAAGTAGCTTCACTTTGAAGCTATTTGAGCTCGGAAAGCATTAGAGCAACAGTTGAGAGCCATAAGATCATTCTAAGTGAAGAACCTCCCATTCTAAGTGTGTATAATACCATTTGGGTTAATTACATGATCATGGGGAGCTCACAAGCTTCCAATCATCTAATTTGCTTTCAGTTACCTTCACATTTATCCTATTAGCTCTTTGATAAGATTTGAGAAGTGGTAGAGGGCCATAAGATGAACCAAAGGGAAGAACTTCCAATTTTGAGAATGCTTCTTATCATTTGAGTTAATGGCTTGATCTTGGGAGTTCACGAGGTTACAAATCATGTTATTTACTTATAACTACTTTGACTTTGAAGCTATGAGGGCTTGGAAAGTATTAGAGCAACGATTGAGAACCATAAGATCATTCTATGTGAAGAGCCTTCCATTCTTAGAGTGTTGGTTGCCATTTGAGTCATTACATGATCGTGGGAGTTCACGAGCTTGCAATCATCTAATTTTCTTTCAATTACCTTCACTGTGATTTTGTTAGCTCTTTGGAAATATTAGAGAAGTGGTAGAGGGCTATAAGAGCAACCAAATGGAAGAATTATTTGGGCTTGGAAAGTATTAAAGCAACAGTTTATAGCAGTAACATCATTCTAAGTGAAGAACCTCTCATTCCTTTTGATCCTATTTGCTTTGTGAAAAAATTAGAGAAGTTATAGAGGGCCATATGATGCGGGGGCAACAAAACATAAATCTTCCAATGATTTTATGCCCAACCTAACTCAAGCTTCATCAACCCATCAAGCCAATTTGTCAATCATGGAAGCACATGGCAAATTCGTCCTCAACATGGTCTAATGGATTTAGGGCACATAAGAAAGCTCTTGCCTATGATTTATGGCTTAAATGCAAGGTTGAAGTAGCAATGGATGTGTTCTCTTTGTATGGTGTGCTATGTTTGTCTTCTTGTGTCTTAATTCCTTTAGTGCGTTATGTCTTCTTGAGTCTTTCATGCAAGACTAGAATGTCAAAGGGTTTTATTGCAAGTTTGAAAGAATGGGAGCAAGTCTACATTAATAGGCTGAAGAGTATGAGTAGAGTGTACTCAATTTGTCTTCTTACATTAATGCAAGGTTAGAATTTCAGAAAGTCTTTATTGTAAGTTTGAAAGAATGGGAGCCTAGTCTTCATTCCTAGGCTATGATGTAAGAAGTAGAGTGTGCTGCATTTATTGTAAGAGTCTTAGTACAATGTCCTAGTATGGCTATAAATAGATACGTAATTCGTATGGAGGACACACCTGATATGCAATACATGAGATTTCCTCTTGAAGTGAGTCATTTCCTTCAAATTTCGGTTCTTTATCCATTTGTATGGTCGTGAGCCTTAAGTTCTTTATCCTTGGCTGGTGGATTGTTCCTTTAGGCCTTGGTGGTGAGCTACATCTCTCCTAGCTTCGTTTTCATCCATAATACACTCCATTTTGCTTTCATTCCACATTCTAGCTAGTTCCCATCTTAATAGGAATCACCAGCACGTTTTATCTTCCATTTATCCAAATACACGTTTATCCATTCACTCTTTCCATAAGACGCTACCCAAGAAACAAATTTCTCACCTCTTCGCTCTTGTCACGCATCACCATAAGATCAACCAAAGGGAAGAACTTCAAATTCTGAGAATGCTTCGTATCATTTCGGTTAATTGCTTGATCTTGGGAGATTACGAACCTAGGAATCAAGTAATTTACTTATAATTAGCTTCACTTTGAAGCTGTTTGAGCTTGGAAAGTATTATAGCTACGGTTGAGAGCCATAAGATCATTCTAAGTGAAGAACCTCCCATACTAAGTGTCTTTGTTGCCATTCCGGTAAATTACATGATCATGGGAGTTCATGAGCTTGCAATCATCTAATTTTCTTTCAATTACTTTCATTGTGATTCTATTAGCTCTTTGGAAAGATTAGTGAAATGGTAGAGGGCTATAAAATCAACCAAAGGGAATAACTTCCAATTCTAACAATGCTTGTTATCATTTGAGTTAATTGCTTGATCTTGGGAGTTCACGGGCTTGTAAATCATGTAATTTACTTATAATTACATTCTCTTTGAAGCTATTTGGGCTTGGAAAGTTGTAGAGGAATGGTTGATAGCAGTAACATCATTCTAAGTGAAGAACCTCCCATTCTAAGAGTCTTTGTTCCCATTTGGGTTAATTATGATAATGGGAGTTCACGAGCTTGCAATCATCTATTTTTCTTTCAATTACCCTCTCTTTGATCCTATTAGCTCTGTGAAAAAATTAGAGAAGTTGTAGAGGGCCATAAGATCAACTAAAGGGAAGAACTTCCAATTCTGAGAATGCTTCTTATCATTTCAGTTAATTGCTTGATCTTGAGAGTTCACGGGCCTGGAAATCAACTAATTTAGTAATAATTAGCTTCACTTCGAAGCTAGTTGAGTTTGGAAAGTGTTATAGCTACAGTTGAGAGCCATAAGATCATTCTAAGTGAAGAACCTCCCATTCTAAGAGCCTTTGTTGCCATTCAGGTTAATTACATGATCATGGGAGTTCACGAGCTTGCAATCATCTAATTTTTATCAATTACCTTCATGTTGACGCTATTAGCTCTTTGGAAAGATTAGAGAAGTGGTACACGTCCATAAGAACAACCAAAGGGAAAAACTTCCAAGTTTGAGAATGCTTCTTATCATTTCGGTTAATTGCTTGAGCTTGGGAGTTCACGAGCTTGGAGGTCATGTAATTTACCTATAATTATGTTCACTCTGGAGCTATTTGACCTTGGGAGTTCACGAGCTTAAAGGTCATGTAATTTACCTATAATTACATTCACTCTGGAGTTATTTGAGCTTAGAAAGTATTAGAGCAATGGTTGAGAGCCACAAGATCATTATAAGTGAAGAACCGTGCATTTGAAGAGTGTTTGTTACCATTTGGGTTAATTACATGATCATGGGAGTTCACGAGTTTACAATCACCTTATTCGCTTTTAATTACCTTCACTTTGATCCTATTAGCTCTTTCGAAAGATTAGAGAAGTGGTAGAGGTCCATAAGATCAACCAAAGGGAAGAACTTCAAATTCTAAGAATGGCTCTTATCATTTGGGTTAATTGTTTGATCTTGGGAATTCATAGGCTTGGAGATCATGTAATTCACTTATAATTACCTTCACTTTGAAGCTATTTGAGCTTGGAAAGCATTAGAGCAACGGTTGAGAGCCAAAAAATCATTCTAAGTGAAGAACCTTGCATTTGAAGAGTGGTTGTTGCCATTTGGGTTAATTAGAGCGATGGTTGAGAGCCATTATATAATTCTAAGTGAAGAACCTCTCATTCTAAGAGTGTTCGTTGCCATTTGGGTTAAGTACATGATCATGGGAGTTCACGAACTTGCAATAATCTAATTTTCTTTCAATTACCTTCACGTTGATGCTATTAGCTCTTTGGAAAGATGAGAGAAGTGGTAGTGGGCCATGAGATCAACAAACGGGAAGAACTTCAACTTCTGAGAATGTTTCTTATCATTTCGGTTAATTGCTTGATCTTTGGAGTTCACGGGCTTGGAAATCATGAAATTTACTTATAATTACCTTCACTTTGAAACTATTTAAGCTTGTAAAGTATGAGATCAACGGTTGAGAGGCATAAGATCATTTGAAGTGAAGAACCTCCCATTCTAAGAAAGTTTGTTGCCATTTGGGCTAGTTACTTGATCATGGGTGTTCACGGGCTTGCAATCATCTAATTTGCTTTCAATTACCTTCACTTTGATCCTATTATCTCTTTGGAAAGATTAGAGAAGTGGTAGGGGGCCATGAGATCAACCAAAAGGAGGAACTTCCAATTTTGAGAATGCTTCTTATCATTTCGGTTAATTGCTTGATTTTGAGAGTTCACGGACTTGCAAATCATGTAATTTACTCATTATTACCTTCACTTTGAAGCTATTAGGGCTTGGAAAGTTTTAGAGTAATGGTTGAGAGCCATTAAAAAATTCTAATTGAGGAACCTCCCATTCTAAGAGTGTTTGTTGCCATTTGGGTTAATTACATGATCATGGGAGTTTACGAGCTTACAATCATCTAATTTGCTTTCAATTAATTTCACTATCTTGCTGTTAGCTCTTTGGAAAGATTCGAGAAGTGGTAGAGAGCCATAAGATCAACCAATGGGAAGAACTTCCAAGTCTGAGAATTCTTTTTATCATTTCGGTTAATTGCTTGAGCTTGGGAGTTCACGACCTTGGAGATCATGTAATTTACCTATAATTATGTTCACTCTGAAGCTATTTGAGCTTGGAAAGTATTAGAGCAACGGTTGAGAGCTATAAGATCATTCTAAGTGAAGAACCTCGCATTTGGAAAGTGTTTGTTGCCATTTGGTTTAATTACTTGATCTTGGGAGTTCACAAGCCTTGAGATCATGTAGTTCACTTATATTTACCTTCACTTTGAAGATATTTGAGCTTGGAAAGTATTAGAGCAATGGTTGAGAGCCATAAGATCATTCTAAGTGAAGAACCTCCCATTCTAAGAGTGATTGTTGCCATTTGGCTTAATGACATGATCAAGGGAGTTCACGAGTTTGCAATAATCTAATTTGCTTTCAATTACCTTCACTTCGTCCATATTTGGTCTTTGGGAAGGTTAGAGAAGTGGTATAGGGCTATGAGATCAACCAAAGGGAGGAACATCCTAGTCTAAGAATGCTTCATATCATTTGAGTTAATTGCTTGATCTTAGGACTTCACGGGCTTTGAAATCATGTCATTACTTATAATTACCTTCACTTTGAAGCTTTTTGAACTTAGAAAGTATTAGAGCAATGGTTGAGAGCCATAATATCATTCTAAGTGAAGAACCTCTCATTCTAAGAGTGTTTGTTGACATTTGGGTAAGTTACTTAATATTTGGAGTTCACAAGCTTGCAATCATCTAATTTTCTTTTAATTACCTTCGCTTTCATCCTATTAGCTCTTGTGAAAGATTAGGGAAGTGGTAGAGGGCCATAAGATCTACCAAAAGGAAGAGTTTCCAATTCTGAGAATGCTTCTTATCTTTTTGGTTAATTGCCTTATCTTGGAAGTTCTCGAGCTTGGAAATCATCTCATTTACTTATAATTACCTTCACTTTGAAGCTATTTGAGCTTGGAAAGTATTAGAGCATTGGTTGAGAGCCATAATATCATTCTAAGTGAAGAACCTCCCATGCTAAGAGTGTTTGTTGTCATTTGGGTAACTTACTTGGTCATGGAAGTTCACGGGGGCCACAAGATCAACCAAAGGGAGGAACTCCCTATTTTGAGAATGCCTGTTATCATTTCCGCTAATTGCTTGATCTTTTGACTTCACGGGCTTGCAAATCATGTAATTTACTTGTAATTACCTTCCCTTTGAAGCTATTTGAGCTTGGAAAGTATTAGAACAACGGTTGAGAGCCATAAGATCAAACTAAGTGAAGAACCTCCTATTCTAAGAGTGTTTGTTGTCATTTGGGTAACTTACTTGGTCATGGAAGTTCACGGGGGCCACAAGATCAACCAAAGGGAGGAACTCCCTATTTTGAGAATGCCTGTTATCATTTCGGCTAATTGCTTGATCTTTTGACTTCACGGACTTGCAAATCATGTAATTTACTTGTAATTACCTTCCCTTTGAAGTTATTTGAGCTTGGAAAGTATTAGAACAACGGTTGAGAGCCATAAGATTAAACTAAGTGAAGAACCTCCTATTCTAAGAGTGTTTGTTGCCATTTGGGTTAGTTACTTGATCGTGAGAGTTCACGAGGTTGCAATCATCTAATTTTCTTTCAATTACCTTCACTTTGATCCTATTAGCTCTTTGGAAAGATTAGAGAAGTGGTAGAGGGCCATAAGATCATTCGAAGTGAAGAACTTCCCATTCAGAGAATGTCTCTTGCCATTTTGGTTAATTTCTTGATCATGGGAGTTCACGACCTTGGAAATCATGTAATTTATTTATAGTTACCTTCACTTTGAAAATATCTGAACTTGAAACCTATTAGAGTAACGGTTGAGAATCATAAGATCATTCTAAGAGAAAAACTACCCATTCTAAGAATGTTTGTTGCCATTTGGGATAATTACTTGATCATGGGAGTTCACGAGCATGCAATCATCTATGTTTCTTCCAATTATCCTCACTTTGATTCTTTTAGTCCTTTGGAAAGATTAGACAGACGATAGAGAGCCATAAGATCATTCTAAGTGAAGAGCTTCCCATTTTAAGAATGTTTTTTTTTTTTTTTTTATGCTGGAGGAACCACCTTAGCTAGTAGCCAAAGCGCAAACCCCCAGGCGCTACGTAAGCAGGAGGACCCACCACCCCCGGCAGCACACTTAAGACACCTAGCGCCTCCCCTAAGATTTGAACCCCTCACCTCATCGCAAAGGATCATCAAGGCCCTATCCAGCGGAGCCACCACGGCCGGTGGTACCATTTTAAGAATGTTTGTTGCCATTTGGGTTAATTACTTGATAATGGGAGTTCACAAGTTTGGAAATCATGTAATTTACTTATACTTTCCCTCAATTTGAAGCTATTTGAACTTGAAACCTATTAAAGCAACGGTTGGGAACCAGAAGAACATTCTAAGTGAAGAACTTCCCATTCTAACAATGCTTGTTTCCATTTGGCTTAATTACTTGATCGTAGAAGTTCATGAGCTTGCAATCATCTACTTTTATTCCCATTATCCTCACTTTGATCCTACTAGTCCTTTGGAAAGATCAAAGAGACGGTGGAGGGCATAAGATCATTTTAGGTGAAGAAGTTCCCATTCTGAGATTATTTCTTGCCATTTGGGTTAATTACTTGATCATGAGAGTTCACGAGCTTGGAAATGATGTAATTTACTTATAATTACCTTCACTTTGAGGCTATTTGAACTTGAAACCTATTAGAGCAATAGTTGAGGGCCATAAGATCATTCTAAGTGAAAGACTTCCCATTCTAAAATGCTTGTTTCCATTTGGGTTAATTACTTGATCATGGGAGTTCACGAGCTTGCAATCATCTAATTCTCTTCCAATGATCCTCACTTTCATCCTATTAGTCCTTTGAAAAGATTTGAGAGATGGTAGAGAGTCATAAGATCATTCTAAGTGAAGAACTTCCCATTCTCAGAGTGTTTCTTGCCATTTGGGTTAATTACTTGATCATAGGAGTTCACGAGCTTGTAAATTATGTAATTTACTTATAATTACCTTCACTTTGAAGCTGTTTGAACTTCAAACCTATTAGAGCAACATTTGGGAACCAGAAGATCATTCTAAGTAAGGAACATCCTATTCTAAGAATGCTTATTTCTGTTTAGCTTAATTACTTGATCATCGGACACGAGCTTGGAATCATCTAATTTTCTTCCAATTATCCTCACTTTGATCCTATTTGTCCCTTGGAAAGATTAGAGAGACGGTAGAGAGCCATAAGATCATTCTAAGTGAAAAACTTCCCATTCTAAGAATGTTTGTTGCCATTTGGGCTAATTACTTGATCATGAGAGCTCACGAGCTTGCAATCATCTAATTTTCTTCCAGTTATCCTCACTTTGATGCTATTAGTCCTTTGAAAAGATTAGAGAGACAGTAGAGAGCCCTAAGATCATTCTAAGTGGACAACTTCCCATTTTGAGAATGTTTCTAGCCATTTGGGTTAATTACTTAATCATGAGAGTTCACGACCTCGGAAATCATGTAATTTACTTATGATTACCTTCACTTTAAATCTATTTGAACTTGAAACCTATTAAAGCAATGGTACAAAGCCATAAGATCATTCTAAGTGCAGAACTTCCCATTATAAGAATGCTTGTTTCCGTATGGGTTAATTACTTGATGATGGGAGTTCACGGGCTTGCAATAATCTAATTTTCTTTTAATTATCCTCAGTATGATACTACTAGTGTTTTGCAAAGATTAGAGAGATGGTAGAGAGCCATAAGATCATTCCAAGTGAGGAACTTCCCATTGTGAGAATGTTTCGTGCCATTTGGGTTAATTACTTTGATCATGGGAGATCACGAGCTTGGAAATTACATAATTTACTTATAATTATCTTCACTTTGAAGCTATTTGAACTTGAAACCTAATAGAGCAACGGTAGAGAGCCATAAGATCATGCTAAGTGAAGAACTTCCCATTCTAAGAATTCTTGTTTTCATTTGGGTTAATTACTTGATCATGGGAGTTCATGAGCTCGTAATCATCTAATTTTCTTCCAATTATCCTTACTTTAATCCTATTAGCCCTTTGGAAATATTAGAGAGACGATAGAGAGCCATAAGATCATTCTAAGTGAAGGACTTCACAATCTGAGAATGTTTCTTGCAATTTGGGTTAATTACTTGATCATGGTTGTTCACGAGCTTGCAATAATCTAATTTTGTTCCAATTATCCTCACTTTAATCCTATTAGCCCTTTGTAAATATTAGAGAGATGATAGACAGCCATAAGATCATTCTAAGTGAAGAACTTCCCATTCTAAGAGTGTTTCTTACCATTTTGGTGCATTACTTAATCATGGGAGTTCACGAGCTCACAATTATCTAATTTTCTTCCAATTATCCTCACTTTGATACTATTAGTCATTTTGAAAGATTAGAGAGATAGTAGAGAGCCATAAGATCATTCGAAGTGATGAACTTCTCATTCTATGAATGTTTCTTGGAATTTGGGTTAATTACTTGATCATGGGAGTTCCCGAGCTTGCAAATTTTGTAATTTACTTATATTTACCTTCACTTTGAAGCTATTTGAACTTTAAACCTATTAGAGCAATGGTAGAGAGCTATAAGATCATTCTATGTGAAGAACTTCCCATTTTGAGAATGTTTCTTATAATTTGGGTTAATTACTTGATCTTGGGAGATCACGAACATGTAATCATCTAATTTTCTTCCAATTATCCTCACTTTGATGCTATTAGTCCTTTGGAAAGATTAGAGAGATGGTAGAAAGCCATAAGATCATTCCAAATGAAGGACTTCCCAATCTAAGAATGTTTCCATTTGGGTTAATAACTCTATGATGACAGCTCATGAGCTTGCAATAATCTAATTTTGTTTCAATTATCCTCACTTTAATCCTATTAGCCCTTTGGAAATATTAGAGAGACGATAGAGAGTCATAAGATCATTCTAAGTGAAAGACTTCCCAATCTGAGAATGTTTCTTGCAATTTGAGTTATTTACTTGACAATGGGTGTTCACGAGCTTGTAATCATCTAATTTTGCTCCAATTATCCTCACTTTAATCCTATTAGCCCTTTGGAAATATTAGAGAGACGATAGAGAGCCATAAGATCATTCTAAGTGAAAGACTTCCCATTCTGAGAGTGTTTCTTACCATTTGGGTTCATTACTTGATTATGGGAGTTCACGAGCTCACAATCATCTAATTTTCTTTCAATTATCCTCACTTTGATATTGTTAGTCATCTGGAAAGATTAGAGAGACAGTAGAGAGCCATAAGATCATTTGAAGTGATGAACTTCTCATTCTAAGAATGTTTCTTGGAATTTGGGTTAACTACTTGATCATGGAAGTTCCCGAGCTTGGAAATTTTGTAATTTACTTCTATTTACCTTCACTTTGAAGCTATTTGAACTTTAAATCTATTAGAGAAACAGTAGAGAGCCATAAGATCATTTTATGTGAAGAACTTCCCATTTTGAGAATGTTTCTTGTCATTTGGGTTAATTACTTGATCTTGGTAGATCACGAACATGTAATAATCTAATTTACTTACAATTTTCCTCACTTTGATCCTATTAGTCCTCTCGAAAGATTAGAGAGACGGTGGCGAGCCATAAGATCATTCTAAGTGAAGAACTTTCCATTCTACGAATGTTTCTTGTCATTTAGGTTAATTACTTGCTCATAGGAGATCACGAACATGTAATCATCTAATTTTCTTCCAATTATCCTCACTTTGATGCTATTAGTCCCTTGGAAAGATTAGAGAGATGGTAGAGAGCCATAAGATCATTCTACGTAAAGAACTTCCCATTCGGAGAATGTATCTTGCCATTTGGGTTAATTACTTGATCATGGGAGTTCATGTGCTTGCAATCATCTAATTCTCTTCCAATTATCCTTACTTTGATCCTATTAGTCCTTTGGAAAAATTAGAGGGAAGCTAGAGAACCATAAGATTATTCTTAGTGAATAACTTTCTATTCTGAGACTGTTTCTTACCATTTGGGTTAATTACATGAACATGGGAGTTCACGAACTTGGAAATCATGTAATTTACTTATCATTACCTTCACTTTGAAGCCACTAGAACTTGAAACCAATTAGAGAAATGGTAGAGAGCCATAAGATCATTCTAAGTGAAGAACTTCCCATTCTAAGAGTGTTCTGGGTATTTGGGTTAATTACTTGATCATGGGAGTTCATAATCTTGGAAATCATGAAATTTACTTATAATTACCTTCAGTTTGAAGTTATTTGAACTTGAAACCTATTAGAACAACGATTGAGAGCCACAACATCATTCTAAGTGAAGAACTTTCCATTCTTAGAATGCATGTTTCCATTTGGGTTAATTACTTGATCGTGAGAGTTCACGAGCTTGCAATCATCTAATTTTCTTCCAATTATCCTAATTGTGATCCTATTAGTCCTTTGGAAAGATTGGACAGACGATAGAGACCCATAAGATTACTCTGAGTGAAGAAGTTCCCATTCTAAGAATGTTTGTTTCCATTTGGGTTAATTAATTGATCATGGAAGTTCTCAAGCTTGCAATTATCCTCTCTTTGATCCTATTAGTCTTTTGGAAAGATTAGAGAGATGATAGAGAGTCATAAGATCGTTCTAAGTGAATAACTTCCCATTCTAAGAATGTTTATTATCATTTAGGTTAATTACTTGATCATGGGAGTTTACAACCTCGCAATCATCTAATTTTCAAATTATCCTCATATTGATCCTATTTATCCTTTGGAAAGATTAGAGAGATCGTAGAGTGCCGGAAGATCAATCTAAGTCAAGAATTGCCCATTCTGAGAATGTTTATTAACATTTAGGTTAATTACTTGATCATGGGAGTTTACGACCTCGCAATCGTCTAATTTTCAAATTATCCTCACATTGATCCTATTTATCCTTTGGAAAGATTAGAGAGACTGTAGAGTGCCAGAAGATCAATCTAAGTCAAGAACTGCCCATTCCAAGAATGTCTATTTCTATTTGGGTTAATTATTTGATCATGGGAGTTTACAAGCTTGCAATCATCTAATTTTCTTCAAATTACCATCACTTTGATCGTAGTTGTCCTTTGGAAAGATTAGAGAGACGATAGAGAGCCATAAGATCATTCCAAGTAAAGAATTTCCCATTCTAAGAATTCTTATTTCCATTTGGGTTAATTACTTGATTATGACAATGCTTCTTATCATTCCGGCAAATTGCTTGATCTTAGCTGTTCATGGGCTTCAAAATCTTGAAATTTACTTAGAATTACCTTCACTATGAAGCTATGTAAGTTTGGAAAGTATTAGAGCAACGGTTGAGAGCCATAAGATCATTCTAAGTGAAGAACCTCCCATTGTAAGAGTGTTTGTTGCCATTTGGGTTTAGTTACATGATCATGGGGGTTCACGAGCTTGCAATCATTTATTTTTCTTTCAATTACCTTCCCTCAGATCCTATTAGCTCTTTGGAAAGATTAGAGAAGTGGTAGATGGCCATAAGATCAATCAAACAGAAGAACTTCCAATCCTGACAATGCTTCGTACAATTTCGGTTAATTGCTTGATCTTGGGAGTTCATGGGATTCGAAATCATGTAATTTACTTAGAATCAACTTCACTTTGAAGCTATTTGAGTTTGGAAAGTATTAGAGCAACGGTTGAGAGCCATAAGATCATTCTAAGTGAAAAACCTCACATTCTAAGAGTGTTTGCTGCCATTTGGGTTAGTTACTTGATCATGGTAGTTCACGAGCTTGCAATCATCAAATTTTCTTTCAATTACCTTCCCTTTGATCCTATTAGCTCTTTGGAAAGATTAGAGAAGTGGTAGATGACCATAAGATCAACCGAAAAGAAGAACTTCCAATCCAAATAATGTTTCTTATCATTTCAGTTAATTGTTATATCATGGGAGTTCACGGGCTTCGAAATCATGTAAATTAGTTATAATTACCTTCACTGTGAAACTATTTGAGCTTGGAAAGTATTAGAGCAACGATTGTCAATCATAAGATCATTAACTGAAGAACCTCCCATTCTAAAAGTGTTTGCTGCCATTTGGGTTAGTTACTTGATCATGGTAGTTTACGAGCTTGCAATCATCAAATTTTCTTTCAATTACCTTCCCTTTGATCCTATTAGCTCTTTGGAAAGATTAGAGAAGTGCTAGATGACCATAAGATCAACCAAAGGGAAGAACTTCCAATCCGAACAATGCTTTTTATCATTTCGGTTAATTGCTTGATCTTGGGAGTTTACAAGCTTCGAAATCATGTTATTTACTAATAATTACCTTCACTGCAAAGTTATTTGAGTTTGGAAAGTATTAGAGTAATGGTGGAGAGCCATAAGATCATTATAAGTGAAGAACCACCCATTCTAAGAGTGTTTGTTGCCATTTGGGTTAGTTACATGGTCATGGGATTTCACGAGCTTGCAATCCTCTAATTTTCATTCAATTACATTCACATTGATGCAATTAGCTCTTTGGAAAGATTAGAGAAGTCGTAGAGGGCAATAAGATCAACTAAAGGGAAGAACTTCCAATTTTGGCAAAGCTTCTTATCATTTCGGTTAATTCCTTGATCTTGGGAGTTCATGAGCTTCGAAATCATGTAATTTACTTAGAATTATCTTCACTTTGAAGCTATTTGAGCTTGGAAAGTATTAGAGCAAGGATTGAGAGCCATAAGATCATTCTAACTGAAGAACCTCCCATTCTAAGAGTGTTTGTTGCCATTTGGGTTAATTACTTGATCATGGTAGTTCACGAGGTGTCAATCATCTATTTTTCTTTCAATTACCTTCCCTTTGATCCTATTAGCTCTTTGGAAAGATTAGAGAAGTGGTAGATGGCCAGAAGATCAACTGAAAAGCAGAACTTCTAATCCGAAAACTGCTTCTTATGATTTCGGTTAATTGTTATGTCTTGGGAGTTCACAGGCTTTGAAATCATGTAATTTACTTATAGTCACCTTCACTGTGAAGCTATTTGAGCTTGGAAAGTATTAGAGCAACGGGTGAGAGCCATAAGATTATTCTAAGTGAAAAACCTCCCATTCTAAGAATGTTTGTTGCCATTTGGGTTAGTTACTTGATGATGGGAGTTCACGAGCTTGCAATCATCAAATTTTCTTTCAAATACCTTCCCTTGTTACCTATTTGCTCTTTCGAAAGATTAGAGAATTGGTAGAGGGCCATAGGGTCAACCAACGGAAAGAACTTCCAGTTCTGACAATGCTTCTTATCATTTCAGTTAATTGCTTGATCTTCAGAGGTCATAGGCTTCGAAATCATGTAATTTACTTAGAATTACCTTCACTTTGAAGCTATTTGAGTTTAGAAAGTATTAGAGCAATGATTGAGATCATTCTAAGTGAAGAACCTCCTATTCTAAGAGTGGTTGTTGCCATTTGGGTTAGTTACTTGATTATCGGAGTTGAAGAGCTTGCAATCATCTAATTTGCTTTCAATTACCTTCACTTTGATCCTACTAGTTCTTTCGAAAGGTTAGAGAAGTGGTAGGGGGCCATAAGATCAACCAAAGGGAAGAACTTCTAATTCTGACAATGCTTCTTATCATTTTGGTTAATTGCTTGATCTTAGGAGTTCATGGGCTTGAGAATCATGTAATTTACTTATATTACCTTCACTTTGAAGCTATTTGAGTTTGGAAAGTATTAGAGCAACGGTCGAGATCCATAACATCATTCTAAGTGAAGAACATTCCTTTCTAAGAAGGTTTGTTGCCATTTGGGTGAATTACATGGTCATGGGAGATCACGAGCTTACTATCATGTAATTTTCTTTCAGTTACTTTCGCTTTGATCCTATTAGCTCTTTGGAAAGATTAGAGAAGCGGTAGAGGGCCATAAGATCAACCAAAAGGAAAAACTTCCAATTTTGAGAATGCTTCTTATATTTTCAGTTAATTGCCTTATCTTAGGAGTTCATGGGCTTGGAAATGATGTCATTTACTTATAATTGCCTTCACTTTGAAGCTATTTGAGCTTGGAAAGTATTAGTGCAACGGTTCAGAGCCATAAGATCATTCTAAGTGAAGAACCTCCCATTCTAAGAGTGTTTATTGTCATTTGGGTTACTTACTTGATCATGGTAGTTCACGAGCTTGAAATCATGTAACTTGCTTTCAATTACCTTCACTTTAATCCTATTAGCTCTTAGGAAAGATTATTGAAGTGGTAGGGGGCCATAAGAACTTCGTATTCTGAGAATGCTTCTAATCATTTCAGTTAATTGCTTGATCTTGGAAGTTCACGGGCTTTAAAATCATGTAATTTTCTTATAATTACCTACACTTTGAAGCTATTTGAGTTTGGAAAGTATTAGAGCAACGGGTGCGAGCCATAAGATCCTTCTAAGTGATGAACCTCCCATTTTAAGAGTGTATGTTGCCATTTGGGTTAGTTTCTTGATCATGGGAGTTCACGACCTTGAAATCAACTAATTTTCTTTCAAGTACCTTCACTTTGATCCTATTAGCTATTTGGAAAGATTAGACCAGTGGTAGAGGGCCATAAGCTAAACTAAAGGGAAGACTTTTCAATTCTGACAATGCTTTTTATCATTTGAGTTAATTGCTTGATCTTGGAACTTCACGGGCTTAGAAATCATGCAATTTACTTATAATTACCTTCAATTTAAAGATATTTGGGCTTGGAAAGTATTAGAGTAACGATTGAGAGATATAAGATCATTCTAAGTGAAGAACCTCCCATTCTAAGTGTGTTGTTTGCCATTTGGATTAGTTACTTGATCATGTGAGTTCACGACCTTGCAATCATCTAATTTTCTTTCAATTACCTTCACTTTGATCCTATAAGCTTTTTAGAAAGATTATAGTGGTAGAGTGCCATAAGCTAAACCAAAAGGAAGAACATCCAATTCTGACAATGCTTCTTATCATTTCGGTTAATTGCTTGATCTTGGGAATTCACGGGTTTGTAAATCATGTAATTAACTTATAATTACCTTCACTTTGAAGCTATTTGAGCTTGGAAAGAATTACAGCAACAGTGGAGAGCCATAAGATCATTCTATGTGAAGAATTTCTCATTTTAAGAGTGTTTGTTGCCATTTCGGTTTGCTACTTGATCATCGGAGTTCACGACCTTGCAATCATCTAATTTTCATTCAGTTACCTTCACTTTGATCCTATTAGCTCTTTAGATAGATTAGAGCAGTGGTAGAGGGCCATAAGCCAAACCAAAGGGAATAACTTCCAATTCTGACAATGATTCTTATCATTTCAGTTAATTGTTTCATTTGGGAGTTCACAGGCTTGTAAATCACGTAATTAACTTATAATTACCTTCACTTTGAAGCTATTTGAGCTTGGAAAGAATTAGAGGAACATTTTAGAGCCATAAGATCATTCTATGTGAGGAACCTCCCATTCTAAGAGTGTCTATTGTCATTTGGGTCAGTTACTTGATCATGGCAATTCACGAGCTTGCAATTATGTAATTTTCTTTCAATTACCTTCATTTTGAACCTATTAGCTCATTAGAAAGGATAGAGAAGCGTTAGAGGCACATCAAATCAACCAAACGGAAGAACTTCCAATTTTGATAATGCTTCTTACCATTTCGGTTAATATCTTGATCTTGGGAGTTCACGGGCATGAAAATCATGTAATTTACTTAAAATTACCTTCACTTTGAAGCTATTTGAGTTTGGAAAGTATTAGAGCAACGGTTGAGGGCCATAAGATCATTCTATGTGGAGAACCTCCCATTTTAAGAGTGTTTGTTGCCATTTGGGTTAATTAGATGATCATGGGAGTTCACGAGCTTGCAATCATCGAATTTTCTTTCAATTACCTTCACTTTCATGCTATTAGCTCTTTGGAAAGATTAAAGAAATAGTAGAGGGCCATTAGATCAACCAAAGGGAAGAACTTCCAATACTGAGAATGCTTATCATTTCGGTTAATTGGTTGAGCTTGGAAAGGGTTAGAGCAGCGGTTGAGAGCCATAAGATCATTCTAAGTGAAGGACCTCCCATTCGAAGAGTGTTTGTTGCCATTTGGGTTAGTTACTTGATCTTGGGAGTTCATAGGCTTGGAGATCATGTAATTCACTTATATTTACCTTCACTTTGAATCTATTTGAACTTGGAATGTATTAGAGCAAAAGTTGAGAGCTATAAGATCATTCTAAGTGAAGAACCTCCCATTCTAAGTGTGTTTGTTTCCATTTGGGTTTGTTACTTGATTATGGGAGTTCACGATCTTGCAATCATCTAATTTTCTTTTAATTACCTTCAGGTTGAACCTATTAGCACTTTGGAAAGATTACAGAAGTGTTAGAGGGCCATAAGCCAAACCAAAGGGATGAACTTCCAATTTTGACAATGATTCTTATCATTTCAGTTTATTGTTTCATCTTGAGAGTTCACGAGCTTAGAAATCATGTAATTTACTTATAATTACCTTCACTTTAAAGATAATGGGGCTTGGAAAGTATTAGAGCAATGGTTGAGAGCCATAAGATCATTCTAACGGAGGAACTTTCCATTCTTAGAGTGTTTGTTGTCATTTCGGTCAGTTACATGATCATGGGAGTTCACAAGCTTGCAATCTTATAATTTTCTTTCAATTACCTTCGCTTTGATCCTATTAGTTCTTTGGATATATTAGAGAAGTTGTAAAGGGCCATAAGATCAATAAAAGGGAAGAACTTCCAATTCTGAGAATGCTTCTTACCATTTCGGTTAATATCTTGATGTTGGGAGTTCACGGACTTGGAAATCATGTAATTGAGTAATAATAAACTTTACTTTGAAGCTATTGGGGCTTGGAAAGTAGTAGAGCAACGGTTGAGAGTCGCAAGATCATTCTAAGTGAAGAACCTCCCATTCTTAGAGTGTTTGTTGCCACTTGAGTTAGTTACTTGATCATAGGAGTTCACGAGATTGCAATCATCTAATTTTCTTTCAATTACATTCACTTTGATCCTATTAGCTTTTCGAAAGAGTACAATGGTAGAGGGCCATAAGATAAACCAAAGGGAAGAACTTCGAATTCTGAGAATGCATCTTATCATTTTTGTTAATATCTCGATGTTGGGAGTTCATAGGCATGGAAATCATGTAATTTAATTATAATTACCTTCACTTTGAAGTTATTTGAATTTGGAAAGTATTAGAGCAACGGTTGAGAGCCATAAGATCATTCTAAATGAAGAACCTCCCATTCAAAGAGTGTTTCTTGTCCTTTGGGTCGGTTACTTGATCATGGGAGTTCACGAGCTTGCAATTATCTAATTTTCTTTCAATTACCTTCACATTGAACCTATTAACTCTTTGGAAAGGATAGAGAAGCATTAGAGAGCCATCAGATCAACCAAATGGAAGAACATCCAATTTTGACATTGCTTCTTATCATTTTGGTTAATTACTTGATCTTGGGAGTTCACAAGTTTGGAAATCATGTAATTTACTTATAATTACCTTCATTGTGAAACTATTTGAGTTTGGAAAATATTAGAGCAACGGTTGAGAGCCATAAGATCATTCTAAGTGAAGAACCTCCCATTCTAAGAGTTTTTTTATGCCATTTGGGTTAGTTACTTGATCAAGGGAGTTCACGAGATTGCAATCATGTATTTTTCTTTCAATTACCTTCCCTTTGATCCTATTAACTCTTTGAAAAGATTACAGAAGTGGTAGGGAGCCATAAGATCAACCAATGGGAGGAACTTCCTATTTTGAGAATGCTTCTTATCATTTCGATTAATTGCTTGATCTTGGGTGTTCTCGGGCTTGGAAATCATGTAATTTACTAATAATCAACTTCACTTTTAAGCTATTTGGACTTGGAAAGTATTAGAGCAATGGTTGAGAGCTATAAGATCATTCTAAGTGAATAACCTCCCATTCTAAGTGTGTATAAGACCATTTAGGTTAATTATATGATCATGGGGAGCTCACGAACTTCCAATCATCTAATTTGCTATCAGTTACCTTCACTTTTATCCTATTAGCTCTTTGATAAGATTAGAGAAGTGGTAGAGGGCCATAAGATCAACCAAAGGAGAGAACTTCCAATTCTGAGAATGCTTCTTATCATTTGAGTTAATGGCTTGATCATGGGAGCTCACGAGGTTACAAATCATGTAATTTACTTATAATTACTTTCACTTTGAAGCTATGAGGGCTTGGAGAGTATTAGAGCAACAGTTGAGAGCCATAAGATCATTCTAAATGAAGAACCTCCCATTCTAAGAGTCTTTGTTGCCATTCAGGTTAATTACATGATCATGGGAGTTCACGAGCTTGCAATCATCTATTTTTCTATCAATTACCTTCATGTTGATGCTATTAGTTTTTTTGGAAAGATTAGAGAAGTGGTAGACGTCCATAAGATCAACCAAAGGGAAGAACTTCCAAGTTTGAGAATGCTTCTTATCATTTCAGTTAATTGCTTGAGCTTAGGAGTTCATGAGCTTAGAGATCATGTAATTTACCTATAATTACGTTCACTCTTAAGCTCTTTCAGCTTGGAAAGCATTAGAGCAACGGTTGAGAGCCAGAAGATCATTCTAAGTAAATAACCTCATATTTGAAGAGTGGTTGTTGCCATTTGGGTTAATTAGAGTGACAGTTGAGAGTCATTATCTAATTCTAAGTAAAGAACCTCTCATTCTAAGAGTGTTTGTTACCATTTTGGTTAATTACATAATCATGGGAGTTCACGAGCTTACAATCATCTAATTTTCTTTCAATTACCTTCACGTTGATGCTATTAGCTCTTTGGAAAGACGAGAGAAGTGGTAGTGGGCCATGAGATCAACCAAAGAGAAGAACTTCCAACTCTGACAATGCTTTTTATCATTTGAGTTAATTGCTTGATCTT
Organism: Corymbia citriodora subsp. variegata; assembly: GCA_014858505.1. NCBI lineage: Eukaryota > Viridiplantae > Streptophyta > Magnoliopsida > Myrtales > Myrtaceae > Corymbia > Corymbia citriodora. The sequence continues at coordinate 14,043,296 of CM026411.1, forward strand.
GAGAGTTCACGGGCCTGGAAATGAGGTAATTTAGTTATTTGAGCTTGGAAAGTATTATAGCTACAGTTGAGAGCCATAAAATCATTCTAAGTGAAAAACCTCCAATTCTAAGAGTCTTTGCTGCCATTCCTGTTAATAACATGATCATGGGAGTTCATGAGTTTGCAATCATCTAATTTTTTATCAATTACCTTCACTTTCATGCTATCGGCTCTTTGGAAAGATTAGAGAAGTGGTAGGGGGCCATGAGATCAACCAAAGGGAGGAACTTCTTATTTTGAGAATGCTTCTTATTGGGAGTTCACGAGCTTGGAAATCATGTAATTTTAATTATAATTACCTTCACTTTGAAGTTATTTGAACTTGTAAAGTATGAGATCAACGGTTGAGAGGCATAAGATCATTCGAAGTGAAGAACCTCCCATTCTAAGAATGTTTGTTGCCATTTGGGTTAGGTACTTGATCATGGGAGTTCACGAGCTTGCAATCATCTAATTTGCTTTCAATTACCTTCACTTTGATCCTTTTATCTCTTTGGAAAGATTAGAGAAGTGGTAGGGGGCCATGAGATCAACCAAAGGGAGGAACTTCCTATTTTGAGAATGCTTCTTATTATTTCGGTTAATTGCTTGATCTTAGGAGTTCACGGGCTTGCAAATCATGTAATTCACTCATAATTACCTTCACTTTAAAGCAATTAGGGCTTGGAAAGTATTAGGGCAATGGTTAAGAGCCATTAAAAAATTCTAATTGAGGAACCTCCCATTCTAAGAGTGTTTGGTTCCATTTGGGTTAATTACATGATCAAGGGAGTTCATGAGCTTGCAATCATCTAATTTGCTTTCAATTACTTTCACTTTGATCCTATTATCTCTTTGGAAAGATTAGAGAAGTGGTAGGGGGCCATAAGATCAACCGAAGACAGGATCTTCCTATTTTGAGGATGCTTCTTATCATTTCGGTTAATTGCTTGATTTTGGGGGTTCACAGGCTTACAAATCATGTAATTTACTCATAATTCCCTTTACTTTGAAGCTATTAGGGTTTGGAAAGTATTAGAGCAATGGTTGAGAGCCATTAAAAAATTCTAATTGAGGAACCTCCCATTCTAAGAGTATTTGGTTCCATTTGGGTTAATTACATGATCATGAGAGTTCATGAGCTTGCAATCATCTAATTTGCTTTCGATTACTTTCACTTTGATCCTATTATCTTTTTGGAAAGATTAGAGAAGTGGTAGGGGGCCATAAGATCAACCAAAGAGAGGAACTTCCTATTTTGAGAATGCTTCTTATCATTTCGGTTAATTGCTTGATCTTGGGAGTTCACAGGCTTGCAAATCATGTAATTTACTCATAATTCCCTTCATTTTGAAGCTATTAGGGTTTGGAAAGTATTAGAGAAATGGTTGAGAGCCATTAAAAAATTCTAATTGAGGAACCCCATTCTAAGAGTGTTTGTTGCCATTTGGGTTAATTACATGATCATGAGAGTTCATGAGCTTGCAATCATCTAATTTGCTTTCGATTACTTTCACTTTGATCCTATTATCTTTTTGGAAAGATTAGAGAAGTGGTAGGGGGCCATAAGATCAACCAAAGAGAGGAACTTCCTATTTTGAGAATGCTTCTTATCATTTTAGTTAATTGCTTGATCTTGGGAGTTCACAGGCTTGCAAATCATGTAATTTACTCATAATTCCCTTCACTTGGAAGCTATTAGGGTTTGGAAAGTATTAGAGAAATGGTTGAGAGCCATTAAAAACTTCCAATTTTGACAATGCTTCTTATCATTTCGGTTAATTCCTTGATCTTGGGAGTTCACGGGCTTCGAAATCATGTATTTTACTTAGAATTACCTTCATTTTGGAGCTATTTGAGCTTGGAAAGTATTAGAACAATGGTTGAAGCCATAAGATCATTCTAAGTGAAGAACCTCCCATTCTAATAGTGTTTGCTACCATTTGGGTTAGTTACTTGATCATGCTAGTTCACAAGCTTGCAATCATCTATTTTTCTTTCAATTACCTTCCCTTTGATCTTATTAGCTCTTTCGAAAGATTAGAGAAGTGGTAGATGGCCATATGATCAACCTAAGGGAAGAACTTCAAATCTTGACAATGCTTCATACAATTTCTGTTAATTGCTTGATCTTGGGAGTTCACAGGCTTCGAAATCATGTAATTTACTTAGAATTACCTTCACTTTGAAGCTATCTGAGCTTGGAAAGTATTAGAGCAATGGTTGAGAGTCATAAGATTATTCTAAGTGAAGAACCTCCCATTCTATGAGTGTTTGTTTCGAATTGGGTTAGTTACTTGATCATGGGAGTTTACGAGCTCATAAGATCATTCTAAGTGAAGAACCTCCCATTCTGTGAGTGTTTGTTTCCAATGGGGTTAGTTACTTGATCATGGGAGTTCACGTGCCGATAAGATCATTCTAAGTGAAGAACCTCCCATTCTAAGAGTGGTTGTTACCATTTGGGTTAGTTACTTGATCGTGGGAGCTCACGATCTTGCAATCATCAAATTTTCTTTCAATTACCTTCCCTTGGATCTTATTACATCTTTCGAAAGATTAGAGAAGTGGTAGATGGCCATAAGATCAACCAAAGGGAAGAACTTCCAATCCTGACAATGCTTCTTATCACTTCGGTTAATTGCTTGATCTTGGGAGTTCACGGGCTCCGAAATCATGTTTTTTACTTAGAATTACCTTCACTTTGAAGCTATTTGAGCTTGGAAAGTTTTAGAGCAACAATTGAGAGCCATAAGATCATTCTAAGAGTGCTTGTTACCATTTGGGCTAATTACAAGATCATGTGAGTTCACAAGGTTGCAATCATCTATTTTTCTTTCAATTACCCTTCACCTTCATCATATTAGCCTTTGGAAGAGAAGTGGTAGAGGGCCATCGAATGAACAAAAGGGAAGAACTTCTAATTCTCACAATGCTTCTTATCGTTTCGATTAATTGCTTGATCTTGGGTATTCACGAGCATGTAAATCATGTATTTTACTTATAATTACCATCACTTTGAATATTTTTGAGCTTGGAAAGTATTAGAGCAACGGTTAAGAGCTGTAAGATCATTCTAAGTGAAAAACCTTCCTTTATAAGAGTGTTTGTTGCCATTTGGGTTAGTTACTTGATCATGGGAGTTCACGAGGTTGCAATCATCTAATTTGCTTTCAATTACCTTCACTTCGATCCTATTAGCTCTTTGTAAAGATTACAGAAATGGTAAAGGGCCATAAGATCAACAAAAGGGAAAAATTTCTAGTTTTGAGAATGCTTTTTATCATTTCGGTTAATTGCTTGATCTTGGGATTTCATGGGCTTGGAAATCATGTAATTTACTTACAATTACCTTCACTTTCAAGATATTTGAGCTTCGAAAGTATTAGAGACACAGTAGACGCTTATAAGGTCAACCAAAGCAAAGAACTTCCAATTATGATAATGCTTCTTATCATTTGAGGTAATTGCTTGATCTTCGAAGTTCACGGGCCTGGAAATCATGTCATTTTGTTATAATTAGCTTCACTTTGAAGCTATGTGAGCTTGGAAAATATTATACCTACGGTTGAGAGCCATAAGATCATTCTAAGTGAAGAATCTCCCATTCTAAGAGTCTTTGTTGCCATTTGCGTTAATTACATGATTATGGGAGTTCAAGAGCTTGCAATCATCTAATTTTCTATCAATTACTTTCACTTTCGAGCTATTAGCTCTTTGGAAATATTAGAGAAGTGGTAAAGGCCCATAAGATCAACCAAAGGGTGGAACTTCCTATTCTGATAATGTTTCTTGCCCTTTGGGTTAATTACTTGATCATGGAGTTCACGAGCTTGGAAATCATGTAATTTACTTATAATGACCTTCACTTTAAAGCTATTTGAACTTGAAACCTATTAGAGCAACGGTTGAGAACCATAAGATCATTCGAAGTGATGAACTTCTCATTTTGAGAATGTTTCTTGGCATTTGGGTTAATTACTTGATCATGGGAGTTCACGAGCTTGGAAATCATGTAATTTACCTATAATTACCTTCACTTTGAAACTATTTGAACTTGAAACCCATTAGAGCAACGGTTGAGAGCCACAAGATCATTATGAAAGAATAACTTCCCATTGTTACAATGTTTGTTGCCATTTGGGTTAATTACTTGATCATGGGAGTTCATGAGCCTGGAAATCATGTAATTTACTTATGATTACCTTCACATTGAAGTTTTTTGAACTTGAACCCTATTAGAGCAACGGTTGAGAGCCATATGATCATTCTAAGTGAAGAACTTTGCATTCTAAGAATGTTTGTCCCCATTTGGGTTAATTATTTGATGAAGGGATTTCACGAGCTTGCAATCGTCCAATTTTCTTCCAATTATCCTCACTTTGATCCTATTAGTCTTTTGGAAATATTAGAGAGATAGTAGAGAGCCATAAGCTCATTCTAAGTGAATAACTTCCCATTTAGAGAATGTTTGTTGCCATTTGAGTTAATTACTTGATCATGTGAGTTCACGAGATGTAATTTATTTATAATGACTTCACTTTAAAGTTATTTGAACTTGAAACCTATTAGAGCAACAGTTGAGAACCACAAGGTCATTCTAAGTGAAGAACTTCAAATCCTGAGAATGTTTGTTGTCATTTGGGTCAATTATTTGATCATGGGAGTTCACGACCTTGGAAATCATGCAATTTACTTATAATTACCTTCACTTTGAGGCTATTTGAACTTGAAAGCTATCATAGCAAATATAGACAGCCACAAGATCATTCTAAGTGAAGTATTTCCCATTCTAAGAATACTTGTTTCCGTTTGGGTTAATTACTTGATCATTGGAGTTCACGAGCTTGAAATGATCTAATTTTCTTCCAATTATCCTCACTTTGATCCTATTAGTCATTTGGAAATATTAGAAAGACGGTAGAGACCATAAGATCATTCTAAGTGAAGAACTTCCCATTCAAAGAATGTTGAAACCTATTAGAGCAATAGTTGAGAGTCATAATATCATTCTAAGTGAAGGACTTCCCATTCTAAGAAAGCTCATTTCCATTTGGGTTAATTACTTGATTATGGGAGTTCACAAGCTTGGAAATCTTGTAATTTACTTATAATTACCTTCACTTTGAGGCTATTTGAACTTGAAACCTATTAGAGCAACTATTGAGAGCCATAAGATCATTCCAAGTGAAGAACTTCCCATTCTAATAATGCTTGTTTCCATTTGGGTTAATTATTTGATTATGGGAGTTCACGAGCTTGGAAATCATATAATTTACTTATAATTACCTTCATTTTGATGCTATTTGAACTTGAAACATAATAGAGCAATGGTTGGGAGCCATAGGATCATTCAAAGTTAAGGACTTCCCATTTAGAGAATGTCTCTTGCCATTTTGGCTAATTACTTGATCATGGGAGTTCACGTGCTTGGAAATCATGTAATTTACTTATAATTATCTTGACTTTGAGGCAATTAGAATTTGAAACATATTAGAGCCACTATTGACAGCCATAAGATCATTCCAAGTGAAGAACTTTCCATTCTAATAATGCTTGTTTCCATTTGGGTCAATTACTTGATTACGGGAATTCACGAGCTTGGAAATCAAATAATTTACTTATAAATACCTTCACTTTAATGCTATTTAAACTTGAAACAAATTAGAGCAACGGTTGAGAGCCATAAGATCCTTCGAAATGAAGAATTTCCCATTCTACGAATGCTTGTTTCCATTTGGGTTAAGTATTTGATCATGGTAGTTCACGAGCTCGCCATTTCGGTTAATTATTTGGTCTTGGGAGATCACAGGCTTAGAAATCATGTAATTTACTTATAATTACCTTCACCTTGAAACTATCTGAACTTGAAACCTATTAGAGCAACAGTTAGGACCCAAAAGATCATTCTAAGTGAAGAACTTCCCAATCTAAGAATATTTGTCTCCATTTGGGTTAAGTATTTGATCATGGGAGTTCATGAGCTTGCTATCATCTAATTTTCTTCCAATTATCCTCACTCTCATCCTATTAGTCGTTTGGAAAGATTAGAGAGACAGTGGAGACCCATATGATCATTCTAAGTGAGGAACTTCCCATTCTAAGAATGTTTCTTGCTATTTCGGTTAATTATTTGGTCTTGGGAGATCACGGGCTTAGAAATATTAGAGAGACGGTAGAGAGACGGTATTTCTTGCTATTTCTTGCAATCATCTAATTTTCCTCTAATTATCCTCTCCTATTAGTCCTTTGGAAATATTAGAGAGACGGTATAGAGCCATAAGTTCATTCTAAGTGAAGAACTTCCCATTATGAGAGTGTTTCTTGCCATTTGGGATAATTTCTTGATCATGGGAGTTCTTGTGCTTGGAATTCATGTAGTTTACATTTGATTACCTTCACATTGAAGCTATTTGATCTTGAAACCTATTAGAGCAACGTTTGAGAGCCATAAGATCATTTTAAGGGAAGAACTTCCCATTCTATGAACGCTTAGTTCCATTTGTGTTAATTACTTGATGATGGGAGTTCACAAGCTTGGAAATTACATAATTTACTTACAATTACCTTCACATTGAAGCTATTTGATCTTGAAACCTATTAGAGCAACGTTAAGTGAAGAACTTCCCATTCTAAGAATGCTCATTTCCATTTGGGAGAAATACTTGATCATGGGAGTTCACGAGCTTGCAATCATCTAATTATCTGCACTTTGATCTTATTAGTCCTTTGGAAATATTAGAGAGACGGTAGAGAGCCATCAGATGATTCTAAGTGATGAACTTCCCATTCTGGGAATGTTTCTTTCCATTTGGGTTAATTACATGATCATGGGAGTTCACGAGCTTGAATATCATGTATTTTACTTATTATTGCCTTCACTTTCAATCTATTTGATCTTGAAACCAATTAGAGCATTGGTTGAGAGCCACAAGATCATTCTAAGTGAAAAATTTCCCATTTGGCTTGCCATTTGGGTTAATCATAGGAGTTCACGAGCTTGGAAATCATGTATTTCACTTATAATTACCTTCACTTTTAAGCCGTTTGATCTTGAAACGTATTAGAGCAACAGTTGAGAGCCATAAGATCAGTCTAAGTGAAGACCTTCCTATTCTGAGAGTGTTTTTTGCCATTTGGGTTCTTTACTAGATCGTGGGAGTTCACGAGCCTTCAAATATTCTAATTTACATATAATTACTTTCACATTGAAGCTATTTGAACTTGAAAACTATTAGAGCAATGGTTGAGAGCCATGAGATCATTCTAAGTGAAGAACTTCCCATTCTAAGAATGCTTGTTTCCATTTGGGTTATTTACTTGATCATGGGAGTTCACGAGATTGGAATCATCTCATATTCTTCCAATTATTGTCACTTTGATCCTATTAGTCCATTGGAATGATTAGAGAGACCATAGAGAGACATAAGATCATTCGATATAATGAACTTCCCATTCTGAGAATGTTTCTTTCCATTTGGGTTAATTATTTGATGATGGGAGTTCACGAGCTGGAAATCATGTATTTTACTTATAATTACCTTCACTTTAAAGGAATTTGATCTTGAAACCTATTAGAGCAACGGTTGAGTGCCATAAGATCATTCTAAGTGAAGAACTTCCCATTCTAAGAATGCTTGTTTCCATTTGGGTTAATTACTTCATCATGGGAGTTCACGAGCTTGGAATCATCTCATTTTCTTCCAATTATCCTCACATTGATCCTATTAGTCCTTTGGAATGATTAGAGAGATGGTAGAGAGCCATGAGATCATTCTAAGTGAAGGACTTCCCATTCTTAGAATGTTTCTTCTCATTTGGGTTAATTACTTGATCATAGGAGATCACGAACATGCAATCATCTATCTAATTTTCTTCCAATTATCTTCACTTTTATCCTATTAGTCCTTTGGAAATATTAGGGATAAGGTAGAGAGCTGTAAGATCATTCTAAGTGATGAACTTCCTATTCTGAGAATGTTTCTTTCAATTTGGATCAATTACTTGATCATGGGAGTTCACGAGCTTACAATCAGTTGATGTTCTTCCAATTATCCTCACTTTTATCGTATTAGTCCTTTGGAAACATTAGAAGGACAGTAGAGAGCCATAAGATAATTCTAAGTAAAGAACTTCCCATTCAGAGAATGTTTCTTGCCATTTTGGTTAATTACTTGATCATAGGTGTTAAAGAGCTTGGAAATCATGTAATTTACTTATAACTACCTTCACATTTAAGCTATTTGATGTTGAAACCAATTAGAGCAATGGTTGAGAGCCATAAGATCATTCTAAGTGAAGAACTTCCCATTCAAAGAATGCTTGATTCCATTTGGGCTAATTACTTGATCATGGAAGTTCACGAACATGCAATCATCTATTTTCCTTCAAAATATCCTTAGTTTGATCCTATTAGTCCTTTGGAAAGATTAGAGAGACAGTAGAGAGCCATAAGAACATTCTAAGTGAAGAACTTCCCATTGTAAGAATTGTTATTGCCATTTGGATTAATTACTTGATCATGAGAGTTCACCAGTTTGGAAATCATGTAATTTACTTATAACTACCTTCACATTTAAGCTATTTGAACTTGAAACCTATTAGAGCAACGATTGAGGGCCATAAGATCATTCTAAGAGAAGAACTTCCTATTCTATGAATGCTTTTTTCCATTTGGGTTAGTTACTTGATCATGGGAGTTCACGAACATGCAATTAAGTAATTTTCTTCTAATTATCGTCACTTTGATCCTATGTTTCTTGTGAAGAACATCCCATTTTGAGATTGTTTCTTGCATTTATGTTAATTACTTGATCATGGGAGTTCACGAGCTTGGAAATCATGTAGTTTACTTATAATTACAATCACATTAGAGCTTTTTCAACTTGAAACCTATTTGAGCAACAGTAGAGAGTCATAAGATCATTCTAAGTGAAGAATTTCCAATTGTAAGAATTGTTGTTGCCATTTGGATTACATACTTGATCATGGGAGTTCACCAGCTTGGAAATCATGTAATTTATTTATAACTTGAAACCTATTACAGCAATGGTTAAGAGCCATAAGATCATTCTAATTGAAGAACTTTCCATTCTAAGAATCCTTGTTTCCATTTGGGTTAATTATTTGATCGTGGGAGTTCACGAGCTTGCAATCATCTAATTTTCTTCCAATTATACTCACTTTGATCCTATTAGTCCTTTGGAAAGATTAGAGAGACAATAGAAAGCCATAAGATCATTCTAAGTGAACAACTTCTACTTCAAAGAATGCTTGTTTCCATTTGGAATTACTTGATCTAAGAGTTCACCAACATGCAATCATCTAATTTTCTTCGAATTATGCTCACTTTGATCCTATTAGTCATTTGGAAAGATTAGAGAGACGATGGAGAGCCGTAAGATCATTCTGAGTGAAGAACTTCCCATTTTGAGAATGTCTCTCCATTTGGGCTAATTACTTGATCATGAGAGTTCATTCTACGTGAAGAATCTCCCATTCTAAGAGTCTTTGTTGCCATTTGGGTTAATTACATGATCATGGGAGTTCACGAGCTTGTAATCATCTAATTTTCTATGAATTACCTTTACTTTCAAGCTATTAGCTCTTTGGAAAGATTAGAGAAGTGGTAGATCGCCATAAGATCAACCAAAGGGAGGAACTTCCTATTCTGATAATTCTTCTTATCATTTCGACTAATTGCTTGATCTTGGGTGTTCATGGGCTTGGAAATCATGTAATTCACTTATTATTACCTTCACTTTGAAGCTATTTGAGCTTGGAAAGTATTAGAGCAACGGTTGAGAGCCATAAGATCATTCTAAATGAAGAACCTTGCATTCGAAGAGTGTTTGTTGCCATTTAGGTTAATTACATGATCATGGGAATTCACGAGCTTGCAATCATTTAATTTTCTTTCAATTACCTTCACTGTGATTCTATTATCTCTTTAGAAAGATTAACGAAATGGTAGAGGGCCATAAGATTAACCAAAGGGAAGAACTTCCAATTCTGAGAATGCTTCTTATCATTTGAGTTAATTGCTTGATCTTGAGAGTTCATAGGCTTGTAAATCATGTAATTTACTTATAATTACATTCACTTTGAAGGTATTTGGGTTTGGAAAGTATTAGAGCAACGGTTGAGCGGCATAAGATCATTCGAAGTGAAGAACCTCCCGTTCTAAGAAAGTTTGTTGCCATTTGGGTTAGTTACTTGATCATGGGAGTTCACAGGCTTGCAATCATCTAATTTGCTTTAAATTACCTTCACTTTGATCCTATTATCTCTTTGGAAAGATTAGAGAAGTGGTAGGGGGCCATAACCAAAGGGAGGAACTTCCTATTTTGAGAATGCTTCTTATCATTTCGGTTAATTGCTTGATCTTGGGAGTTCACGGGCTTGCAAATCATGTAATTTACTCATAATTACCTTCACTTTGAAGCTATTAGGGCTTGGAAAGTATTAAAGCAATGGTTTAGAGCCATTATATAATTCTAATTGAAGAACCTCCTATTCTAAGAGTATTTGTTGCCATTGGGTTAATTACATGATCATCGGAGTTCACGAGCTTGCAATCATCTAATTTGCTTTCAATTACATTCACTTTCTTGCTATTAGCTCTTTGGAAAGATTCGAGAAGTGGTAGAGGGCCATAAGATCTACCAAAAGGAAGAGTTTTCAATTCTGACAATGCTTCTTATCTTTTTGGTTAATTGTCTTATCTTGGAAGTTCTCGAGCTTGGAAATCATCTCATTTACTTATAATTACCTTCACTTTGAAGCTATTTGAGCTTGGAAAGTATTAGAGCATTGGTTGAGAGCCATAAGATCATTCTAAGTTAAGAACCTCCCATGCTAAGAGTGTTTGTTGCCATTTGGGTAACTTACTTGGTCATGGGAGTTCACAAGGGCCACAAGATCAACCAAAGGGAGGAACTCCCTATTTTGAGAATGCTTGTTATCATTTCGGCTAATTGCTTGATCTTTTGACTTCACGGGCTTGCAAATCATGTAATTTACTTGTAATTACATTCCCTTTGAAGCTATTTGAGCTTGGAAAGTATTAGAACAATGTTTGAGAACCATAAGATCAAACTAAGTGAAGAACCTTCTATTCTAAGAGTGTTTGTTGTCATTTGGGTTAGTTACTTGATCGTGAGAGTTCAAGAGGTTGCAATCATCTAATTTTCTTTCAATTACCTTCACGTTGATCCTATTAGCTCTTTGGAAAGATTAGAGAAGTGGTAGAGGGCCATAAGATCATTCGAAGTAAAGAACTTCCCATTTAGAGAATGTCTCTTGCCATTTTGGTTAATTTCTTGATCATGGGAGTTCACGACCTTGGAAATCATGTAATTTTCTTATAGTTACCTTCACTTTGAAACTATTTGAACTTGAAACCTATTAGAGCAACAGTTGAGAACCATAAGATCATTCTAAGAGATGAACTACCCATTCTAAGAATGTTTGTTGCCATTTGGGATAATTACTTGATCATGGGAGTTCACGAGCATGCAATCATCTATATTTCTTCCAATTATCCTCACTTTGATCCTTTTAGTCCTTTGGAAAGATTAGAGAGACGGTAGAGAGCCATAAGATCATTTTAAGTGAAGAACTTCCCATTCTAAGAATGTTTGTTGCCATTTGGGTTAATTACTTGATAATGGGAGTTCACGAGTTTGGAAATCATGTAATTTACTTATACTTTCCCTCAATTTGAAGCTATTTGAACTTGAAACCTATTAAATCAATGGTTGGGAACCAGAAGATCATTCTAAGTGAAGAACTTCCCATTCTAACAATGCTTGTTTCCATTTGGCTTAATTACTTGATCATTGGAGTTCACAAGCTTGCAATCATCTAATTCTCTTCCAATGATCCTCAATTTCATCCTATTAGTCCTTTGGAAAGATTAGAGAGACGTAGAGAGCCCTAAGATCACTCTAAGTGAACAACTTCCCATTTTGAGAATGTTTCTAGCCATTTGGGTTAATTACTTGATTATGGGACGAGCTTGGAAATCATGTAATTTACTTATGATTACCTTCACTTTAAATCTATTTGAACTTGAAACCTATTAGAGCAACGGTACAGAGCCATAAGATCATTCTAAGTGAAGAACATCCCATTATAAGAATGCTTGTTTCCGTATGGGTTAATTACTTGATGATGGGAGTTCATGGGCTTGCAATAATCTAATTTTCTTCCAATTGTCCTCACTATGATACTACTAGTACTTTGCAAAGATTAGAGAGATGGTAGAGAGCCATAGGATCATTCTAAGTGGGGAACTTCCCATTGTGAGAATGTTTCGTGCCATTTGGGTTAATTACTTGATCATGGGAGATCACGAGCTTGGAAATTACATAATTTACTTGTAATTATCTTTACTTTGAAGCTATTTGAACTTGAAACCTATTAAAGCAACGGTGTTGATAGCGATAAGGTCATTCTAGGCGAAGAACATCACATTCTAAGAATGCTTGTTTCTATTTCAGTTAATTACTTGATCATGGGAGTTCAAGAGCTTGAAACCTATTAGAATAACGGTCGAGAGCCATAAGATCATTCTAAGTAAAGAACTTCCCATTCTCAAAATGCTCGTTTCTATTTGGGTTAATTACTTGATCATGGGAGTTCACGAGCCTAGAAATCATGTAATTTACTTATAATTATCTTCACTTTGAAGCTATTTGAACTTGGAACCTATTAGAGCAACAGTGGAGAGCCATAAGATCATTCTTTGTGAAGAACTTCCCATTCTAAGAAAGCTCGTTTCCATTCGGGTTAATTACTTGATCATGGGAATTCACGAGCTTGGAAATCAAGTAATATACGTATAATTACCTTAATTTTGAAGCTATTTAAACTTGAAACCTATTAGAGCAACGGTTGAAAGCCAGAAAATCATTCTAAGTGAACATCCCATTCAGAGAATATTTCTTTCCATTTGGGTTAATTACTTGATCATGAGAATTCACGAGCCTAGAAATCATGTAATTTACGTATGATTACCTTCACTTTGAAACTATTTGAACTTGAAACCTATTAGAGCAACGGTTGAGGGCCACAAGATCATTGTAAGTGAAGAACTTCCCATTCTAATAATGTTTCTTGCCATTTGGGTTATTTACTTGATTATTTGAGTTCAGGAGCATGCAATCATCTAATTTACTTCCAATTATCATCACATTCGTCTTTTTAGTCCTTTGGAAAGATTAGAGAGACGGTATAGAGCCATAAGATCATTCTAAGTGAAGAATTTCCCATTCTGAGAATATTTCTTGACATTTGGGTTAATTACTTGATCATGGGAGTTCATGAGCCTGGAAATCATGTAATTTACATGTAATTACCTTCACTTGGGAGCTATTTGAACTTCAAAAATGTTAGAACAACGGTTGAGAGCCAGAAGACCATTCTAAGTGGCGAACTTCCCATTCTAAGAATGTTTGTTGCCATTTGGGTTAAGTATTTAATCATCATGGGAGTTCACGAGCTTGCAATCACCTAATTTTCTTCCAATTATCCTCACTTTGATCCTATTAGTCCTTTGGAAAGATTAGAGAGTCATAAGATCATTCTGAGTAAAAAACTTCCCATTCTAAGAATGTTTCTTGTCATTTAGGTTAAGTACTTGGTCTTGGGAGATCACGGGCTTGGAAATCATGTAATTTACTTATAATTACCTTCACTTTGAAACTATTTGAACTTAAAATCGGTTGAGAGCCACAAGATCATTCTAAAAGAAGAACTTCCCATTCTAAGAATGTTTGTTGCGATTTGGGTTAATTAATTGATCATGGGAGTTCACGAGCTTGGAAACCATGTAATCTTTCTCTGTTTCCTATTTTCACTAGAGTAGGCTGTCCACGTGAAATGAAATCCAACATAGCGGAGATCATCAAGTTCAGCCTAAAATAAACAGTCCTTAAATCCATCAAAGGAAGGATGCCATATATCCGAGCTACATTGACGGTCCGTCGAATTTCGAATAGCATTAAAGTCACCTCCCACTATCCAAGGATTGTCCATGAGGGAGGGACTCATGCAAATAAGATCCAATAATAAGGGATGTCGAGCGGTGAACGTGTGTTCCATGAGGGAGGGACTCATTCTAAGAATGCTTGTTGCCATTTGGCTTAATTACTTGATCATGGGAGTTCATGAGCCTGGAAATCATGTAATTTACATGTAATTACCTTCACTTGGAAGCTATTTGAATTTCAAAAATGTTAGAACAACGGTTGAGAGCTAGAAGATCATTCTAAGTGAAAAAACTTCCCATTCTAAAAATGTTTGTTGCCATTTGGGTTAAGTATTTGATAATGGGAGTTCACGAGCTTGCAATCACCTAATTTTCTGCCAATTATCCTCACTTTGATCCTATTAGTCCTTTGGAAAGATTAGAGAGCCATAAGATCATTCTAAGAATGTTTCTTGTCATTTAGGTTAAGTACTTGGTCTTGGGAGATCACGGGCTTGGAAATCATGTAACTTACTTATAATTACCTTCACTTTGAAACTATTTGAACTTAAAACCGGTTAAGAACCACAAGATCATTCTAAAAGATAACTTCCCATTCTAAGAATTTTTGTTGCAATTTGGGTTAATTAATTGATCATGGGAGTTCACGAGCTTGGAAATCATGTAATATTTCTCTGTTTCCTATTTTCACCACAGTAGGTTGTCCACGTGAAATGAAATCCAACATAGCGGAGATCATCAAGTTCAGCCTGAAATAAACAGTCCTTAAATCCATCAAAGGAAGGATGCCATATATCCAAGCTACCTTGACGGTTCGTCGAATGCCGAATAGCATTAAAGTCACCTCCCACTATCCAAGGATTGTCCATGAGAGAGGGACTCAGGCAAAAAAGATCCATCTATAAGGGACGTCGAGCAATGAACGTGTGTTCTATGAGGGAGGGACTCATTTTAAGAATGTTTGTTGCATTTTGGGTTAATTAATTGATCGTGGGAGTTCACGAGCTTTGGAATCATGTAATTTACTTATAATTATCCTCACTTTCAAGCTATTTGCACTGGAAACCTATTAGAGAGCCATGAGATCATTTTAAGTGAACAACTTCCCATTTTGAGAATGTTTCTTCCCATTTGGGTTAATTACTTGATCATGCGTGCTCATGAGCTTGCAATCATCTAATTTTGTTCCAATTATCCTCACTTTAATCCTATTAGTCATTTGGAAATATTAGAGAGACGATAGAGAGCCATAAGATCATTCTAAGCGAAGAACTTCCCATTCTGAGAGTGTTTCTTGTCATTTGGGTGAATTACTTGATCACGGGAGTTCATGAGCTCACAATCATCTAATTTTCTTCCAATTATCCTCACTTTGATACTACTAGTCATCTAGAAAGATTAGAGAGACGGTAGCATAAGATCATTCGAAATGATGAACTCATTCTAAGAATGTTTCTTGGAATTTGGCTTAATTACTTGATCATGGGAGTTCTCCAGATTGGAAATTATGTAATTTACTTATAATTACCTTCACTTTGAAGCTATTTGAACTTTAAACCTATTAGAGCAACGGTAGAGAGCCATAAGATCATTCTATGTGAAGAATTTCCAATTTTGAGAATGTATCTTGCCATTTGGGTTAATTACTAGATCATGGGAGTTCACGAACATGCAATCATCTCATTTTCCTCACTTCGATCCTACTAGTCCCTTGGAAAGACTAGAGTGACGGTAGAGAGTTATAAGATCATTCTAAATGAAGAACTTCCCTTTTTAAGAATGTTTCTTGTCATTTGGGTTAATTACTTGATCTTGGGAGATCACGAACATGTAATCATCTAACTTTCTTCCAATTATCCTCACTTTGATGCTATTAGTCCTTTGGAAAGATTAGAGAGACGGTGGTGAGCCATAAGATCATTCTAAGTGAAGAACTTCCCATTCTGAGAATGTTTCTTATCATTTGGGTTAATTACTTGATCATAGGAGATCACGAACATGCAATCATCCAATTTTCTTCCAATTATCCCCACTTTCATCTTATTAATCCTTTGGATAGATAGAGAGATAGTGGAGAGCCATAAGATCATTCTAAGTGAAGAACTTCCATTCTAAGAATGCTTGTTTCCATTTGGGTTAATTACTTGATCATAGGAGTTCAAGAGGTTGGAAAACATGTAATTTACTTATGATTACCTTCATTTTGAAGCTATTTGAACTTGAAACTAATTAGAGCAACGGTAGAGAGCTGTAAAATCATTCTAAGTGAAGAACTCCTCATTCTAGGAATGCTTGTTTCCATTTTGGTTAATTACTTGATCATGGGAGTTCAGGAACTTGGAAAATGTATAATTTACTTATGATTACCTTCACTTTGAAGCTATTTGAACTTGAAACTAATTAGAGCAACGGTAGAGAGCCCTAAGATCATTCTAAGTGAAGAACTCCCCATTCTAGGAATGTTTGTTTCCATTTTGGTTAATTACTTGATCATGGGAGTTCAGGAACTTGGAAAACATATAATTTACTTATGATTACCTTCACTTTGAAGCTATTTGAACTTGAAACTAAAACAAATTAGAGCAACTGTAGAGAGCCATAAGATCATTCTAAGTGAAGAATTCCCCATTCTAGGAATGCTTATTTCCATTTTGGTTAATTACTTGATCATGGGAGTTCAGGAACTTGGAAAACATATAATTTACTTATGATTACCTTCACTTTGAAGCTATTTGAACTTGAAACTAATTAGAGCAACGGTAGAGAGCCCTAAGATCATTCTAAGTGAAGAACTCCCCATTCTAGGAATGCTTATTTCCATTTTGGTTAATTACTTGATCATGGGAGTTTAGGAACTTGGAAAACATATAATTTACTTATGATTACCTTCACTTTGAAGCTATTTGAACTTGAAACAAATTAGAGCAACTGTAGAGAGCCATAAGATCATTCTAAGTGAAGAATTCCCCATTCTAGGAATGCTTATTTCCATTTTGGTTAATTACTTGATCATGGGAGTTCACGAGCATGCAATAATCCAATTTTCTTCCAATTATCCTCACTTTCATCCTTTTAGTCCTTTGGAAAGATTAGAGAGACGGTATAGAGCCATAAGATTATTCTAAGTGAAGAACTTCCAATTTTGAGAATATTTCTTGCCATTTGGATTAATTATTTTATCATGGGAGTTCATGAGCCTGGAAATCATGTAATTTACTTATGATTATCTTCACTTTGAAGCTATATGAACTTCAAAGCTATTAGAGCAACAGTTCAAAACCATAAAATAATTCTATGTGAAGAACTTCCCATTTAAGAATGCTTGTTTCCATTTGGGTTAATTACTTGATCATGGGAGTTCACAAGCTTGCAATAATCTAATTTCTTCCAATTATCCTCACTTTGATCCTCTAAGGCTTTGGAAAGATTAGAGAGACGGTAGAGAGCCATAAGATCATTATAAGTGAAGAACTTCCCATTATGAGAATGTTTCTTGCAAATAATATAATTTATCTATAGTTCTTCATTTGGATGTTATTAGATCATGGGAATGATTAGGCCTGTGGTCGAGAGCCATAACATCATTCTAAGTGAAGAACTTCCCATTCTAAGCATTTTTGTTGCCATTTGATTTAATCGCTTGATCTCCACAGCTCATGAGCTTGTAAATCATATAATTTACTTATAGTTATCTTCCTTTGGATGCTATTAGATTATAGGAAAGATTAGGCCAATGGTAGATAGCCATAAGATCATTCTAAGTGAAGGACTTCCCATTCTAAGCATGTTTGTCACCATTTGGTGTAATCGCTTGATCTCCATTGCTCATGAGCTTGTAATTCATATAATTTACTTATAGTTTTCTTCATTTGGATGCTATTAGATCTAGGGATATATTAGGCAAATGGGTGAGAGCCATAAGATCATCCTAAGTGAAGGACTTCCCATTTCCAACATATGTGTCCTAATTTTGTTTAATCGCTTGATCACTATAGCTCATGAGCTTGTATATCATATAATTTACTTTTTGTTATCTTGATTTGGATGCCATGAGATCTAGGGAAAGATTAGGCTGATGGTTGAGAGCCATGAGATCATTCTAAGTGAAGGACTTGTCATTTAAAGCATATGTGTCCTCATTTTGTTTAATCGCTTGATCTCCATTGCTAATGTGCTTGGAAATCGTATAATTTACTTACAATTATCTTCATCTGGATGCTATTAGATCATGGGAAAGATTAGGCTAGTGGTTGAGAGAGATAAGATCATTATAAGTGAAGAACATCCCATTTTATGCATTTTTGTCGCCATTTGATGAAACCAAATTTGGACACTTATGCTTCATATGGGAATCCTTCACTTAGAATGATCTTTTATCTCTCAATCATTTTCTTAATCTTTCCCTAGATCCAACAGCACCCAAAGAAGAAAACTATAAGTAGATTATATGATTTACACATGCTCATGAGCGATGGAGATCAAGTGATTACACCAAATGATGACAAACATACTTAGAATGGGAATCCTTCACTTAGAATGATCTTATAGCTCTCAGCCATTTGCTTAATCTTTCCCTAGATCTAATAGCATCCAAATGAAGAAAAAAATAAGTAAATTATATGAATCACACGCTCATGAGTGATGGAGATCAAGTGATTACACCAAATGGCGACAAACATGCTTAGAATGGGAATCCTTTACTTACAATGATCTTTCCCTAGATCTAATAGCATCCAAATGGAGAAAACTATAAGTAAATTATATGAATTACATGCTCATGAGCGATGGAGATCAAGTGATTACACCAAATGATGACAAACATGCTTAGAATGGGAATCCTTCACTTAGAATGATCTCTTATAGCTCTCAACCATTTGCTTAATCTTTCCCTAGATCTAATAGCATCCAAATGAAGAAAACTATAAGTAAATTATATGAATTACACGCTCATGAGCGATGGAGATCAAGTGATTACACCAAATGGTGACAAACATGCTTAGAATGGGAATCCTTCACTTGGAATGATCTTATAGCTCGCAACCATTTGCTTAATCTTTGCCTAGATCTAATAGCATCCAAATGAAGATAACTATAAGTAAATTATATGATTTACAAGCTCATTAGCTAAGGAGATCAGGCTATTACACCAAATGCGCACACATACACAACAAATGGGAAGTCCTTCATTAAGAATGATCTTATGTCTCTTAACCGTTAGCATAATCTTTCCTTAGATCTCATAGCATCCAAATGAAGAAAACTAGAAGTAAATTATATGATTTACAAGCTCATTAGCTTTGGAGATCAAGCTATTAAACCAAATGAGGACACATATGCTTCAAATGGGAGGTCCTTCACTTAGAATGATCTTATGGCTCTCAACCATTAGCCTAATCTTTCCCTAGATCTCACAGCATCCAATCGAAGATAACAATAAGAAGGTTAGACAAATTACAAGCACATGAGCGATGTAGATCAAGCAATTATACCAAATGATGACAAACATGCTTAGAATGGGAAGTTCTTCACTTAGAATGATCTTATGGCTCTCAACCATTGGCCTAATCTTTCCCATGATCCAATAGCATCCAAATGAAGATAACTATAAGTAAATTATATGATTTACAAGCTCATGAGCTGTGGAGATCAACCGATTAATCCAAATGAGGACACATATGCTTCAAATGGGAAGCCGTTCACTTAGAATGACCTTATGGCTCTCAACCACTAACCTAATCTTTCCCATGGTCGAATAGCATCCAAATGAAGATAACTATATGTAAATTATATGATTTACAAGCTCATTAGCTGTGGAGATCAAGTGATTAAACAAAATGACGACACATATGCTTCAAATGAGAAGTCCTTCACTTAGAATGATCTCATTGCTTTCAACCATTAGTCTAATCTTTCCATAGATCTCATAGCATCCAAATGAAGAAAACTATAAGTAAATTATATGATTATACAATCTCATGAGCTATGGCGATCAAGCGATTAAACCAAATTAGGACATATATGCTTCAAATGGGAAGTCCTTCACTTAGAATGATCTTATGGCTCTCTACCATTTGCCTAATCTTTCCCTTGATCTAATAGCAACCAAATGAAGATAACTATAAGTAAATTATATGATTTACAAGCTCATTAGCTAAGGAGATCAGGCTATTACACCAAATGAGCACACATACGCAACAAATGGGAAGTCCTTCATTAAGAATGATCTTATGTCTCTCAATCGTTAGCGTAATCTTTCCCTAGATCTCATAGCATCCAAATGAAGAAAACTAGAAGTAAATTATATGATTTACAAGCTCATTAGCTTTGGATATCAAGCTATTAAACCAAATGAGAACACATATGCTTCAAATGGGAGGTCCTTCACTTAGAATGATCTTATGGCTCTCAACCATTAGCCTAATCTTTCCCTAGATTAGCATCCAAACAAAGATAACAATAAGAAGGTTAGACAAATTACAAGCTCATGAGCGATGGAGATCAAGTGATACCCCAAATGGTGAGAAACATGCTTAGAATGAGAAGTCCTTCACATAGAATGACCTTATGGCTCTCAACCGTTGGCCTAATTACTCTCCATGATCCAATAGCATCCAAATGAAGATAACAATAAGTAAATTATATGATTTCGAATCTCATTAGCAATGGAGATCAAGCTATTAAACCAAATTAGTACTCATATGCTTCAAATGGGAAGTTCTTCACTTATAATGATTTTATGGCTCTCATCCATTAGCCTAATCATTCCCTAGATCTCATAACTTCCAAATGAAGATAACTATAAGTAAATTATAAGAGTTATAAGCTCATGAGCTTTGGAGATCAAGCAATTAAACCAAATGGTGACAAAAATGCTTAGAATGGGAAGTCCATCACTTAGAATAATCTTGTGGCTCTCAACCATTACCCTAATCATTCCCTTGATCTCATAACATCCAAATGAAGATAACAATAAGAAAATTAGAAGAATTACAAGCTCATGAGCAATGGAGATCAATGGATTATACCAAATGATGACAAACATGCTTGGAATGGGAAGTCTTTCACTTAGAATGATCTTATGACTCTCCACCATTGGCCTAATCTCTCCGATGATCTAATAGCATCCAAGTGAATATAACTATAGGTAAATTATATGATTTACAAGTTTATGAGCTGTGGAGATCAAGTGATTAACCCAAATAGTGACAAAAATGCTTAGAATGGAAAGTCCTTCACTTAGAATGATCTTATGGCTCTCAACCACTAGCCTAATATTTCCCTAGATCTAATAGCATCCAAATAAAGATAACTATATTAAATTATATGATTTAAAAGCTCATTAGCTATGGAGATGAAACGATTAAACAAAAAGAGGACACATATGCTTCAAATGATAAATCCTTCACTTAGAATGATCTTATGGCTTTCAATCATTAGCCTAATCATTCCCTAGATCTCATAGCATCCAAATAAAGATAAGAATACAAAAATTAAAAGACTTACAAACTCATGAGCAATGGAGATCAATGGATTATACCAAATGATGACAAACATGCTCAGAATGGGAAGTCTTTCACTTAGAATGATCTTATGGCTCTCCACCTTTCACCTAATCTCTCCAATGATCTAATAGCATTGAAGTGAATATAACTATATGTAAATTAAATGATTTACAAGCTCATGAGTTGTGGAGATCAAGTGATTAACCCAAATGGTGACAAAAATGCATAGAATGGGTTGTCCTTCACTTAGAATGATCTTATGGCTCTCAACCATTACCTTAATCTTTTGCTAGATGTCATAGCATCCAAATGAAGATAAAAATAAGAAAATTAGATGAATTACAAGCTCATGAGCAATGGAGATTAAGCGATTATACCAAATGGTGACAAACATGCCTAGAATGGGAAGTCATCCACTTAGAATGATCTTATGGCTCTCAACCGTTGGCCTAATCTCTCCCCAAGACCAAATAGTGTCCAAATGAATATAACAATAAGTAAATCATATGATTTCCAAGCTCATTAGCTATGGAGCTCAAGCTATTAAACTAAATTAGTACACATATGCTTTAAATGGGAAGTCCTTCACCTAGAATGATTTTATGGCACTCAACCATTAGCCGAATCTTTCCCTAGATCTCATAGCATCCAAATGAACGTAACAATAAGAAAATTAGAGAATTACAAGCTCATGAGTGATGGAGATCAAGCGATTATACCACATGGTGACAAACATGCTTAGAATGGGAAGTCTTTCACTTAAAATGATCTTATGGCTCTCAACCATTGGCCTAATATCTCCGATGATCTAATGGCATCCAAATGAATATAACTATAAGTAAATTATATGATCTCCACAGCTCATGATCTTGCAAATGGTCTAATTTACTTATGACTACATTCATTTGGATGCTATTAGATCTTAGGAAAGATAAGGCCAATGATTGAGAGCCAAAAGATCATTCTAAGTAAAAGACTTCCCTTTCTAAGCATTTTGTCACCATTTAGTTTAATCGCTTGATCTCCACAGTTCATGAGCTTGTAAATCATCTAATTTACTTATAATTATATTCATTTGGAAGCTATTAGATCTTGGGAAAGATAAGGTCAATGGTTGAGAGCCAAAAGATCATTCTAAGTGAAGGATTCCCATTCTAAGCATGTTTGTCACCATTTGGTGTAATCACTTGATCTCCATCGCTCATGAACATGTAATTCATATAATTTACTTATAGTTTTCTTCATTTGAATGCTATTAGATCTAGGGAAAGATTAAGCAAATGGTTGAGAGCTATATGATCATTCTAAGTGAAGGATTCCCATTTTAAGCATGTTTGTCACCATTTGGTTGATCTCCATCGCTCATGAGCGTGTAATTCATATAATTTACTTAAAGTTTTCTTCATTTGGATGCTATTAGATCTAGGGAAAGATTAAGCAAATGGTTGAGAGCTATAAGATCATTCTAAGTGAAGGATTCCCATTCTAAGCATGTTTGTCACCATTTGGTGTAATCACTTGATCTTCATCGCTCATGAGCGTGTAATTCATATAATTTACTTATAGTTTTCTTCATTTGGATGCTATTAGATCTATGGAAAGATTAAGCAAATGGTTGAGAGCTAAAAGGTCATTCTAAGTGAAGGATTCCCATATGAAGCATAGGTGTCCAAATTTGGTTTAATCGCTTGATCGCCATAGCTTATAAGCCTGTAAATCATATAATTTACCTTTAGTTATATTCATTTGGATGCTATGAGATCTACGTAAAGATTAGGCAAATGGTTGAGAGCCATGAGATCATTCTAAGTGAAGGACTTCTCATTTGTAGCATGTGTCCTCATTTTGTTTAATCGCTTGATCTCCATAGCTAATGAGCTTGTAAATCATATAATTTACTTATAGTTATCTTGATTTGGATGCTATTAGATCATGGGAAAGATTAGGCCAGTGGTTGAAAGACATAAGATCATTCTAAGTGGAGAACATCCCATTTTAAGCATTTTTGCCGCCATTTGATTTAATCACTTGGTCTCCATCGCTCTTGAGCTTGTAAATGATATAATTTACTTATAGTTGTTTTGATTTGGATGCTGTTAGATCTAAGCAAAGATTAAGCAAATGGGTGAGAGCCATAAGATCATTCTAAGTGATGAACTTACAATTTGTAGCATATGTGTCCTTATTTGGTTTAATGTCATGATCTCCATTGCACATGAGCTTGTAATTCATCTAATTTTCTTATAGTTATCTTCATTTGGATGCTATTAGATCTAGGGAAAGATTTGTCTAATGGTTGAGAGCCAAGAGATCGTTCTAAGTGTAGGACTTCCCATTTGAAGCATATGTGTCCTCTTTTGGTTTAATCGTTTAATCTCCTTAGCTAATGAGCTTGTAAATCAAATAATTTACTTATAGTTTTCTTCATTTGGATGCTATGAGATTTATGGAAAGATTCGGCTAATGGTTGAGAGCCATGAGATCACTCTAAGTGAAGGACTTCCCATTTGAAGGATATGTGTCCTCATTTGGTTTAATCGCTTGATCACCGTAGCTCATGAGCTTGGAAATCATATATATATTACTTATTGTTACCTTCATTTGGATGCCATGAGATCTAGGGAAAGATTAGGCTAATGGTTGAGAGCCATGAGATCATTCTAAGCGAAAGACTTCTCATTTGAAGCATATGTGTCCTCATTTGGTTTAATCGCTTGATCTCAATAGCTAATGAGCTTGCAAATCATATAATTTACTTATAGTTATCTTCATTTGGATGCTATTAGATCATGGGAATTATTAGGCCAATGGTCGAGAACCATAACATCATTCTAAGAGAACTTCCCATTCTAAGCATTTATGTTGCCATTCGATTTAGTCGCTTAATCTCCACAACTCATGAGCTTGTAAATCGTATAATTTACTTATAGTTATCTTTATTTGGATGCTATTAGATCTGGTGATAGATTAGGCAAATGGGTGAGAGCCATAAGGTCATTCTATGTGAAGGACGTCCCATTTGAAACATGTGTCCTAATTTAGTTAAATCGCTTGATCACCATAGCTCATGAGCTTGTAAATAATATAACTACTTATAGTTATCTTCATTTGGATGCTATGAGATCTAGGGTATGATTAGTCTAATGGTTGAGAGCCATATGTTCATTCTAGGTGAAGGACTTCTCACTTGAAGTAAATGTCTCGTCACTTGGATTAATCACTTGATCTCCATAGCTCATGAGCTTGTAAATAATACAATTATGTATAGTTAGCTTCATTTGGATGTTATTAGATCATGGGAGAGATTAGGCCAATGGTTGAGAGCCATAAGATCATTCTAAGTGAAGGGTTTCCCATTTGAAGCATGTGTCCTAATTTGGTTTAATTGCTTGATCGCCGTAGCTCATGAGCTTGTAAACCATATAATTTACTTATAGTTGCCTTCATTTGGATGCAATTAGATCTAGGGAAAGATGAGGCAAATGGTTGAGAGCGACAAGATCATTCTAAGTGAAGCTCTTCCCATTTAAAGCATATGTGTTCTAATTTTGTTTAATCGCTTCATCTCCACAGCTAATGAGCTTGTAAATCATATAATTTACTTATAGTTTTCTACATTTGGATGCAATTAGATGATGGGAGATATTAGGCCAATGGTTGAGAGCCATAAAATTATTCTAAGTGAAAGACTTCCCATTCTGAGCTTTTTTGTCACCATTTGGTTTAATCGCATGATCTCCATCGCTCGTGATCTTGTCACCATTCATCTATTTTTTTTTTTTATTGTTATCGTCATTTGAATGCTATGAGATCTAAAGTAAGATTAGGCTAATGGTTGGGAGCCATAAGATCATTTTATGTGAAGGACTTCTCATTTGAAGCATATGTGTCCTCGTTTGGTTTAATCGCTTGATCTCCACAACTAATGAGCTTGTAAATCATATAATTTACTTATATTTTTTTTCATTTGGTTGCTATTAGATATAGGGAAAGATTAGGGAAATGGTTGAGAGCCATACGATCATTTTAAGTGAATGACTTGCCATTCGAAGCATATGTCTCTGAATTTGGTTTAATCACTTGATCAACTTTGCTCATGAGCTTCTAATTCAGCTAATTTTCTTATAGTTATCTTCATTTGGATGCTATTAGATCATGGCAAAGATTAGACCAATGGTTGAGATCCATAAGATAATTCTAAGTGAAAGACTTCCCAGTCTAAGCTTTTTTGTCACCATTTCGTTTAATCGCATGATCTCCATCGCTCGTGATCTTGTAATTCGTCTAATTTTTTTATTGTTGTCTTCATTTGGATGCTATGAGATCTAGAGTAAGATTAGGCTAATGGTTGGGAGCCATAAGATCATTCTATGTGAAGAACTTCCCATTTGAAGCATATGTGTCCTCATTTGGTTTAATCACTTGATCTCCACAGCTAATGAGCTTGTAAATCATATAATTTACTTATAGTTTTCTTCATTTGGTTGCTATTAGATCTAGGGAAATATTAGGGAAATGGTTGAGAGCCATACGATCATTTTAAGTGAAGGACTTCCCATTTTAAGCATATGTGTCCTAATTTGGTTTAATCGCTTGATCACCATTACTCATGAGCTTGTAATTCAGCTAATTTTCTTATAGTTATCTTCATTTGGATGCCATTAGATCATGGCAAAGATTAGGCCAATGGTTGAGATTCATAAGATAATTCTAAGTGAACGACTTCCCATTCTAAGCTTGGTTGTCGCCGTTTGGTAGAATCACTTGATCTCCATCGCTCATGAGCTTGTAAATCATATAATTTGCTTAAGGTATCTTCATTTGGATGCTATTAGACCATGGGATAGATTGGGCCAATGTTTGATAGCCATAAGATCACTCTAAGTAAAGGACTTCCCACTTTAACATGTTTGTCTCCATTTGGTGTAAATGCTTGATCTCCATCGCTCATGAGTTTGTAATTCATCTAATTTTCTTATTGTTATCTTGATTTGGATGCTATGAGATCTAGGGAAAGATAACGAATACGGTTGAGAGTCGTGTCCTCATTTTGTTTAATCGCTTGATCTCCATAGCTAATGAGCTTCTAAATCATATAATTTACTTATGGTTATCTTCATTTGAATGCTATTAGATCTAGGGAAATGTTAGGCTAGTGCTTGAGAGCCATAAAATCATTCTAAGTGAGGGACTTCCCATTTGAAGCATATGCGTCCTAATTTGGTTTAATCGCTTGATCGCCATAGCTCATGAGTTTGTAAACCATATATTTTACTCAGAGTTACATTCATTTGGATGCTATGAGATCTAAGGAAAGATAATGATAATGGTTGAGAGCCATAATAGCATTCTAAGCAAAGGACTTCTCATTTGAAGCATATGTGTCCTTATTTGGTTTAATCGCTTGATCTCCATAGCTAATGAGTTTGTAAATCATATAATTTAGATATAGTTATCTTCATTTGGATGCTATCAGATCTAGGGAAAGATTAGGTTAACAGTTGAGAGCCATGAGATCATTCTAAGTGAAGGTAGTTATCTTCATCTGGATGCTACTAGATCTAGGGGAAGAATAGGATAATGGTTGAGAGTCACAAGATCATTCTAAGTGAAAGACTTTGCATTTGAAGCAAATGTGTCCTCAGTTGGATTAATTGCTTGATCTCCATGGCTCATGAGCTTGTAAATCATATAATTTACTTATAGTTATCTTCATTTGGATACTATTAGATCTTTGGAATGATCCGGCCAATGGTTGAGTGCCATAGGATCATTCTAAGAGAAGGACTTCCTATTCTAAGCTTGTTTCTCACAATTTGGTTTAATCGCTTGATCTCCGGACCTCATGTGCTTGTAAATCATATAAATTACTTATGGTTATCTTCATTTGGATGCTATTAGAGCTAGGGAAATATTAGAATATTGGTTGGGAGCCATAAGATCGTTCTAAGTAAAGGACTTCCTATTCTATGCATGTTTGTCACCATTTGGTTTGATCGCTTGATCTCCACAGCTCATGAGCTTGTAAATCATATAATTTACTTATAATTATATTCTTTTGGATGCTATTTGATGTTGGGAAAGATTGGGCCAATGGTTGAGAGCTATAAGATCATTCTAAGTTAAGGACTTCCCATTTGAAGCATATGCGTCCTAATTTGGTTTAATCGCTTGATCGCCATAGCTCATGAGTTTGTAAACCATATATTTTACTCAGAGTTACATTCATTTGGATGCTATGAGATCTAAGGAAAGATAATGATAATGGTTGAGAGCCATAATAGCATTCTAAGCAAAGGACTTCTCATTTGAAGCATATGTGTCCTTATTTGGTTTAATCGCTTGATCTCCATAGCTAATGAGTTTGTAAATCATATAATTTAGATATAGTTATCTTCATTTGGATGCTATCAGATCTAGGGA